>OZ038371.1:182375208-182831161 GCA_964036015.1 Leptarthrus brevirostris
GCCACATATTTCTTCGTTGATAACAGTAAAAAATAGGATAGAAAACGTTATGCATTCTTTGTAACTTCGTTCAGCACTTGGGTGTGCTTGCAAAGTTTTCCAATCCTAATGATTTCGGCGTTACGTGACGGACGGTTATTAAGTTTCAATAGTTAAGGGTACGGGAACAGTTTACTTTTAACTTATTTTTAATAATGATAAAAGACAAGCAAATAAAAATTATATATACAGTAGAATTTCGATAAGCCAGTCGGTGTTGGTGTTATTATATTTTTCTTTTTCTTTATATTCTATTATTCCTTTCTCTAAAAGTGTAAAATATCTGGGAGGTGAACAGTACACCGATATGGAGTGACCATATTAATGTCGCTATAAACGAGATATATGGTGTCTTACGAAAACTCCGAGCTGCAGCGGATTTAAGGGCATGCCATCAACATTCTTGTAAAAACTTGATAGTTGTATGCTGACTTAATCTTTATTAAATTGGACTCACAATCAGGACGTTAATTGAAAGTTGCTTTCAATTCTGCAATTTTTCCCTCGAGGTTTACCTAAAAGTAAGAATGTGTGGTTTCCTAGACTCTGGCAGTCCAATATATAATTTCTTCTTCATAACTTTTTAATTCCAATAGGCACACAGTCCGAGAGGCCAATCTTCGTCCAAATCATCAGCCTTTGAAAACAACTCCCAATAGCGACTAAGCACACTGTCTCGGTCGACACGTTCAAAGATGACGTTGTTTTTTTAATAGTTAGAAAAATCGTTATAAATTAGTTGTGGCGGCAATGGCGGTATGACATGACTTTAAATTTTGCATCTTCTCATTTTTCCTTTTTGCCTCTAACATCATTTTCAGAGATATTTTTGTATCCACGGAGGCTTGAAATTATTTGCTGCATAGAAGTTAGAGGAAGTTCTTGGTCTTCAAGTTATTCTGGTGCATCTTCCCTTGGTCATAGCTTATTCCAGCCCGTTGAAGGGTTCCCTTTGGAATTTTGTTCTATGCTTCCGCGGCGGTTTAAAATGCGTCTTTAGTAGTAAACATTTTCCAATAGTTTTTCAGATCTTCATCTGTCTCGGAAAAAAGGCTTTTTCCGTGAATTTACATAATATTGTTCAGGCGGCCGCCTTGTGATATCATAAAAACAGTATTCTCTGCTGCGGCTATTTACGCAAAATGATAGACGAATAAAAAAAGGTGACTGATACTCGAGAAACGGTTAATCTGGGTTACACAGTACCTTACATTACTAAATAGAATGGTGTTTCAGAAAATCTCTCAAAAGAGGTGGAAAAAGGAATGAAAAATCTGTATAAAATACATATGTTTAAATATTTTTAACCCCACAAACTTGGCGTATTTTCTATGGTTCCCTGAGTGACATAAGCTGTATTTCCCTTTTTCATAAAAAACGACACATGGAGTGAAAGTTTAAAGTGAAAAGATTAAAAAAAGAAAAAAAAAACAAAATACGTACTCGTATAGGCGACTCGACCTGTTAAATATTATCAAAGTAATGTGCAGAAGTATAGTTGGTATTAAAAAGAAGAAACTCTTCTTTGTTGCGGTTTGCAGGAAGAAATAAACTTTTAATTTCTGAATAAATTGATTTATGGGGGACCAAAATTTCACCCTGAACGCTTTATTTTAAAATTCACAGAAAGTGTTTGGTTAGTTTGGTTTTAGTTCTGGTATTCTTTATCTGAAAAATAGAACTAAAACGTCAATCGCGTTTTTCTCGAAACTACTTTTCTTTAGCTCGCGAAGCAGATATTTTTGAGACTGATTGTCCTATTCGAAAAATTCTTTTAACAAAAATTTCGCCTATCGTTAAGCGAAGGTGTTTTTCTTAATTCTTAAAATTTCTACCTTTTTACGACATTGAAGTCATCAAAAAGTGTTGAAAAAATAGTCGACATTACATGAAAAATTTAAAAAGAAACGGCTACGCTTAACGATAGTCACAATCACTAGCGGATACTGAGGGGGGGGGGGGGCTACGGGGGCTTAAGCCCTTTCGGCAACAGATTTCCTATTAAACTTCCAGACGAATTGTCACGACATTCAGTTACTAATTCGTTACCTTTTTAAAACGAAATATTTATGGCCATATAATATATGTTTGAGAGTCAGTCAGAGTTGATAAAAAATAGCTTTCCTTTCGTTTAATTTTCTAGCTTTGTTTATTATCTAAAGTAAAATCTTGAGGCAGCCATTTGATTTTAACCCCAACCAGGGCCGTCGAGAGGGGGGGGGGGGGGTGGGCGAAGAGGGCAAACCCCCCGGGCCCGGGCTTTCAAAAGGGGCCCCGTCATCTAAATCATGAACAGACATTTTTCATTTTAATTATATATATAAAAAATGTTTCACGTTTGAAAAAGTGTAATATACTAGACAGATTTTAAATTAAAAGTCACACATTCGATTGTATATGGGCCCGTAAACGCTTAGTCCCAGGCCCGAAATTCCTTTGGCGGGGGCCCGTATGTATTACCCCCGGGCCCGAATTTTGTCTCTACGGGCCTGACCCCAACAACAAACAACAGCAAATAAAATCCTCTCTTTGTACGACCATGACAGAAAAACGACTGAATGGCTTTGCTGCTATGTATGTATATAATTAGGCATATAGCAAAAGGTCTACAACCTAAATAGGTTGTAGAACAATTCGGGCAAAAATGTCCCCGAAGATTATCGATGCCGTTAGAAAATTAAAAATTTTTATTATAATATATTATTATATTATTTGAATTTTCGGCTCATTCTTAAAAAATGAATATCCCTCCGCTCACCTAATAAATTCTGTATCCACCACTAGTCACCATCTTACTGAACGTAAAACTATTTGTAAAAAAAATTCAGATTGTTTGCTCACGAGATATGCAATCCGCCATCTTGGGCCGTTTAGTGCAGAGCCCTATTTATTCACTGATGCTATATCGTTAAAAATTAATATTTCACAATACAAATTTCTATAAATGTAGTTCAAAATGTCTTCAGTTATTTCTATTTTTTATTATATATTATGTATATGTAGTATGTACAGTATGTATGTGATAAAGATGTAAACTTTAGGAGTTGTCATGTTAATAAAAGGGTGTGCTCTTTTACCTAAAGTAATAAGAATTGTGAGACGGCGTCGGACCGATAGATGAGTGGCACGATCACCAGGCCATAGTTGCTGAGTTCGAACCTCGATCTCTCCATGAGTTTTTAAAAAAATTAAAAAATCCACTCCATCTCTGTGCTGTTTTCCAGCTCGCAGGAATGCAAAACAACACATTCAAGTTCCCTCATACCCTTCCGATTAAAGGTTGTCGGTGAAGTAAGTGATAACGTGTCAGCCTACCAATCCGGAGGACCCAGGTTCGAATCCTACTGGCGGCGACCCATTGTTGTTTTTTGATGACAACAGATTATTGCAGAGAAGTTGCCAGTGGTCCGGAATCTACTTAAAATTGTAGGTTCACTTGCAATTGTTGCTTGAATCGGGTGAAGTTTTTCTCCCGCCCCATGCCCCACGCCCCACAAGGGGTTACGAGAACTAGAGGGAGAGACACATTATAAGACAGCAAAAGAACCATCCAAATTGGTTCACGTGTTACGAAGTTAGACTACCCCTCCCCCTCCCTACCCTAGACCAAATGTTTTTCTCCTATTAGCAATGGGGTATCATCTTCTGTACAACAAAAGAAGAACCATCCAAATTGGTCAACGCGTTACAAAGTTAGGTTTCACCCCCATCCCCCACACCCACCCCACCAAAAATTTTTTTGACATGGTACCAATCGGTGAACATACTCTACCTACCTAACAAAAAAAGAATCATCAAAATCAATTCATAATTGGCGGAATGATCGCGTAACAAACATACAGTCCTCCTTTTTTGAAGTCGGTTAAAAAGTGAGACAAATTCCATATCCTTCTAATTCGCCCTAAAAATCACTGACCAATAAATTAAACCTGAAACCTGCTTGAAAACGCTTTTTTGTGAAATGGCCGAACTGTCATGTTTTCCGGGCTTGTATCTGGAGTAGGTTGTGGATCACTCAAAGCCTACTCTAGATACAAGCCCAGAAGCTGACACGAACAGCTGAGCATTGGTGGTGTAAACAAACCGAAACTTGCCACAGTACACAATTGGAAAAGGTTGGAAAATTTTATTTTCTCGTAGTCTTTCTGACAATATTTTTAAGGTCTCAATTTGTAATTTACTTGACGTGAACCTACAAATGTTTTGACCGTATTGCCACAATAAAAAGTCTTTCAATTTTAATTGTTATGTGTTTTAGAGGGACTACTCTCTCTTGTGTTTGTTTTGTTGAAGTATTGAACTTAAATTGCTTCAATGACATCAGTATTTCTCTTTGGTTTTGGTTAGGAAAGTGTGCAGTTTTACTTGTATGCAAGGATTGAAAAATATAAAAGGAAGTGACTTAAGTTACTTAAATAACTTCCTTTAGTATTCCTTTAATATCGCACTTCAGTTATCTCCGAAGGTGCTTGCTTCAGGAAAAATAAAACGAAGTTTCAAACATTTATAGTTTCCGAAGAAAATAGAAGAATCTGTTAATTTTTGCTTTAATACTGTACTGATTCGTACTTAGCCGGTATTTTTTACTTAAGCTGTACCTTTTTTATTGCGGCCTCTCGTCCCTTTTCTTCTTCTGGGCTTAAACAGTTTTACAGAAATGTTTTGGAAAGTTAAAATTAAAAGTTACAAATTGCTAAATTTCCTTTTATAATATGAATCTACGTCGAATTTGTTAACTGTCAAATGAAAAAATATTTTCACACATATTACTCGGCCAAGTTTCTTCTCTAGTTGTGGGGTATGGGGCGGGAGAAAAACTTCACCCAATTCGAGTGGACCTGTAATTTAAAGTGGATTCCGAACACAAGTCTTTCTATCGTAATCTCTTGTCAGAAGAAAAAATCGTTAGTCTCCGCCGCTAGGTTTCGAAGCTGGGACCTTCGGATTGGAAGGCCAACACGTTATCACTTATCTCACCGACGCGACGACTCGGTCAACTGCTGAAGTTTAATTTTTTCATGGACTTCTATATAAGGAGCGTTGCATATGCTTTGTTCATATTCTTACAATTTTAGTTAAACAAAGTATTGCCAAAACAGAAAACACCCTTTACTTTTTTTTAATTGCAGTTGTTGAATAGCTATACAAATTTAATTATTAAACTATAACTAAAATTAAATTGAAACTGTATCTAATCGGCTGATAAATACCGCAGTAATCATATTGAAAATAGATTGTTAATGGGCATCTGCATTTTTCGATTACACTTCATCTGTAGTACTATAGATGCAATTTCCAGCCATAAGACGTCGTGGTGATGTGTGCAATTAAATAAAAGCTTTTGAAAGAAGTCATTTCTTATAATTTTGTATTCTAAAAAATGGTAAGAGTTCAATATATGCCCTCAAGTATTTTGTTTTTATTTTGATCTTGTCTAAAACCTAAATTAATATTTAATTAAAAATTTGTACATAATTAAGAAAACGAAATTTTATTAAAAAAGTTTTCCCCGCCGCCTATGAAAATTTGAAATATCTTTTCATTGCCAGAAGAAGACGTCCACTAGTTTTCAAATAAGTTCATATGAAAATCCCTTACATCTGCGCTAAAGTTTTACGATCGTTGCGTTCTTTTTTCTGTTTTTATTTCATCTTCTTTATGATTTTTTTAGTGGCCATTAATTACAAATTTTGCCTCACTATTCACAATCACTATACCATGTGCAACAGTCAGCAAGCATATGATGGCAGATCAGCAGCATCGCCATCAGCCATCATCGCCACTAAAAACATCACCGTTCACCGATCTTGATCACTGATCAATTTTATATGTGTAAGTGCACTTGTTGCTTTATAATGATGATTGTATGAGTTTAGCATATGAATATCGGCTACATCAAAATTCATTCATAAATTGAAATGGTAGTGAAACGCATGGTGTAAAAACCGGCTACAGAATATCGGATTCGGGCTACTCAGCTCTTGTGTGGGAAATCTGAGAAGAGATCCACCCTCACATCCATTTACTAGCGTTAACACTGAACAGGGCGGCAAATACAGCAATTTCGTGGATGTGTGCCTGCGCAAGTGATCGTATCCGCCGATTTTCTTCTGAAAGACTTCGGTTCCTAGCCTATTCGGTTTGTTCGAGTGGATGTCGCCGCAGTTGTCTGTTCGTCTGTGCGTACTGCTTACATTTCGGTTCGGATTGAAGTCGTCTCTTGCGGGTAATTTTTATCTTGAAAGACTCTCGCTTTTAGCGTTATCAGTTGTAATAAAATTATTAATGTGGTTTAACTCAGTGAAATTACTCAATATCTCTGCTAATTTACGTAGATATAATATTTCAACCGCGACAGCGGGAACTATTTTGGTTTCGTGAAGGTTCTCTTGATTTCTTTCAAGTGCAAAAGCCAACGATAAGCTGTAAACATCGCCGAATGAAATTTCGGTTTCGCGCATGTGCTGCTAGCTTTGAATGTTTTTTGAGTGTTTGTTAAAAAAAACGTTAGCCCCTATCAGTCGGTGTTGGTAAGATGACCACCAAATGACCGAAGAAGATCGCGCAAAATTGTATATAGTGAAGACAAAAAATCCTAGAGAGAAAGGGATAAGAGACATTTTGAAAAAAGCTGTGAAGTAACAGTGATAATCTGTTTACTATATTTTTTGTGTGCAATTATTAATGAATAAAATTTAAGAAAGTTTTCTAGAAAGTGAATAAATTAGAATTTTTGCGTTTTTCTTATATTTCTGGCTTTATCAAAACAACAGCTGTTATCCGAAATTCAAAGGCGCTATCTATCGCGAGTTATCTTCTTATTCCAATAGCGTGTTTGTGTGTGTTTTATTTTCTACTGTGTTTTATTTTTATTTATTTTTTTTGATGATAACTATCAAATCCATTAACACAGCGATATTGAACAGCGGGAACTAATCGTTTTCATTGCCAGGTAAGTACAAACATTTTTCTTTTACACTTCTTTCGGTTTTAATTAGTGTTTCACCTTTCTCTGCTTATTATCGCCACCTTTTCTAATTGTGGCTCTGGCACCTTTTCAGTCGGCTGAGTAATATCCAAGCCGCGGAACCACGAAATTTATTGGCGCTGTTTGGTGCCAATATTTCTTCATTCTTAAGCTTAAGTTTTGCGTTGACTTTCTTGCTTGATTTTGTGATGAATGGGTGTGATTCATTATTTCGTTAAGTATGGGAGTGTAAAATAATGGTAGAAGCTTGTTTTCATTTAAAATTGTTTTAAATGCTGAGCGGAACAAATTGAAAATTATATACAATATGAACCGAACACTGTTAGTGGGTAGCATAAATGAATTAATTCTTCGGAAGGCAATTTCTCATGTCACGTAAAACTGGAACTATGTAGAGCACAGCTTTGGGCTAATTTGTTACATTTTCCTACTTGTAATCGATTTATCTATTGTTAATATTTACAAATATTGATAATATTTTGGCTTCCATTTGATGTGTTATTACTTTACATTTTTCATTTACGTATATGTCAAGGCTTTGTCAGCTGGAATTCAAGACTTTGTTACTAAAGAGTGTTAGTTTTATATATTATAAAATTATCCTTTTAGTAATTTTTTGGATGGCATTAAGCAGAGGATCTGATATAACTAACATTAATTCGACCACAATGTGCCTTTGAGTGGCATTTTAAGTTGAAATAGCTACAAAACCTAAAGAAATTTAAAGGGGGTCCCGAACATTGCCTAACAACCCCAACAGATATTTATAAATGACAGGCTGAGAGTAAAAATGACCTATCTACAATATTAAATTAATATTTTTTGAAGTATGCCAACACTGATGCCCTAGGATGTTAAATCACAGCCTTGGCAGGAAAGGAATTATTTTAAGTGAAGGAGATGCCGATGTACGCCTTTAAAAGTTTCGGGTTTATCGGGTTTTTCTTGTAAACAGTAAGAATTTTGGTCGAGGTCCTCAATTGCACCTCAACCCATTAAACTTCTTCCTCCAAGGTCTCTACTCATTCTTACTTTCTTGTGATCTCGAAAATTATGCCAATAATTCTGGCACCCAACTGAGCCATCTGAATTAGATTTTTCTCATCAGTGATGATGACCTATTTTTAAATTTCATCCCACAAGATAGGATTATGCGAAAACTGAAGTCTAGCTTCTTTATGGCTGGCAATAAGGGTTGATTTCTTCAGTCTTTTTGAATAATTGAAGATTGGACGGCTCTGTAGAACCTGTTGGAGCTGACAGGTAAATTCTTTTAATCTCTCCCTTCCGATACGCATCATATATTTTTGCGTACCTACTTGGTTACAACTTTTCTTTTTTTTAGTTCCATATAATTCGCCTAATTTTACAAAACTGTAGTAGATCAATTTAATTTCTTTATAATAGACCTGTTTGAAAAGCCACATTCCTTGAAAAGTTTTTATTTTTGTTTTCTTTGGTTCAATATTTTGTATAACCCATTCTAAAAAAACGACAAAATCGCAGTATTGATTTCGCCCTTCAGATGTGGTTGCATTGAGAATAACTAATTCAAATCTTCACAATAATTGTTTGCAGCTCGTGTGCAAAACTGAAGGATCCGGCAGATCTAGGTGAAAAACGCAAAAAAAATTTTATGTGAGAGGGGGGGGGGGTCTATCTCTCCCCTCCCAGCTATATGTTTAAATGTTCTTACGATGAAAAAAACCAGTCTTACATTTTAACGTATATCTTCTAAAGTTTTACTGTATCTCAGTTGACCGGTAACACAATGGTGCTAAAGACTGTGAAACTTCAAACTTAAATTTTGGAAAAAAAATATTTTGAAAAATTGCTTAATTTTTTTTTGGGGTTTAATTAGATAGTTTCTTGAATGACATTTTTAGTATGGATACCACTGTTCAATCGTTTTCCTTTTTTTACCAACCAACCAGCCGAAAAAAAGTAGTTTTGAGAAAAAATGTGTTGATGCACCGGGCAAGTATACGCTTTCAGAGGGGCTGTAAATTACGAACTATATAAAATTTCTGTGTAGTAACTTTTCAGCGCATTCTTGATAGCATACGCTTTTCGAAAATTAAGAAAAAGAAATATTTTTTAGAATTTGTTGAGAGTCCACGGCGGGGCTATTTTTATTGCTCTTTAGTAACTTCTTTCAATTGACAAGGTTTTATCTTCTTCCGGTCATTTAATTTCAGAATTGATTGTCCTATTTGATGGTGCACTAGCTCCTTAATATTTTTAAATAAACAATTATAAGCTGTTTGCTGCTCTGCAGAATAGATTTTATTTTCATTATTTATTTATTTTTATATTTTATATAAAAAAATTAAAAGCAAAACAATTGTTTAAAATCGAACCAAATGTTACGAGACCAAGATATGGAGAAATAAGAGCCCGATAAATGGCCATGAAGAGTAGTAGAATTTAAAAATTAAAAGTTCACAGTTCAATAAAAGAATAGAATGGTTGTTTAGGGGCGTATGCCCTAGAGTTTCATACCAAAAAAATGGAGCCTTTGTAGAACTCTTTTATTTAGGATATCTACAAATTTTTATATAGATTTGAGGAATAATATTGCTTCAAGGAACATGTATAGGATAAGGTATGAGAACACGGCTGTGTTTACGGTGGAGGTAGTGAGAATTGTGAAGGGATAAGGGGCTTAAGGAAAAGTGACGACCTGCGTTTCCCGCTAAATTTCCACTTTGTCCTCCACGAATTTTAAATTGAGCGGAAATGGAGATTAAAGTTGCGGTTAAAGTCAAAGCTTATTTCAAGGTCGATAACAGTGCCGAAATTGAGTTCGCGGAAATCTGATTCGAAATCCAGATTAAGGTTAAAGTCAAGATTGAGGTAGAGATAAAAATGAAGGTCGTGTCTCCGAGGGAATGGGGGAATACATGGGAGTATTTTGTAGCAGAACATTATTAAGCTCAATACCTTTACCTCTTCCCAGACCCACTATATTGTCCTTTTCCTTTTTTACCCCACTTTCTGAATGCAAACCGCTCTATTATGCGATTCTGAGAAGTAACAATTTGAAATTTACATTTCACTTTTATTCATTCAGTATATTTTGCTAACTGTATGCATGACTAAATGACGTTTTTTAAGTTTTAAGTTCTATAACACAAAAAGGAAAAGAAGTCTGCCCGCCTGGCGCAGGCATCTAACTTCTAAACGATTAGATGTATCAAGTTAAAATTTGGAACAAAGGTTATGATGCGCACATTGTTCCAAATGTATTTTGAAAATTAGGTCAAAATTGCACTTTCTGGCGGGGCGAGTTTATGATGACAAACATTTTTAATAACATCATCGTTAAAAAGGTCTCGTTTTTAGATTTTTAAAGTAAAATTTTATAAATTTTTTTTTAATATATCAGAAATTACCGCTATATGGCAAAAAGTTTTGAAAAAATTATGAATATCGATTACTTTGTTAAGATTACGGTTCTGAAAAATGGAGTTTATTAGGCTCCGGGCAGTATGAGCCACCGCGTAGTGCTCCTGTTTATTTTCACTGTTTTAAACAGACGCACAAATAGGCTATCAGCTAGTACAGGGCGTTCCATTTTAAATATTATTCAACATTTTCTCGCAAGGGAGGTATAGAAAAAAATTTCTTAGATGAAGTTGAACAACTTTTGTCTCAAATTTTTTTTAAGCTTAAATTTTTTGAGTTTTTCGAGGGAAGAAATTGAAAATTTTGGAACTTTAAAGATATTTTTCTCAAAAATGGTTGGTTTAAATGCCGAATGCTAATCAGTCATTGGTTTAAGTGGGAACCCGGTAGTCAGTCACCTGCCTGTCTTAGGTAAGGGGTAGTACGTAGTAGTTAGAATATTGGCATTTTACCCTTAACCTGTGAGAAAAATGGTTAGGTTAACAGAAAAATTCCAAGGGAGCAAAAAAGGTTAAATTTTTACAGGAAATCTGACCAATTTTTTTTTTAAATTTTGTGCACTTCCTTTCCTTTCGAGTAAAAAGTTCCAAAATTTTCAAGTTTTTTTCTTCGAAAAAAATCAAAAAATTTATGTTTTCAAATATATATTATATTATTATCTTTCACTAATTTTATAAAAATGATTTTTTTTTAACTGTATTATCACGATAAAAATATTTTTATAAATTCACTTTGACCATTATTGTTCAGGTTGTATTGGTGAAATTTAACTGCTACTTTTGATTTAAAAACAGTAAAATCTTTTAATAACTACTAACTTTTTGACTTTTATCTCAAAAGTAAGCTTTTTAACCCGTGGTACTCGTCATAATTAAAGTGAGTTAATTAAGAGAAGAATAATCTATTATTAGTTAACTTTTGTAATTATGAAAAAAAGTGTTATTTACGGTCTATGGCTTTTAGTAATTCCTGCAAATATTAAAAATGAGAACTTTTTGTTTTGAATTGGCTAAAATAAACAACAACAACGTTAATACTTGCCCGATTTTTTTTTTCTAAATCTAAAGTTTCAGTCACACTACTTACATTTTGCTCAGTTACTTCACAATATCTTGAAACAGTAGATAGATGATAATTATTTTGCAAACTCAAAAGTATTAAAGATACTTGTGGACAGAAAACTATAAAAAAGGCGGACTCTTGAACTCTGACTTGCACTTAACAAACAAATAATTTAATTTTAGTAAATTCCTTTGAAGTAAATGAATCTATGAGATTTTTACATTCAAATAAAACCACTCTTCTGAAAACTCATTCTCACCCTACTGTTTTACAACATTTATTTAAGTACTTTTTTATTTTCACGTTTTAGTGGCAATATTTTATTAAATGTATCAGCATATAGCCTTCGAAATATCAGTATATTCTAAAATTACTTTATTATAAAAATGTATAACACACTTATCTAACTAAACAAATTATTTGTAAAAACAATGGCGAGGAAAATGCTGATTAAGTTTTGAAATATAGACACTCCAGTTTACTATCAAATGAAATAATTACGCATGCGTAATTAATTTTTTCTACATAGTTTTTCTGTATAGCATATTACATTAAAACGTGAAGCCACTGCTTAATCAGTAAAAGTGTCGCCGGCTCTTATCAAATTCGAAAATTTAGCCATTCGAACAAAGTGGTTTTTAGGCCTTTACTTGTGGATTTCTTTAAAGCCATTCTCGTGTCTTTTTTAAATATTTTTGAAATGTAACACTTCGCTTACTTTTGAGGTGATTAATGAACTTATTCTAGAATATACGACCAGTTATCGTATGTTCATTTATTATTTGCACTCATTTAAGCATAAATTAATTATGCAAATCAGTTGGCCTAGTTGAACATTAAAAAACGACGAATATTTTTTTAAATCCAATACTTTCTAACTATATGTACCTTTTTCAACATATGAAGAGTTGACATTATATTTAGTATGTTCTGAAAACCGGAATTCGAAGTTATGTATAAGAACAAAAGTCGAGGAAATAAAATTAAAACCATAAAAATTTTCTAAAATTAATATATAATTGAAGAGAAATACTTTTCACTGTTTTTCTCTTAATCTTGATTTAATTAATTCTTTTCCATAATCTTTCAATACTGCCCCTTATTGCTAAACTTAATATTTGTTAAGGATAGTAAAAACGTCATTTCTCAAGACCTTATAGTCACAAAGCAATTACTATCATAAAATTGTCTTCCTTAACTAGAATTTCTCCATCAGATAATATCTTTTCGAATTGTGACTATAATAATATTAACATCGACATATCAATTTCTTAATGGCATATATTTCTCAGCAATTAGAAAGACGCTATCGTTTTGCTAATACAAAAAAACACTCGCCTAAAGATTTGGCTGATATAAGTCCGATAATTTTTTATGTTTCCTTTAAAAAATTGATATATTTTCGACCTGGGAGTTGTAGTCAGTAGTCAGATTTTGGCGCCTGTCATAGCTGTGAAATGCCTGTTTTAAAGGTATGTGTAGACTTCACAACTGTATTAGGATTAGATCAGGACATTTTCACTGCTTAAGTGATTCTTGATTTCTCAATAGCTGATTGTGTTAATTACACAGGCCTACAAAGTTTTTCTTATTTTATAAATATTAGTGAATCACTATGTAATTTTGACCGCTAAATCGGAATCTGGCCGTACAATTTGCCAAGCATGTCAGGATTTTGAGATATCCTATTCTCAAAGTGCGAAAATGTCCACTTTTAGTCGTTTTTATATAAAATAACAAAAGTAATATATAATTTATTTATTTATGTATTAAAATATAAAAAAGTAATATTTATCAATTTCGAATTACACATGAAAAAAATCTATGAAGTGCCTGCAACTATCGTCTTTTAAATTATCAAAAAAAAAAAAAAATTCTAAAAAAATCTGATGTGATAGAAAGAAACCAACACAATTTTTGAAATCAGCACACTTTGTTACGTAAGAGAGAACATTATTATTAAAAGGGTAAATTAAAGGTTTAAATTTACGGGCCTGTGTTATAATTATTCTCTCTAGTTCCCGTCATTACTTGTAGAACTTAACCAGATTCAACGGCGACGATTGCATGTGGACTTACAATTTACGTTGGATTTTGAACCGCCGACATTACTCTCTTGCGTAATCTATTGTCAGCAAAAAAAAAACAACGCCAACATGATATCTCTTACTCTACCAACAGCTCGCTTTGATTATGATTTGCATACGAGACTCATCTGTTGCCATGGGTACTAAGTTATTGTCTGGACGTAATCAAAAAATAAAGTGGTCGAGGGGTATCTCAGGGATCAATATTGCGTCCACTGCTTTCGGCTCTTTCGTTAACGATTTGTTAAGATTAATATGAAGTAAAAATTCATCTTTATAATGATGTTTAGATTAGTTAAAATACAGTCGGATTTTCAATCTGATCGTCTTCTTCTGATCTGAAGAGAATATACACCTAATAGGTGGTCACTAAACCTAGTCAACTTACAAGGTATAACCTGCCACCATACTTCTCTTGATGCACGTAGGATTTTCTATGTGTACTTCCAAATGGGTTTTCTTGGACTGCTATGAGGAAGGATTCCAACCTTGATATTATGTTTGTATTTTAAGAAAATATTTTTAGGACAACATACTCTGCTTCTTTGTCCGGCGACACTAGTCTAAAGTTTACGTTCCACTTGACAGTTATTGCAGAAAATATTACCTTAACCTTACCTGTCCGGTGGAGTTTGTCCATATTATCAGAGAATTCTGTTTTCATTTTCTATAAAATTATTTATTTTTGAAACAGCAATCCTACCTTAATCACAATGGGCCTACTGAGGTCTAAGTGTGTCCTTCAGGACAACCACACGAACATACCCTACCTTAATTCGTTTTCGGAACAGTATTTTAATTAATATATTATACGCCGCAGCTTTCTTTCTTGAAAATTCCATATCGAATGATAATTTGATTAACGTTCTGGAAAATTTGTAAGTATGAGGTATTTTACGTGTTAAACATTTTGTCTTTTAATCCTAGTCAACTGATTTTTAAAGGTAAGTTAAAATTTGACACAGCAATCGTCAAAGAACCAGCCGATTAATGATTTGTTATTGAAGACTCATATGAATAATGTTATACATATTAAAAACAAAAATTAAATGGGTGAATCCAAAGCGACTCATTGCTGGCATAATTTTTATCGAAAAATCATTAAATAAATTTTTAAAATTTGTGTCTGTCTGTTTGTCCGGTCTAATCTCCGAAACGGCTAATCCGATTTATGGTACCTTCACGGGAAGGTTCAGAATTTTCATAGGCATAGTTTAGGCTACCTATGGTACGGTAAGTAGCTGGGAGGAGGTGGTAGGGGTGACATGTAGACATAATCGAAAATGGCTTATATTGGTGTCGAATCCATATTTTTCGAGATCAGTAAGATGAATAATGACATTCCCGATGCTGTAAAATAATTTGGGGATAAGACACCCCTAGGAATGCGGGTGGACAGAGAGTAACATGTACAAATAATCGAAACCCACCGATATAACTGTCCGAATCCATAGTTTTCGGTGTCGCTGGGACGAATAATGACACTCCCGATGCGTTAGATGCTGCGGTAATAAGATAGTCCTAGGCGGGGGAGTAGGAAGGAAGTGACAGCAAAAAATAAATAAACGAAATCGACTATTAACATCAGTCAAATTTATAGTTTGATAAACAGTCAGTCATACTCTAATAAATAAAATAATCGGAAACGAAACTCACTTACCAAAGGCCGAGCCGAGCACACACCACTAGTTCTTAATAAAGTTTAATAAGGATTTCATATTATGTTACGTGTTTAATTCGAACTTTTACTAAAAAAATTTCTAAGAGAAATGTTTCGGATTACAACTTTTCGGAGTAATGAAAAGTTATTTATAAAACGCTAAATGAGTGATATCTGATTCTTTCCTTGTCTGAATATCTTGCTTATGGTATAGGCTTTTTCCTGTCTTTCACGCCATGAGCACTGTCAATACATTAAAGAAACCCACTTAACATTGTATCGCCTATTCATAAACTTTTACTTGATCTGCACCTGCATGATTCAGCAATTCACTTTAATCAGCTGAATTTTACATGCAAAACTGCGTTTATTTGCTTTGCCTATTTCCGAATGGTATCAAAAACACACAGCAGTTAATGTCCCGTACCATGATTGCAAAAAATGGAAGAATAAGAATAAATAATGAAATTTAAATGAAGCAGGTGAAGAAGAGGATTGCAAAATATTAAGCTACATAATTTACAATAGTTACTAATGGCTTAAGTGACTAAAGTGGCATAAAAATATTGGTGTATTTGCTGTTTGTAGATATCTGTTAAAAACAGCATCTATGGTTCCTCGGCCAGCACCTTGGCTATTAACTGTGTAAAATTCCTACCCACGAGTTAATATATTCCAGGAACATAAAATCAGATTTACGAATTACCTCTAAATTCATTCTATAAACATGCCATGTTTAATTATAACCTTAATTTGTGGAAAAGCCCGAGCTAGCCCGAAATTCTACTATAAAAGAAATTTACTTCACTAAAATCGGGTTTCAGCTTTTCCTCTAGTTCTTTATTCTAAGGCTTCGAAGTAGAAATCCGAACCCCCCAAGGTAAAATACTAGATCCACATAGGTCGAGTGAAGGAGCTAACGATGTACGCTTCGTTTGGCAGTTTCAGGCTCATAGAACGAGGGAAAAACAGAAGATGGTGAACTATTCCACATTTGTTTTTTCTGCTTAGGAAAGATTGCCGAAATTTAACGGTACGTTCCAATTCGTCCTAGAGTGTAGGCCGGGAATGAATTGAAGCTATTATATCACCCGTTGTAATGTGTCTAAAAGGTATCAGGCTAGAAATTTCGTTAGAACAATGGCAGAAGGAATGTCGATAGAAGAGTGAGAGACAACCGACATTCCGCTGATGCTCCACAGAGTCATCGCTCTGAGTTTGTGGAATCGCCAATTAGTTTGATAGCCTTTCTTTGAACTTTGCTAACGCGGACAGGTATTTCTGGTCCCTGCCCAATAATTATATTCGATTCTAACCCAAAATTTAAGATAAATAAAATAAAATAAATGTGGGACTTGTAGACCAGCGTTAAGTCAGATGGAGTGAAGTATTACTTACATCTTTGTAGAACGCCCAAGCATTTTATCGCAACTTTAGTAACCAAAAATATATAGTATAATCGCCTCCGCTAAGACTATTGGATATCTCAATACCCCAGATGTATAGAGATATTAAGTTTATTGTTCATTAAGTGTACTTCAAGTCAGTGGAGCAGGTAATAACGCGACGGCCTACCTATCAGGGGATCCTAGGTTCTAATCCCACCGGCGACGAACCCATGGTTATTTTCTGCTGACAACAGATAACAATAAAAAAAAGGCCATGGGGGTTGCAGAGAATGATCTATGCAGGTCAATGGTTCAGAATCCACTTTAAATTATAGGACCACAATCGTTGTCTCGAATCGGATGAAGTTTTTCTCCCAATCGGATGAAGTTTTTCTCCCGCCCCATGCCCCACAAGGGGTTACGGGAACTAGAGAGAGAGAAGTGTACTTTTATTATTACCTGAAAGAATGATAATGTCATTAAATTTTATATGGATTTACCTAAGAATTAAAATCATAAAACACAGCGGCAGGATGCCGACCTACATCTGAAGTAATGTACTTAGAAAATGAAACATAAAAGAATTTCGCCCTTAATGTAGGTACATTAAATATTGTTTCATTGCAAGATACTTCTTGTTAAGCGTGTACAGTAAACTGTAGGGATGGGCGATCTTCGATTCGAACTCAAGAGATCGATCTTTAAGCCTTCGATCTGCCGATTTTTGAATCGATTTTATGTGGGAGCGATTCAGCTCGAATCGATTTATTTGTTTCCGATTTCGATGTATTTAAGACATACCAAAAAAAACAAGCTAAGTTGTGATATTTTTTCATTTTATCTTTCATTTGTGTAATAATCCGACAAAAGTAAAAAAATGTTAAAAGAATCGTAATTGTTAGGTGAATGCGCTTGAGATCGCTATAATATTTTAGTGTTAACTGTGTCGTTTAGTGACTACTGAATGATTTTGTTAAAGAAGGTATATTTTGTTATCGGTAGCTTGTTATGTTTTATTTCTGGTTTGGTGATTCCACAATGAAAAAGAAATAAGTTATTTAAAGAAAAATCTACAATAAGTGATATTCGAATATGCGATTTAAAGTTTTTATACAAATTGGTTTTGGAATACACGATGCAACTTGTAATTGCTTCGAAAGTTAGTTGAATTTTGTATACCGACATCCTAGATGTTATGCATATTAGTTTTTTTTTAACCGATGTGGCTAAAGCCGGAAGGGAATTAGAGTAAGGGAAGTGAGGAAACTTGAAAGTCTTGTTTTGCATTCCTGCGAGCTAGAGAACAGCCCAGAAACGGAGTGGATTATTTTAAGTTCTAAATAAAAGCTCACGGGGAGACCTGGTCTCGAACCTGCGACCCATGGGATGGTGGTCGTACCGCTCAGAGAATTGATCCAACTCCGTTTACGCGGATTTGCCACATCAACAAAGTAGAATACAACTAGTGGAATAGACAAGTATATATACTCCATGTACAATCCTAGTAAGAAACTCATGTGGAATACACGTAGATGCGATGTAGATCTTAATCTTCTGAAAGAAGCATATATATTTTTTTGCGTTCTGCCCATTTTTACTCTATCAAAGGTTTGACACTTATTAATAGTTTTTTTAATCTAAAGTCTCAAATTTGGCAGATTTTACACTTTTAAAATAATATGGATTTAGACATTTAAGCAATGGTGAATTGTGTAAAAAGCCTTTCCAAAATAAATTAAAAAGACGAATACTTTATTTTGCGTGCTTTAAAATCTTACATAGTCTTTTGTTGAAAGATTTTTATATGAAAAGTGTGTTAGTGTTTTCGATCACAATAAGCACTTGAATAGTAAACCATAACTGCATCCATTTTGAAATTTTCAACTGAAAGGTAGTCATGTTTCCCTGAAGGTGAAGACAGGGAGGAAGATAAAGGTGAGCTGTCAACTTTAACTTGCGGTGATTTCCGTTCAAAACGAAAGAATAAAACATTCCCAGAATATTTTCAAAAAACGTCCCCAATTTTTAGGGCTAAGACCAGAAACCTTCCCAGAAAACTTACGAGAATGTTCTTCGTACATACTTAAAAAATGTCCTGAAATCGCTTCTGAAATCAGACATAGAAATGCCTTGGGGACGTATTTTCCAAATATTCCTGGCAGGTTTCTGGGACATGTGATATTAGTAAAAAAATGTTTGCGCTTGCAAATACGCGGCACAAAAGTTGTGCTTCTCTTTTACTTTTCGGGTATTCATTTTTAGTTGTGTTACTTTAATGAAGATAAGTAATTGTTCCTTTAATGAAGACTGAGTACTTTCAAAAAAGACTCTGCTTCATAATCGCAAATTTTTTTCCGATTAAGTAAGCAACATTTCTGAAATACCCAAGATTTGTAAGCTACAAAGGCTGTTTTCTATTATTTAATAAATTGGTTTAATAATGACCCTATATTTTTACATGTAGAAACAGGTTTAATTACTTGCAATTTTAAAATGCTGAAATAAATTGAAGTATCAAAATAAACTGAATCGATCTATTCGATCTATGGATATCGATCCTTTTAAGTCGATTAATCGATCTACAAAATCGGAAAAAATTACAGATCGATCCGTACTGAATCGATTTTCTCAGTACGATCCCCCATCCCTAGTAAACTGCCCTCTTATAAGGTTTCTTGTTCCAGATCTATGGAGCTGGCGTAATTAATGCCTTCTTTTGCAATTTATTAGAGAATACCTAACATTGAAAAAAGATTTGTGCGTGATGCCAAAATGAAATTTTCTTTCTAATTAATCAAAATGTTAAAAATAACAAAAATATGTTCACTACGAATACAAACTCCAATTCGATCATGGTTCTGATTTTGTTTTCTTATTTTTTGAAGAGCACTTATGTCTCTGTCCCAAAAAACTGTTCAAAAGATCTTTAGATAGTTTTTAAGCGTACATTTGATATTTTGACGATGGTACCATAAGAGCGTAGAAAGGCTATAACTTAATTTCGTGATTCTATTGCAATTTGGTATTTACCAATTTATTCAAAATAATTCGCATTTAATTAGGAAAACTCTCAAATCTATTGGGACAATTCCAAATGAATATATCTTGATTTCAAATTTTGAAATATTTTGGAATTTTTTTTAAACATTTCCTAATTAAATTTGTGAAACGTTTGATTTAATCTGAAATTGATTTAAAAATATTGCACTGTTTTCGTCATAGAAATTTCACATAACATTACACTTTATAATCCTTAACATATAACTGTCCTTGTACCATGGACTGAATAAGAATTATTAATAGAACATTAATTTAAGCCACTCAATTATCATCTCCTATTTAATTTTGTATATATTCATTAGAAATTTCTCGTGTCAAAATTGTTGGCTCATAACCAGAAATCTTTGAATAAGCAATTAATGCTTCAAAAAGTCACTGGACGTCATCACAGCATCACACTCATTCATTACCTTTACTCATCAATCTTGCAAATGTTCAGTCGAAAGGAATGTTTAAAAGTAAGCAAATCTTCATAGTCGCTGCTCGGCAATGATACATATACACGATGTTTAAGATGCTGGGTAATAAGAATGAAACATCGAAGTAATAGGATTGAAACTACTCGTAGTTATGTTTCAACTTTGTTGGTATTTATGGTTATGTTCAGTAAGTCATTTCGGTTAATACTTTCTCAAAGGCAATAAATGGTTAAAATGCTCTGTTAATAAACAGTTCCTTCGGCGTTGTTAATTATTAATGATAAATGAAGTGTCTTTTATATTAAATAACGCATTATAACTTATATTCTCGTTCTGCGTTTTATTATAACATTTCTCAAAAATTTTAATTTGCAAGATTTGGCAGAAAATTAATGGACGGCAGAATTGTTGTTCTTAAAATTGATTCAAGATGAATGTGCGTAGTGCGTAAAGCTGTTTCCAAAAATATTAAGTTAATTTTACCTGCGTATACAAAAATATGGATAATAATTTCTTGTTTTTTTAATTTTTTCGTTATTTAATATCTCCCCCAACTTTTAATTTTCGATTTATATGTTATTTAAAATATTAGAATTATGAAAATTTTAAGCTCAAAACAAAGACGGGGCGGGGCGGTTTTTTTTAAAGTTACAGATTTTTAAAACGTAAAAGGAAATAAATTGACTTTCAAAATTAAGAAAATGATCGACCATTTGTTTGCTTGAAATTTAAAAATCTGTATTATTATTATTATTAAGGATTGGATCAAGGACTTTCAGCATCCTTAAGTCACTGCGACCAATTTGATCTTTTGTGACCTGATCCAGGTTCAGTATTAGGCCGCCCCGTCAATTTTTAGTTCCTTTATCAGACCCAAAATTTTTCTGAGGGCTATCTTGGCTATGTCTGTCGGTGATGGGAAAGCCCCACCAAGGTGTATAAGCCTCATGCGGCCGAGGGTCTCACAGTGACAGAGGATATGTTCCGCAGTCTCTTCCTCTTCTAGACAGAAACGACAGGTGTCATCATCAGCCAGTCCTAACTTTTTTAGGTGGTAGCCCAGGTGACAGTGACCAGTTAAAAGTCCTGTTATCAGCCTTAAATCTGGTCTGCTGAGTGAGAGCAGCTCCTTCGTTTTCTGTTTTGAGTAGGTTATAAACCTCTTTGATTGTCTTGACCCTGGGGTATTTATCCAGTGTGAGTGCTTGCAGTCGTCCTCCCATGACCGGATACGCATTGCTATTCGGCTTTTAGAGTAGCCGCAGAATGGCTCCGGTCCAATAAACTGAGAATCCGCACCTTTTTTTGCTACGTAATCCGCCTTCTCGTTGCCTTCGATGCCCTCGTGCCCTGGTACCCATGCCAGCGTGATGCTGTTGCTCCGGGCCAGTTCTTTGAGAGCAGTGAGACAGGCCCAGACGATTTTAGACTCAAAGGTGTAGGATCCTAAAGCCTTAAGTGCCGCCTGACTGTCAGACATAATTAAAAATCTGTAACTTTCAGAAAAAAAAATTGTCCCGTCTAGTCTTAAGTAAATATTAAATAAAATTTAAAGCGAAAATCAAAAATGTCTCTTATTGGGGGGAGCGATTATTATAACGATAAAATAAAAACATTAAATTTTTTTAAAATTTTCTATTCTTTTTCAAAAAATTATGGACAAAAAGATCAAAATAATTTAAAAAAAAAACAAATTATATTTTTATTCTTTTGTATGTGATCGGGAGAGGCTCTAACATTAGTCCAATATTTTCAACTATCCAACATTAGTCATCTATTACCATATAATGCATTATCGAAATGGATTGAATTTCAAACGCGTTTTTTTCAAAAACCGAACCTGCCGTAGATGATGAAAAGGCTACTGGACCGAAGTCTGTGAAGTTAGCCCCCGAATCGAACGATTTTACGAGCTCATTCGTTTGATTAGGGAATGACAATGTTGAACCACCAAATAGTTTTTTTAACCCACTTTTTGAAAACGTGTTATTCAAAAAACAAAAATCGGGGCTAACTTCACACTTTTTTTAAAGCCATCCCTCAGTTTTTTGGTCGAGATAATAAGTTTTTAAAAATCAGAGCTGCAAGTTTTTTAAAACTTCCTCCGTGGGGGCTAACTTCACACCTCCCCTGGAGCCATTATTAGATCGAAATTGAGCGTGGGTTTTTTAAGGTTTGTCAATCCCGACTAATCATCTCCGCCAGCAGGGTGGACATTTTCAAGGGTTTCTATCCAACGCCATCTACTGGAACTATAAAAATATATTATTATTTTTCAGAGACGGGCCTAATGCACTACGGGTTGCACTATCACTGTTCTACTTAGTCATAGTGCAAACAATTTTTAACTATCACTGAACACTTAGTAATAGTGCAATCATCTACATTGTTCACTAAATGATAGTCTCCCTCTCTATTTCTCTCTCTAGTTCTCGTAACCTCTTATAGGGGAGGGAGCAGAACTTCATCCGATTTAACACAACGATTCTTGCAATCGTTGTCTCGAATCAAGTGAAGAAGAACTACTAGAAGTGAAGAAGACTTACAATTTAAAGTGAATTCGAACCACTGGCATTTTCTCTGCAACACCGGAAAACAACCATGGGATTCGAACCTGGGACCTCCGGATGGCTAGGTCGACACGTTAGAAATGTTATAAGTGAATTCTGAATTTTTGTTACTATTAAGCATAACTTATCAGATATAATATAAGTTATCAGAGAAGACAAGAGAACAGGAATGTTTACAATAGCACAAGGTAAATACTAACAAAATCAAACTGTTTGTTCCGATAATTTATATAATAGCAGATAACAGATAAGAAATAGTACCAACAATATAAAATTCACTATTTTACTACAGTTTACACTATCACTACGTCTTCAGTGATAGCAACAATTTATTTGTGCTATCACTACGTGTTTTGTGGTAGTTAGAATTCTACTATCACTAAATAGGTTAGTTATAGTTAAAATTAATGGTAGTGCAAAATGCCCGTCTTTGTTATTTTTACACCTCCTTATGTTTTTAAGGAACATTTTTCTAAATAACAACAAATCAAATCAATAGCTATTGTCTTTATATGAAAAAAAAAATCTAAAAAATTTATATGTTTCAATTCGTTGCAGTAACTCTTAAGTTAACAAATAAACTCTTTGTTAGAAAGGTTAAGTAGTTACTTATGTAATGACTTGCGACTCAAGGGGTCATGAGGTTGGTATGAGGTATAGCGTGGGGAATTTCTTTGTAAATGTGATGAATGATGTAATGAGGAAGATAAGAGATTGGTTTTACCATGTTAATCGTCAATCCATTACCTTGCGTATTATAGCTGAGAATTAATTAACTACGTATATAGAAATTACAGAGTTTGCTACTAGATAACCATTCCTGTGAGCTGAATAAAGATTGGGTTGTATCTATTCTTTTAATCGTGCATTGCATTATACGTATATTAATACATTAAATTTGACTAAGAAGATTTGTGGAATTTGTAGTAAGGAGAGTAGAGTGTTGATGTTTTAGGATTGGTGGGGATGCGGAGGCTTATAGTATTTTATTTATTTTATTAACATCTTTGTCAATTACTGCAAAGCTGTAACAACTGTTTATATTTTGCAGAAATTGATTGAGGCAATGCACAAAATAAAGAGTAAGGTAAATATATTTTAGATACTCTTGCTATTTATTAAGTACATCGCTTCGATTTTTAATTTTGGTCTTCGACAAAGGACTCCATTTCTTTACGCGACAAATGCAGTGAGAAACGGAGGCTATGAGTTTTACCAAATGTAAAAAAAAATTAAGGCATTTTTGCAATGTAAGAATGGAATAAAATTATATTTAATTAAGCTGATTCCTTTTAATATTCCTAGTGATCAAAAAAGTTCAAATTAAGGGGCTACATACACCTAGAGCTAAGGTTCTTTTCGGGAATGGTAAAAGATAATGAAACAATTTTTTTACTTAAAGGTGATGATATTGCCAACATTTTTATCGCTAACATTTTGAAAAATATTAAATATTATGGAGCTACTTCGGATGGAATTGAAGCATATTTTTCACTACTGCATTTGCGACGCCCCCTCTCCTGACAAAACCAGTCGTCCGAAATCAAAGAAAATAAATTTTTTTTAAATTGCTTATTTATATAATTCACTGACGACCGCAATTTATAAAAATTACTTCCACAAAGATAAATTGGCAACATGCAAGCTTTATGTACGTAAACTTTGTGAAAAAAACCTTTATTTGTAATTTGTTTAAACAGTTTTTTTTTAAAAAAGTAAGCTAGTACTGAATTAACACAGGTTTCCTACGTAACTGTACAAAATCTTAGGAGAGTCTATCTCCGCGAATTTTAGAAATATCGACTTGAAATTTTAAGTCTACATGCTACAAGAAAATGGAAGACTTTTGATAAGAAAGGATTTTTACGAGGTATCTAGGTGTATGTAGGTAAAAGTTATGAAGTTATGCAGAAACATATATTTGAAAAGATACTAAAAATTTAAAATAATCAATTGACCCCTAAGAGCAAAAATTAACTGGGGTTATGGCCCATTTTAATTAGAGCGTAGTCTTGGATGCTCACCATATGGTGGCAATCTAAGGGAACTGTTTCAAGAAAGGCTATGCAGGGCAAATTAAGTAATCTTAACAGCTTCAATGTGATTGAGTCGAATTTGTTGTGTAAATTATGGCACCAATGTAATCTTCGGGGGAACTGAAAGAATATACTTAATCGCTTACTTACTTTTTTTCAAGAGCAGTCAAAGGATAGCTATCAATAGTGAAGTTGAAGTTGGCACGATTTTTTTCCCTAAATAGTATTCTACGTTGATGCTTAAAGAGATTAAAACTATTTTGCTATCAATTCTGCAACTTAATTCTTTTTATTTCACAATCACTTCCTTTGTATAGTTATGACAAGAAAAACCTGTATCGCATAGCTTAATTCTAAAATTACCCGACTTTAAATATAATTAAAATTTTTGAGATTTTTGTCCCGATATAAATATGGGTTGGTTATTACTATTTGTTCGCTCTTCTTTACCTTCAAGCAGGCTGTGAAGAAGTTTTGTTTCATGGTATTTATCTATGCATGTATAGTAAAAAATATCCTTTAACTATAGAACAAAGCTAGGTTATAATGGTTGCCAAATTCTCTCTAATTCGCGTAATCCTTTGTGTGGCATGTGGCAGGTTTGATAATAAAGATTTCAAGTAGATTCGAAATCACTGAAATTACTTTGCAACCTCTGGTGGAATTTTTAACTTAGTATGTTACCAGCAGAAAATAGCCATAAATCTCTTATCCCCAATTTGCATCTGAGCGAATTTTGTAATTTTTAAAAGTATAAACTGTTCTTGTTAAACGATACATTTACGAGGTTTGATCAATGACGTTGAAGATGATGTTGGCTTATCATTTGGCTAATGCCAAGAATTTTTTCGGATGTTTTGGCCGTGCGTTCCGAAATAGTTGAATTTTGATGAAAAGTTCGTTTAGAAATTGCTAGGCAAAAGCAACGCCATTATGAGGCTTCAGCCGTCGTATTCACCAGACATAACTCTTTGCGACATTTTACAGCTTCGTATTCCCCAATATGAAGAAATCATGAAAGGACGACGTTTTGCTAACGTTGACGAAATAATCGCTGAAGGTGCCCAATCACGTTCCGATAATTGCATGCAAGATGATTGGACTTCAATCTTCTTGAATTTTCGGTACGTCAACGTTAATGTTGGCAAAACGCAAAGATAAAATTAATATTTATTAATAAATAAATTATTTTGAGGAAAACGAAAACTCCCCGTATTTCTTAATCAGGCCTGTAATAATAGAAGATTAGAAGAAGGAATAGCAAGCGTCTGATTTATTTATGGACTGTATGGTGGCGGATGAATTAGTACTCCTATTCTTCAAAAGTGATGCAACATAATTGTACAAAGGAACATTGTCGAAAGTTATAATGGAGAAAAACTTCGAGATTAATTTTTACCTATCCGTAAAAGGGGACAAAACACTAAATTAGTGAGGAAAGCCTCTTAAGATACAAAGTTTGTGAATATAACACAATCAACAGCGGTATTTTTAGTCAAATTAATACAATATCGTTTAAATTATTATTTTTTTTACATTTTTTCATCAAAAAGGTGAATAATAGTAGCTGAACCAATTGAAATAAATCCAAAATTTAAAAATAAACGACTTTTGCTTCCTAAGTAAATTTAAGTACCCGCTCGACTAGATGTAATTCGTGAATCATTTTCAGACTACTGACATTATTCCGTAGCGTCGGTATCAATAACGTATTTCCGATTTAATTCAATGCCACACAAAAAATCACCACCGGGTGACTTTCAAGAATCTGATTGAATCTGAATCTTCAATGAGCACGATCTTTCAAAGGGTTTTACTGGAATCTTCTACTTTTCTTTGAATAAATCTAAATGAATATACATTAGCAATGACTGAATTGACACGTTTATGTTATATTTATTCTAAAAATATGTAAGGAGTGAAAAAATAATTTTCTATAAAACAAGGAAAAAATCCAGATATATTTCAAATCTTGCGACATTTATCCAAGGCTTGCACATCAGATTTCTCTTTTGTGTCGCTGAAATGTTAAGCAGACTAAATTTGCGTTATTTAACGCAAACAAGCTTCTTTGGTGGGTATGGTTTCAGTAAAATGAATTACATTCGGGAACCGAAACAAATCTTTATAGCGTAGGTATAACAACTTTTTATTTTTGTTTTAAAAAGAAAACGAGTTTGCGCATGTATGTATGTACACATATTAGTATAGAACTGCATGAAAGTAATCACTTTTACTGATTGATTTTCGAACATTTTACATAGTTTTTATTGGTTTGAATAAAACGCTATATCAAATGTTGATAAGATATATAAGTTTCTGATAAGACAAAGCGAATTTAATTAAAAGTTGGCAAGAAAGTTAAGAATGTAATCTGCAAATTACAATTATCTTAAGATAATAATACATTTTGCAGGTTTTTTTGTGAATTTTCTTTTGAAGAGCTTTATACTTGACCAAAAAAGTTTTGAGTTACCTTATTATAATCGTAAAAAAATAACATCCATTGAAAGACCTCGTCTGCAGTATCTCTTGAATAACTACTACTAAATGTGCGATTACATGTTTCAACTTTTACTGCGCAGCTTTTAAATTACAGCAGCAAAAGTAGTAACAGCGTTTACACGTCGAGGAGAATATAGGCGCAGGCCGCAGTTTTTTTGCGCACAACATACCACACAATTTTTGTAGCGCCCAACACAAGTTCAAGCTTGTTTGGCATTAACTATTATTAAAAAATGGGAATTGAAAGTTTACAAGACAGATGTTCGGTAAAAAACGGGATAGGTAATAAAGAGTGTACCGGAGCTGGAAGTAATTTAATGATATTAACTGGGGATGAATTTTTTTACAAATTTCTTGCGCTTATCACCCAATGATTCTGATGAAACTTTCAAACACAATTGACTCCTTTTATAAAGGAAAACGACATCTTTATGAGGAAGGCGATATCTTCGACGGACATCGATCGATACATATTAGTCTCGAATTTGTATTTTTTGGTTGGGAACAGTAAGATAAATATGATATTTTCGATGCAATTAAATAATTTGGTGATAAGACGCCCTTAGGGGTGGGGGTGGGAAAATAGTGCCACGTACAAATAATCGAAAACGACCGATATTAGCGACGAGGGAGAGGGGGGGGGGGGCGAGCAACGCCGGGCAGACCCAGCTACTAAATAAAATAAAATAAATATCTCTTTCTCTCTTTAGTTTCCTTCGGGATCTCTACAACTCCCAATGGTTTCTGTTGTTACTAGAAAACAACCTAAACCAAAAATATATCTAGTACCATTAAACCATTTAAACAAAATAAAATAAATCTAGTATCATAGGAGATGGCTAATAGTAGTTTCTAGCTTTAGTAATTTTTTCGGACAGGTAAAAATTTCCATAATTAATTAATAATATTTATTTTTCTAAAAAAACAGATCTTTTTAAGGCTGACAGTCTTCTTCTAAATTGTTCAAAAGCTGAATGGAATGCTTTACACAGTGCAGTACGAGAATTTTAGAAATAACAAAATAAAAATTAAAAAATCATAATATAATATATTTTTACATTTTAAGTATCATTAATCTGATTCAATTTATTGCGTGTTGTGGGTTTTCAATATAGGCTTGGCGCTGGAGTATGCCTTCTCCTTCAAACAAAAGAGGTAAAGGGAAATAGTTGTGAAAGTATTAGTCTTTGTTCTAAAAATGACAAATAATTTTTGGTGAAAGAGCCGGTGTATTGTCGTGCAGGAGAATAAAGTTTGAGTGAGAAGTAGGCCAAAAAAGGATAATATATCGGTCTAGAGGACCATCCACGTGTTCCTTCTTTAAAATTGTTTTACCTGCGGAAGCCAAGCAAGATGGCGTATAGGGATGTGAAAATGGGGCGAATCAAAATGTTTAGTACTGGTTCCTAAAAACTACGCAAACGATGAAGGCATAAGAAATGAGAGCTTGTAGATGCCCATTTAAATAAGTTTAAAAATATTGCATTCATTACTCGTACAATCTTTGTGCTACAAAGCCAAAGGGCTGAAACTCATCTATCTTGAAACTGCGCATTACACCCTCCTCTAATTTTTGGGACATTTCTATCGTTTCTGCTGTCAATAGATTGGATTTCAAACAAAATTTAAATTCAAAATAATGTTACAATTGGTTCAAACTTTTGATATAGGTTAATAAATATAACTAAACGCCATGTAGCACCGTTTGCTATAATATTTCAGGAGGGCGTTTTACCAAGCAGTATTACTGCAAATCCGTTAGATGTAGTTTCTAGTATTGCCGTAAAATTAGAACATTAGCACTTCTGGATCCCGCTCGGTATTATATGGGTGATTGAAATCGCCTAATCTTTTTAATCCTGATTTAGGGCCTATTCATAAATGCAAATTTGATTTGATTGAATCATGCAGCTGCAGCGGAAACCTGTCTTTATGAATTCGTTTATTTATTCCGCAAAATTCTACATATTTCTACATATACCTCAGACAACACATAAAATAGACAGGACTCTGTGGAAGTTTGTTTTCCGCAAAACCATTATTATTTTTAGGTCTACTTTTTACAAAGTATTAGGCAACTCTTAAACTTCAAACATTTTTATTTTTGCCGTCATAATTAAATGTGCAAGACGGGTTGAAGTTGACATCTGAAAAATAACATGGCAAACGGTTTCAGCGATTTTTGTTTAGGCACTTATATAAATAATGGTCTTTATTTTTGGAATTTTTTTAACTTTAAAAGAATTTTGTTGAGCCAAGATCACTATTTAACATAGCATGTACTACGACGTATTACAAATACTATGATATGCAGTACAGTATTAACCAGTATTAACATGTACATATGTAACCAACAGTAGGCGTGGAGATAAACGTACCAAAACTAGTCAAAATTACTCATCATCACAAGTGACAACTCAATTCTACTTGGGGTGCACCAATTTAAGGTGTCTAGAAGTTCAGCTTCATAGGTACTGCCATCTAAACAAAATAGGTCACAGTCAGGTATAAACAAAACAGGCTGGCCGAAGAAAGGTAGACATCTGGTAGGTTAGTCAGATATGGAAGCCATCTCAGTTGTGGATCAAAATTAAAATATTGCAGCCAGTGTTAAGTATGTAATTCTAAATATGGATGGAAGACCACAACGATCAAAATGTTAAAGTTAAAGGCTTTTTGTAAATATATGATTAAAAATAATCTACAAAATTTCCTGGCCTAATAGAGTTAGCAAGAGCCTCCGAAGAGAACGGCTTCTTCTAACACTAAGAAAGAGGGTAGAAAGTTTCATCTGACATGAAAAAAAGGAAGGCCTTATCTAACAGGAAGAAGGACGGTAGAAGCAGTATAAAAAGTGCGAATATAGAGTGACAAAGCTCAAGATAGCGAAAAATTAGATTGAAAACATGTATGCAATCACTATCTTCCCGCAAGGAATTTGGGTAGACGAACACTCTTATTGCAATAACATTTCGGCCAAAAGTACGATTTTTTAAACTCTTTAAAATCGGTTTCTGCCTCCACGCTGACCTCTTCGTTTGAGTTTGATTTTTTTGCGTTTTCAAGTTGAGGGACAGCAACCACTAGCTACGATGGAGAAGTATGTTTTTCGCCACATGCCTTCTTCAATTTCTCTTCATTCAATAATTCACTGCAGTACTGCCCATGACTTTGCTCCCTTTCTCCTAAACGTCCATGATGATTCTACGTTTTGAATACCAAAAAATCGAGGACGTGAACTTTTCAATTCCACTAGAAAAGTCCGTTGTTTTGACTGTTGCTAGGTCTCTGGTATATAATAAGTAATCCAGGTTTCATCAATGGCGATGACGAGACGAAAAAATGTCTGCGGATTTCGTTTTAAAAACATCCAAGCACTGCTTTGCAATTGACTTCCATATCTGCTTGTTTTCTACTAATCGGAGCATCTATTGGGCTGACAGCTGTCTTATTCCTAACGTACCACTTACAATATTGCAATTCTGCATTTGCAATTTTGTATTGCGTCTTTGGAAAGATTGCAGTCAGAATATCTTGAAAAAGATATGCATGTGGATATTTCTAGTTTGATGTTGAAAATCTTAATATGATCTCATTGTGTTCTCAGCCGATCGCTATTTGTTTCATTCAAATCGAGCTAGTAGCTTTCAAAAAACATTAATCATAACATTTTCCATCTTTCTTCTATTTCTCAATTCATTTTTTACTTACACAACTAGAGTTGATACAGCAAAACAAATATATAAATTTAAAATTTTGTTTTCCGGAAAAGCAAATATTATACTTTCTATTTAATATGATTCATTTGAAATTTTAAAATTTTGCCCGTCTTTATCTATCCAGTGCTAATATTGATTAAAATGTTGTAGTTTTGTGTCGCACATCGCATCCTAACGCATACTAAAATTCCCTATACGACTAATACATATTAAAAGTCATTCAATGATATTAACTCGTTTCAACGGCGAATAATGAAAAGTAAATATTTACTCAAGCACACGACTCGACCCACGCCGCTGAATGTAAACAATTCTTATAATTTCCAATTGTTTCTTACGTTTAGTCTCGAATTTTAAAGATATTGCATAGCTTTCGAAACAGTAATTCAACATTGTTTAGAAGTTCGGATTTAAACATGGAAAAATCCCCTCAATCTTTCAAATAACTTGTGCAAATCTTAGATCCGAAGAAATTTAAAATTCTTGGCAAGATTTATCTTTACTTGTGTCCTTCAAGGTAAACAATTCTGACATATTGCGTAAATATTGCAGAGATCTTATACCTTGTTTCTGTTTCTTGCAAAACCCAAGAAAAATCGTTTTCTTATCAGAGACTACTTAAGCAAATTCTGTCCGCACTTCTATTTTTCACTTTTTCATGGTGTTGCTGGTTGCTTGAGGGAGGGAAGATAAAAGAGGCCGCTCGAGAAATTTGTTTTCTTTGAAAGTGGAAGAAATCAAAGTGGAAATTACTATAAAGCAACCCCTGCTATAACCTGTTGCTCTTTTCACCAGGGTTGTACCTTGTACGGTTAGGTACATGGTCCCTGACCTTTTTGCGGTACCTGCAGGCTCTTCCTTTTCTTCTGTGTGTAATATCCGCATAACCATACATAAATTTTCGGAACTTTAGAAGGCAGCACATGTTCTTGGCTTGTAAATTCTTTTGTCTGTCGCCCAAAACTTGATTTAACTGATAAAAAATTGTTCGTAAGGTCAGGAGTGTATTACTGTTCGATTGAAAGCGTTTAATTTGTTTTCACTAGTCCATTTCAATGAATCTCTCTCTGCTCTGTTAACAGCTAATTTTTGTAATTTTAATTCCATCTCATTCCATTCCCCTTCTCTTAACTTATAAGTCTAGCACGAAATATCGTGATTATAAGAAAAAGTCATCGACACCGAATTATCTTTTGATGCTGCTATTGCCAATGTGTCAAAAAATTCATGTGAGGTCCTTACACTTTTGGCTGCGGGATAAAGAAAAAACAGGTGGACGATGATGGAATTACATCCAAGTGAGACATATCAGATGGTGGCTGCTGGGTAATTGTTTATTGAAGTAAGAGAGATGTCTGGACCACAGACGATAGGCTAAACAAAAAATTTTTTTATTGCTGCGAACTCACAATGCTAAGATTTTTCACTTTCGTATATGCATACAAGAAGGCTAATGTGTTCACTAGATCAACGCACGGAAAAGGGGAGAACGACCATGTGAAGAAAAATTTTTTGGGGTGATCAACCGAACTTCTAGATTGACAGGGAGCACTAAATCTTGGAAGTATGTTGAAGGAATCTTAAAATAATTTACTTAATATTAATTATTAATGGTACAGGAATGTAATTTAAATCATTATTTCTGTCGTGGAAGTCAAGAGTCCACAGTGACGCATCAAAAACAGAAAGGGGCGACAGAACTTTGCACTGTTTTTCTGGCGAGTTAAAGAAATAAGCAGAGTCAAATAATTGCTACTGTCTATTAAGTAGACACTCAATGAAAGCAAAAATGTATTTTGCATGTAAATAAAGTCAATGATAATGACTTTTGAACAGAAATGTTGTCAACAGTCATCAGTTGTCTTTAAAGTTGAGACGAAATTATACAAAATACATTATTTTTTTCTACTGTGCATTCAATTATTTAGGTTCCGCATAAACTAGTGCACCTAATTTTTTCTGCTTGCTGTAGTATTAAATGAAATGATTTCTTTATACCAACATTTCTATAAGAGTTAGGTTTCTATCGACTTTGGATTTTGGATCCCCGTGTAAAAATTCCCCGACTTTACAACAGTTTAATATTGAGCAACCAAACTTCAACTTTGCGACAGACCTAGATCATGTACCGAATACCAATGCTTGGTTCTTAAATATTAATGCAGCCCTCAGTTAATCTTATATGTGATTTTTGAATTTGTGGTTTTTCAGTACTGGGCTAACCAGCGTTGAATACCATTATTTAAAACGTTTGAAATTCGCCCTCCATATGATTCGTACTTGAAAGTGGGGACGAGTTAATATATTACGATTAACAGTACGGGATATTGTACAAGTATAAATTATTAGAGCACCCCAGTCTGCTAGCTCGAAATACTTGGCGTAAACAAGGCTATAGAGTACTATGGCGTTTTATTAAAATTTATTTCTTTATACTATAATTTTTTTTATTCTAACCGATATTCAGTGTCAGCCAGATATTTTATTTTCTAGTGTGCATTACAATTTTCATAGAAAGTATCTACTAATTAAAGACTATATTGAGAAATCGTTTATGATATTCTGATATTTTGTATCCATAGTTTGGAAATTATATTGAAGGGTTACCATCAAAATATATAATAATCATCAAATATTGCACTTTTGAAGAAAGAATGAGCAGTTGCAAAAAGTATTTAAACAATACATTTACGCTTAAGGGGAGTTTCTCATTTATAGAGCAAAAAGTGAACACTTTGATTTTTATTTTTTTCTCGTTGCCTGTAATAGATAGCGCCCTAATTTACATAAAAATATACATTACAACTAATTTAAATTTTTTTTACACATTTATGTTTTAACAATGTTATACTAGGGGCGTTAAACTTGACAGGTAAACACGATTCCTGTACATACTTTGAAACATCTGAAAACAACCAAAGAAATAATTAAACGAGAAATGATTTGCCATGTAAGATTTGCCGGGTAAGAAACAGTTGAAAAATAAAAATAGCAGACGTTTGAAAAAAGTGCGATAAACGCATTTTTTGGCACGCGAAATAGGAGTGTGGAGAGGGGGGAGGTCGGTTTTTTGAATAGGGTGCAGGTGCAGGTTTATTACATAGCTAACAGATTTTTCTTAAGTTTGTTGAAAGGTTCAACTCGATAGTTCATTTTGTTTTGGCTACAGATAGCTTAACGAGGCTTTTTTTGGCGTCATTTTTATAAAAAAAAAATATTTCTACGATACACATATTTTCGATGTTGTCGAAAAGCTGACTAAATATTTGTGTACAAACATGTATATATATATGTATAAGTAGAAATACATTTTGAATACCGATCTGAAACTTTAGGAAAGTGTTATTCAAGTAATAAGAAATCGATTGTTTAAATAAAAAATAAATTTTTGGATGAGAAATCGCTTGAGAAATCGATTGAGACCTCTAGCTTGGAGCACCAGTTTAGGGTGCTGACGTTTGAATCTTTTTTTGTTGGGACAAAGGAACAATAGACAACGAAAAAATAGTCTACGTCGCAGCAGCTATAAATCAGACCTGTAAATCTGCGACTGAGGCCCCACAATTCATCTGAAACGAAAGTTATAAATGTAGTATTATTCCGAATCTCCCACGGAGCCGATTTTTTAAACTCTAAAATATTAAAAATTGATGGCAGTTGATGATGATTTTATCTGTTGGATTGTTTTTGTACAAAAACAATTTAAAACATTTCGGCAAGTCCGAGTCAGACTTGCGCACCTAGGGTTTCGTACCTTGGAAGGCTGCTGATTTCTTAAAACCTGTGCTAGTAAAATACATTGTTTTATTTTTACTGCAACATCTACATAAACTTGATAGAGCTTAAATTAGGTCTATTGGAGGTCTAATTAATTGCAAACTTCGGCGATAAGGAGGGGAAATGGTCTATTTTTAGACATCGCGTTTTTCTCGAAATTACTGAAAATTGATTGTATTGGTGTTTTTTTTTTTTATTTTCGTAATAACAGTGGGTATCGTTAAGGTAGCGTTTTTTTTATTTTGAAGATTTCGTATTTGAAAATTTTTGTTACCGAGAATCGTTGTGCCTTAAAAGATAATACGACTGAAGATACGTATAGTATGTTTTATAATATTTTTGCACATTTTGAATTTCTGTTGCGATTTCCTAGAAGTTAAAGGTAGGGCTTCACGGCACCGAGACAAGACCAAGTCTTCGGCACATCTCGGTCTTGGTCTCGTCAAGGTGAAGACGATCTTGCTCTTGTCGCAATCTCGGCGAGATAAAGGCCAGTCTCGGTCCGATCTCGCTCTCGGCAAGATAAAAAAAGGGTATTTTGGTGGAATAACGGGGAGCGAACACAAGTGATATATCTACGCATTTTCTTCATATTCCCATCGCCAAAATAAGGTAGCAAAGGCTCTTGTTTGCTATTGGGGATAAAGCGCAAATATCTGAAGAAGGAAATAATGTAGAAAGAAGCGATTGAGGAGAGCAGTGTATACTTATATGCCCCATAAATCACACAATTGACATTTCTCGGACCGATATAAAAGCTGAAACAACTAAAAAATTTGTTCACAATTAAATGATAAAAACTAATATCTCGTCCACTCTCGTCATTATTATTATATTATATTATATTCTTTAAAACAGGTACAGTGAGCACAATTTCTATAAGCGCACCAAATTTTCTACTTGCGGATGAAAAACTACTTTTTATTTCTTAGAAGTGGTTATATTGGAAAAATTTACAATTACTTAAAGTCAATTATACAATATAATATAGCAATAAAAATAATTTATTCTTTTGTAACAAAAACGATTTATCTGCACTTTAATGCAATTTCCATGAACGCATTTGATTTAAAAACATAAATTTTAATGTTTCTAGAAATACTAAATAAGTAAATTTTATTTTAACACGGTATTTTTCCTCCTTTATTGCTAATAACGCGGAAGACCCTTTTTGGCATCGAATTTATCAATTTGTTTAATTCATTTCTCTCTAATTCAATCCAACATTTTAAAACTTCGGCTTTAAATTGGGTTATGGAACTAAACTGATGACCGTTTGAGTAGACTCTTTCCATTGGATTTTAGTCCGGACTTAGGGATGGCCATTGCATCGCAGGTATTTCCCTGTCACGTAACCAAGCAGTAGTTTCGGCAGAAGAGTGTACAGCGGCTTTATCCTGTTGGAAAATGTAATCTGTGTCCATATTGTCTTCTAAATATGGGATGAGAGATTCCTCCAAAAAATCAGTGTACAGTTTCGAGTTCATTTTGGTGGGAACATTGCATAAAGGCCGCTTGCCATAGTAAGAAAATGCACCCAACATTATTAAGCTTCCACCACAAAAGTTTCTGCTCAAACGAGGCGAATCAGGTTTCCTCAAATCATGCCAAATGTACTTAGCCCATCTGGGCCGTCCAAATTATTATTTATTATTTTTTCAACATTTCGCTTGGAGACTTTTGTATTGCCTTTTGGGTGCTTTCTTGACGAATACATATCGCCATTAAGCAAATTTCGTACTACACAATCTGAACGTCCCTTTTGCTTAGGCCACGTTCCAAAAATGTTCTTATTCTGACACGATCGTCGTTGCTGACAACTTTTCCACGGGACATTCTAGTAATTTTAGGAAAATAATAACTATTATAGCATTAGTTTAAGAGCAAATATTAAACTCACATTAAATGAAATCACTCCGAAATTAACTAATATTATTTGAAAACCAAACTGAGTTTATATAATATGTATTATTTTGCAATCTCCCGTTATTCATGTGAAGTGACAGCATACTTTATCAGTTGTAATACCAAGAAGCTAGTGTTATCATGTTGCTTAATTTCATTGGATTTTGCAGTTAACCATTAAAAATTTGGTGCGCTTATACCTTATAGGAACTGCGCTCACTGTACATATGTCCAAATGACAATGTTGATGTGCTGTAAAAACCGACGAGTCGATTATGAGTCTAACATACAAAAACTAGAAAATAAAACTAATCCCCATATTTATTTGTTTTTCCAAACATTTTTTCAAAAATTCTTCTCAAAAAAATTTCCTACTTTTGATATATTTATAGAAAGAAACTTGCCTTTTTAGTTTTAATTTTAAATTAAAATTTAAAAATTGATTTTTTTTGTTACCGTGTATATTTTATCTTATATCAGTTAGTAGGATTTTGTCACTTAAACCATATTTTCTAAAAATTAAGCATTTTTTGTTCAGACCACTTTGCAATTTAATTCTTTAATTTTTTCTAATTTTTGAGTAACTGTTTGTGCAGTTTTAAATTTAAATAAAGAAAACTACGTAACTTACAACCTTTTTATAAGTATTTTTAAAAACTGCAAAAAAATTGAATTTTTTTGATTTAAAAGTAAAGTTACGACCATTGTTGAAGTTGACATTGGAGATTCTCGAAAACTCGCAGCAGGTTGCTACCGATATCGAGTTAATTTTCCGAAACATCACGTTTTCTTTCAGCTATTCCAAAGTGTTCGCGTTATTTACTTGACGCTTGATTTGAGGTAGCTTCATAGAAAGTAATCACTTGGAGTGAGATTGGGGGTCCGTGGGGGCTATTGAATATCTCCACATCGCGCGATGAATTTGCGGGAACAATTCTTTCAATAGGTTTGTGGACACTCTAGGAGTATAGCAGGTGGCATCATTTCGCTCAATACAGATTCTTGAATTGTGACCCTCAAACTCTTGCAACTCTCCCCCTCACACCGTCTACTTGCGCGTTTCTGAGAAATCAAACCGAAAACATAGTTATGGCCCACCCTGTACAATGTTTAAATGAACTACACCCATCCCTCAATTTGGGCGAAGTATCCGTACCACTTGGATTTGTCTTACGAGAAAGAATCGCGTAAATAAACAAAAGAAAAAGTACTGGGAATAAAAGCTAGTATAAGTTTTAAAAATACATATTTATTTCACATAGCTTAACAAAAAAATTATTATGACATTATATATGACCCATAAAAAAGAGACTCGCGTAAAAATAGTGCAGCGTAAATTAAGGAACGGGTGTATAGCTCTTCAAATGACATTGTTTGAAAAGCAGATTGGGATGCAGACCCCCTGTGACTAGTATTCTCATGGCGTGATCACCGATAGTTAATGTCAAATTGGAAATAGAGCAATTTTCCAGTGAAATTATCTCCCTCCAACTGCGTGCAAAAAATTGTTTATGCCGCCAAGTAGGAAAACCCAGGTGTTCGAGTTCATTTCGTATTGAAAGTCTACCTAGTTTTTTACCCCGACATTTCTTTGATTTCTCTGTGACCCTTAAAATTTTCTGACTTTTCCCAAACGGTCGCTTTGACTTATCAAATTGATCATGATTCTATAAGAAATAAGCCGCCCAAATCAGACATTCGGCACAGTTTTGCTACTTCTAAAAACTGTGGTCTGAGCTGGGTTGAGCTTAAGACCATTTGCACATTTGACGGCAGAACCGTCGTTCTCTATCGCGCTGCAAACGGAAACAGTTCACGCAATCTACTCGCTTTATTTTCTCAAAAAATTGTTGGTTTTATGAGTAACAAAAAATAGGTAGCACACTTATTGAAAAGTGCCCCAAAAACCGTCTATTAGGCCACGTGTACATGTCTGAAAACAACATTACCTACTATTTGTGTTTCTATTTTGTTTTCTCGGTTACACTCTGAAGTGCGTCATTTATGAAAATAGTATAATTTATTTACATAAAATAGTCTTAGACAGACGTTAATATTAATGGAACTTACTTGTCTCCGTACGACAATCTGATAGAACTTTTAATGGTTATGTTACGGGTGAGAGGCTGATAAATCTCAGTCCATAAATAACATCAAAGGTAAATGCACCCTACTAACTTTATTTATATGTAGCGAATAGTATTTGAATAAATTTGGAAGTACTAAAAACAAAATTTAAGTTCGTTTCTTCAGAAATTAGTACAAAAATTGCAATTCAAAAATGGTAGCTGTGACATAACACATTTTCATAGATCTCTAACGACAAGAAGAAGTATAACTTCGCTAAACGCAGACAAAATGAAGTTTCGTAAGAATTGTTTTTTACTATCTAAACATGCGCATATATTTCGTGGTAGAGACTTGATATCTTGGCGAATCTATGACTAATTCAGCGAGAAAATCTTCATCTGTGGATACGCTTTGCTTGCAAAGTTTTATTTTTGAGTTATGATGGAAACTCGTAAAATAAAAGAAAAAAAAGAAAAAAAAGAAAGGAAATCACTGCAAAATCTTGTTTGTAGGCGTTCTTAGAAGATTTCGAATTCTGTGATATTTAAAGGAAAAGGCATTAAAATATTGACGTGATGAAAAGTTTCAAATTTCACACTTTACTTAAAGAAAATGATTTAAGATGAGCCGAAGGGAAACTGACTCAGTTCATACAAATATTGCAATTTGGCCGCACACCTAATATACAAAGAATCCCACAAATAAATTTTACTACCACCACGGTTAATTTGCTCTCAAAAACAGCGATAAAAATTAATTATCCGGTTAAAACAAAGCATATTTCAGCTCATCTGTCATGAAGTATTAAGTGCTAAAGGCAAATTTTTGTTTTTGCAATATTCCTTCATTCATTCTGTAAATATTGGCAAGGCGCCAGATGATATCTTACGGAAGAAATTCAGCGAGGGAGAGGAAAAACTTTCAAAATTAATTAAGGAAAAATTATTTGTATGAGTTAAATTTGGCGTAATTCAAACTGATGTAAAAGAGTAATAATGATCAAAAATAAATATTAAAAATTATTTAAAAATCTTAAATATCCTAAAATTCTTTGTAGAAAGAGCAGCTGGGAATTTATTAGGGCCCAGCAGTTGGCTAAAAGCGTGAATCTCTTGCATATGGTTGTAATAAAATTTTATTAATTTCATTGCTGACTGGTATTTTGCTGGTGCTTTTATGCCAATTTATAGATACAAAGATATCCGAATATTTCCTTTTTTTTATAAAAAGAGAAAAAATAGAAGAGTTGTGTTATTTCTGGAATGTTCGAGTTTAAAAAATAAAAAAAGCAAGGTAGAGCAGACTGAATAATCAGAAAATTTCCAGGTGACACGCATCTAAAAATCAAACCTTTTTGAGAGGAACTGCAGTATAAAGTCTAGTAGAAGTATAAGAAAATGTTCAATAAGTTCTTTACTAGTCGATTCGAACACAAATCGACACTCACCGATAGAAGTCTACTTTCAGTCCCGAAATTAATAGAAAGCTACTGATAACCAACATGGAAGGGATAGGTATTAAAAAATCATAATTGGTGTATTGAAAACACATAATATTATTATGTCGAGGTTTTCAGAACGAAACGCCTCTTAACTCGACTTGTTCTAAAAACTTTGAATATTCTTCGTTGTTTGTTCGCAACTTTGTATCAAAAAACTTCTTTAATATCCTACAAGCACCAAAAGCTTAATTTGACACTATGTGACTTTTTCCTGTTTCCGAAACTCAAATTACCACACCTATCCATTTTTTGAGTCGGTTGCCACCATAAAAACAAAAATGCGTTCTTGGCAGCTTTTGAGGAGTGGAAAAATCGGTGGAATAAATTTATTGCGTCCTATGGGAACTACTTTAAAGAGGGGACGAAATAAGTTTTAAGATATAAAATATAAGTTTTTTTTTTGTGGAGTCCTATTACTTTCAGAACTAAAGGTACACTGCCGGCTAATAGTTTGAGACCACAACCCTTATATTAAAAAAACAGGAACAATAGCATTAACAATTTGAATTTAAAGAAATGAGTTAAACAGATTTTTCATAAAAAAATACCCCCTTGCGAACAATTTAATTGTCATTTGTATCCTGTTTAATGTTGTTTGAGCTTTTAACTTTTGATGAAAGGCAGCGATCGCGAACATTTATGTCTAGGTAAGTTCCATCCGGGTTGATATCGGGGCGCTGAGGCGGCCATGTCATATTTTGTAACACACCTTCAGCGTATTAATTTTCTAAATATCGTCTGCATCATTTTAAGGTGTACTTTGGGTCATTGTCCTGCTGGAAAATGAATCCATTGCTGATTAAACGTAATCTGGAAGGAACGGCGTTTTGCTCCAGAATTTTTTTATATTCCTCCTTTTCATACTAAAGTTCTTGTTATATAGCCTGAAAAACAACAAAGGTCCTGAATGAGATACCATGATCCAGGCCTAACTGTTCGCACTAAACAGTCTAGTAAAGTCCTGTTCAGCCAGCCCTACATCTAACGTAAATTTTTCTTTTTGAATCAAATATCTAAAACTATGATTTATCAGTCCAAAACACTTTTTGTTCAACAGTTTATTGCAAACGTTTCTTCTAATTTTGTGGCCGTACTAGTAGTTTTTTTATGGAATGCGGCCAGGTCTATATGGAGATTTTTAATTCCCAGCACATATTTCCTAGGTCATAAGGCGTCTGTTCCGTTTTCTGGTGAGTGCGATGAACTTGTCGTCACTTACGGGGGCATTCCCGATAAAACTATGGAAAATAGGGGTCTTTAAAATTACGTTTATTCGATGACTATAGGAGATAATTAACTGAGTTTTTTTTATTGGCATTCTCATATATTTTACAATTTCCTAGGGTTGCTTTCATTGTTCAATCTCTCCAAAACGTGGCCGTTTTCCAATTTTCTTTATTTACAAATTGGCGGTCGATTAAAGTTGGGCATCCAGACATCGACCGAAATTGTAGGGTAAAACGCATGTAAAGTTGGTGGAAATTCTTCAATAAAAACTGACACGTGATTCGATGGAGGATTATATAAATGAAACAAAAAAAAGTCAAATCGGTTCAATAGTCCTCGTTTAATCACACCCACCGCTTCGAAAAATTGGGTTCCGAGAAAAACATCACAATTCTTAAATTACAAAAAAAACAGAGCCATTGAGGAACTACAAGTTTGAGAATCAAAATAATCGTCGAGAGATATATTCTCAAGGCCCTTCAGAAGACGATCAAGCAAAACAAATTTCGAATATTTGAAATTTATTTCCGAGAATACGCCTTAAAGCCGTAGCGGCTTTCCTGAATCTGCACAATTTTGAACTGCACTTGGACAATTTTTAAATGCACTTTTTGAAAAAAAAAATTATTTTGCTAGTAACTAGTAATATGGTAAAGATTATTAGAATCTCTATAACAATAAGAAATCTCATGAATAAAAAATTATATCGACTTCGGTAAGGTGTCCAATACGCTTAACGTCAATATGATCTGAAAGAAATTTTATCAAATTCAGCCATTTTTACAAGCTTTATATTAGTTTAACCTGTCCGTCCGTCGTCAAATCCACCCGATTTTAATTCACTTTCCGATATCCGGTTGAGCTGAAATTTTGCCTACGTATGGAGATCCGATGACAATCCAATATAATATATCCAATATTGTTCTGAATCCAAGATGGCGGATTATCGTGTTCTTACCTACCCCTTTAATATGGGTATCAAAAGAAAGGGTTCGACGAGTAAAATACGATAAACTATATGAACTCATTCTAATCTCAATATAGAGGACGCCATAAGTTGGCGGATTACCGGGTATCAAATGAATAAGTGTGATGAATTGAATGCGATAAGCTACAGGACATCATTCTAAACCCAATATGGCGGACGCCCCAAGATGGTGGATTACCTTTTTCTTTACAATCCCCTTCGAATTGTTATCATATCATCATATGGCGGATGGTTTTAAATTTTTAAGTAAGAGCGATAATATTAAAAAATATTCAAATAATTTGCAGTTTAAAAAACTAAAACAACGCTTTTATAAATGTACTAAAAAGAAAAAGTTATTTAAAAATTCTTTGCTGTAGGCCAAGCGTATGTCGCCTTAAGTCGAGTTAGGTCTTCAGAAGGCTTAAGATTAAAGAACTGGACTGCACTAAATCGACTGCAAAAAAGCTTTGAAATATTGATGCTATATTTTCTTTTATAGTGTACTGCTTAAAGATGTAGTATTTTGTACATATCCATAAAATAAAATGAATTGATTTAATTTCTTTTTTGCATTTTATGGTGTAAAATAATTTTTTAACCATTTCATACTGTGTAATAAGTTGTCGGTGGACCCAACCCTGAAACTTTCAAAAAATCATTGTATTGCATTTTCTATGATGATTAGAATATTGGTGTGAAACCATTTTATAATGTATAAAGTTCTTACAAACTTATAGCGAGAAATACTCGAGAATAGACGTTAATTTCAATGGAAACTTTAATGCGTTTTTTTTTTGGAAAAGAACTATTCAACTGATTTGTTTATTTTTTTCCTTAAATGTAAATATGAATTATCTAAATTTATTGTGTCTTAGGATTTTGTCAATATTTAACTTTTTCGATTTTCCCCAGTATTTTAGTCCTATTTTTAGGGTGAACAAATTGTTTTTGTTTCAAATGACTACCATTTTGTCAAACTTTTCAATTTAAAAAATTTGCTAAAATTAGCTATACTCCTATAGGGGTATAGTGGTAGCCAGCGACGTGAAACAATAAGGAGCAGTTTTTCCTGCACCTTGGTACACAAGAACAATATACATTTTTAATTAACAATATAAATTTTCAATTAACCTTTAATCTAAAAAATATTTGTTTCTTATTTTCGAGAACCTGAAGCATCTTTAACATTTTTTAGGCAGTTGTTTTCTTGGCATACAGAGTAAAAGAATCAGCCAATTCGGCACTTGCATAATGAAGTAAATCATCGATGGAGTAAGTGATAACGGGTCGGCCTTCCATCCTAAAGGTCCCAGGTTCGAACCCCTACCCATGGTTGTTTTATGCTGCTAACAGATTACGATAAAAATGCACTTGCAATCGCTGTTTTGAATCGAGAGCTCTTCTCCCGCCCCATACCCCACATGGGGCTTCGGCAAACGGAGAAAGAGACTAATGAGGGGACGCATTCTGTACAACAACAAAAGGCATCAAAATCGTTCCATGCTTTACGAAATTAGGGGACACTTATTTCCCCACCCCCAACCAAGGTGCAACATATTTCTCTTAGTAGCAATGAAAGAATACTTACTTAGATATGCTTTATACAACAAAAAAAGAATAATCCAAATCGGCTACTTCCATCCCCTCCCCACCCTTTCTCCAATTTTAATCTTAGTAGCAATGATGGAACATACTCTATAAAAGGTTATATCCGGTAATACCAAAAAAGACTTGCGCAATTAGTGTTATGTACCCTGATTGCTTTTATAATAAACATTTTATTAACGCAGAGAGCGAGGAGACGTTATCACGCTTCAATTTCTTGGCCGTATTAAAACAGATACAGCCATGGTATTTGAAATATTTTAAACGAATTTTTACTTACTTGTTTGATTTAAATAGATTAACATCTAGCTTTCGGTTGATTTCGAAGGCGTCCAGCAGCTAAAGAAAATCTAACCCTTTGGTGCTGCTGTTGATGAAGAGCCAACGGAATTTAGATTTTCTTTGTTAGAAACGCCGCTCTTGTCAAGAAAATTTCTTTAATATTTCTTGCTCAGCTCGAGGTTTGAACGGTTTGTTTCGGAATTTTTTCGTAAATTTCACTCGAAGTAATTTTCTGTACATTTTTGAATTTTTACTTGTCTCATCATACTGAATACAGATTCATGTATAAAAGTTATTTCTTAGTTTAGAAAGATGTGTGCATCACATACATTTTTACACCCGTCCTTCTACAAGCTAATCTTTGACTTTGACATCTCTCTCAATGACATTAAAAACAATTCAATTTTCGGTTTCACCTCCAAAACAAAATCAAAATGTTACTTTTTAAATATTTTACGGCTCTGATTGCTACACCAATTCCTATCTTTGTGCCAAATTGCAATTTTCTATCTCAAACAGTCTCAGTGAAACCTGGCTATAATGTGTATGCAGACATTGAAGAGATTCCAAAAGTGTTTTTTCAATTATGGTACGGAATACTAAAAAACTACGGGTCGGGTTGAAAATGTTGAGGGTTGTAATGATTTTTATTATCAGTTCAGCGTTATTTTGGCTGTTAATTTTTTCTTGAAAATTTCACTAGAAATATTCGTTTTTATCTGTGTTCTCGCTTTGGTTTTGGGTCGAAATTTCTTCAAAATACCTTAAATATACCATGCATAGTACCAACATTAGAATTGTTTGTAAGATACAGTCACATGAACAGGTTACAGAATAACGTTACTTAGCAACTGATCTAACTACTTATTGTAAGGAACAGAAATTTCTTCTGGATAATATGTATAAAAGTAAACAGAAACAAGTTTTCATTATGAATCTGTAAGGATATATGAAATAGTTTTTATATGAACATTTTTTTAGATAAAAATAAATTATCGTGGGGTGTGTGTAGTGTTTAATGTGTTGTTTACTTATTGTTGAGATATTGTAAATAAAAGGGGTAAATTTAAATAGGTCACAACAGAAGAGAAATAATGCAGAAGAATTGTTGCAACTTCTGCAAAAATTTACCAAGTTGTTGAGGCCATTAAGAATATTAAACATTTAGCACGAGCTTAAGGATCTGGACATGAAATAATCACTGATGAGTGGGTTGCAAGCGGAGAGCAGCTGTTGCTGAGCCGAATCCAAAGATGGAAAGGGAATAATGGTTCAGAGTTGCTTTTGTGCGTACGGCATTGGTAAAGTCGTGTTACTTCAATGTAGAACTAATGCGCAGTAAATAGTAACTTGGAGTATAATAAAGTATACTAAATAACGTTATGGTATTGGCAAAGACAAACTTGCTGATAAATTCATAATTAAACAGAACAATGAAACAATCCACAAGGCAAAAATAGCGAAAAATTTGATAAAAGAATCGAAAAGTGAGCGGAGGCCAGTGAGTAAAAAAACAGAATATCAGAGTGCGCCTTAGAATATTAAGAAATTAAACGAATCTATTAAGTCGTCGGGAGTCGTGGAGTAAGTAATATCACGTCGGCCTACCAATCCGCAGATACAAGGTTCGAATCACACCATCGGCAACCCATGGCTGTTTTCTGCTGACAGCAGATTACGATAACAAGGCAATGGGGGTTGCAGAGAAAATGTCATGGTTCGAAATTCATTTTATATTGTAGGTCCACTTACAACTGTTGGCTCAAATCGGGTGAAGTTCTTTTCCCGCCCCATGCTCCACAAGGGGTTATGGGAACTAGAGCGAGAGAATGGAATCTATCGAACATATTCGGTATATATTTCTGTTCGAAGATTGCTTAGAAATATTTTTCAAAATAAGGGTAGTAAACGTAACGTACTACTTAGTAACGTGTTTACTTTTCATTGACCGCAACTGTATGTATAAGTTTTCAGATTTCAATTTTTAAATGGGCTTTTCGAAAAAGAAAATTATTTTGAAACTTATTTTTAATAATTTATTTACTTCTCTTTTGTTGTATATATTCTCACTGTCAGATAAATCGGTATCGGCACTCTTAAATTATTAATTAAAACTAATTTACAATTAATTAGCTGTGTGTTACTTACTAACAAATATACATAATTAGCAGATGATTGAAGATTTGCACAAATGTATTAATTTTCTTTAACATTATCGTTTAATAAAGGTACAGGGTGATAAGATTAACTTATTTTTAAAAATAAAAGGAGACACGATTTTTATAAAGTCTGAAAATGACTAGTGGTTACCCTGCGTGGAGACCTTTGTTAAAGGAAATGATAAAAACCCAAAATTGAATTTAAATGATGAAACGGGCCAACAAAAAGTACAGTCACACAGGGCCGCCGAGGGGGGAGAAGGGGGTAAACCCCCCGGGGCCGGGCTTTCAAAAGGGGCCCCGTAATCTAAGTCATCAATAGAAACATTTTTCTATTATTATAGATAAAAAAAATGTTTCACGATCGAAAAAGTGTAATATACTGAACAGATTTTAAATTGAAATAACTCATTCGATTGTATATGGGCCCGTAAAGGCTTAGCCCCGGGCCCGAAATTCTTTTCGCGGAGGCCCGTATGTGATACCGCCCCCCCCCCCCCCCCCCCCCCCCCCCCGACCGAATTTTGTCTCTACGGGCCTGCAGTCACGTGTCGTCCGCTCAAGATTTAAATACTTATTTATGATAATTTAATACTTCTTTGTCAATTGTATATGTCAATGATTGTGTTCTCTTCAGTAGAAAAATGGATCACTGAGAAGATTGGACGTTTAATTTGATATGGAATCGTCCAATGATGAATTCACAACATTCCAATGTTCACGAAATTAAATGATTCTGCCTTGGTTTGAATCAGAAAATTATTTTCAATTCATCATAGTCATAAGCCTTGATTGAACCCATTATAACCATTTATTTCGCTAAATCACCAGTCAGACCTAATAAAAGCTATAATCATAGATTTAGTCTATTCAAGCCGACAGTCGCTGGTCTGTATCATCCGTAAAAGACAATGCCATAACAATCTTGCAATGCAATCAAATAACCGATTACTGTCAATATTATGACTCGCTGATGTCATATTATCAAAGTGCTCTTACCTTCTCGGTCTGGGGTCATATCAACACGCAACGTGTATAAATCGAAACATGAAACATCGTCGTTATTCCACGATCGTTAATTCTGACAAGATAAAACCGGCAAATAAAAACTAAAGAAAAAAAGAAAGAAAGGAGAAACCAAGAAGATACAGAAAAGGGCATAAATTTAAGATCTAAGGAGAAGTTGACGCCACATGTTCATCATCTCACTGGATGCTGCAAGTGTAAAGAACAATAAATAGCAATTCCACAGTCCCAATCCCGAAGGAAACTTGCTAAGGCGGCCATCGCATTCACATGCGGTCTGCAGGTTTTGGAAAATATCTCAGAAAAGGGACACTGATCTACAAGCTCAACTAACATATACTAGTATGAAGATATTGAAATTTTCGTATTTGTGTTTTAGGATGAGAGCAAGGCCAAGAGACTAAGGGGCTAAGAGCGGCTTACTTGTACAGCTGTAGCAAGTGAGTAGGCTTAGCCATGAAAATCTGCTATGTGGGCTTGGCCATCAAAGATTTCCTGAGGTTCTCCCAGGCAGCAAAAGTAGTATGCATCTGCCCTCTTGTGCCATGTTTTTTGCCAATACTGTACATATACTCACTTGACCGAGTTCATAGTCCAAAAAATCCGAAGATCTTTAATGTTACTGCAGGTCTGCACCCGCTTGATATGCAAACATTAGTTTTCTTCATCAACGGCGAAGTTGAGGAATCGTTGGGCTCAGTTTTATTTTTGGATCTCTAATTATGATGCATGTTGGATTTTGTGCAATGGCAGAAATTTCAAATTAAGAGAATTTCTGTGAACTTCTAATTAGCTCGAGTTGGCGGTGAGAACTTGAAAACCCACAGAGCTACAGTGCGACATTTAGTCACACACTCTGCAGCAGATTGATGTGCATTTCGATGCCAAAAGTCAGCAGAAACTCGTTGTGTGACTTTAATCCGTTCTGTCGACACATACCCAACACACCCAATAGAATGCTTATATTTATTTAATACATCAACCAAATGGACCGAATTCATTCATTCAACTGATCTGATCTTTTGATCATGAATTGGCAAAAGATCGAGAGGTGTTGGCCAAGAGTTTCATGTTAGTCGCTTTGTTTTTGTTTCATCCATTTTAATCTGGCAGTGTTGTACTTAGTTTTAAGTCAGTTGCACATGCGTGGGTCGCTTTGCGTGCTTCGTTCAGCTTGATTTGATCGGTGTTAGGTGCTCGATTTATAACTCTGAAACACTGCATGGGACTGAGTAATTATTTTTGATGTTATTCCAATTGAGAGAACCTGATATTTCGATATTATTGATCTTATGTGTGGTGTTGGCCTGATTGGAAAGTATTTTTCAACAAAGTGAAGTGCATAGAGTAAATTGAATAGTTGGATAAATATAGATACTCAAATCTGACTCGCCGTGGAGCATATGTTTCTTTTTATAAATAATTCTCGAGAAAATTGCATATTATGACACCGAATCATGTGCTGCGGGGCGGTAATATTCTTGGAATAATCTTGGTTTGGGATAATTTTAAACAAAATCTATAGGTTTTGCAAATTTTTGTGGACTCGGAATGAATGATCTTTTAACACGTTATGTTTCAGAAATACCTGCTTATGTTATGTAGAACTCTAGCAAAACAAAACGTCTGTAGAGCTGCAAATTGGATTTGATTGAGATTGAGGTAGATAATTTGATTGTAAACGTTTTCAATCATCAATGTCATTTGTATGATCTCGTCAAATTTGCCGGCATAAAAGTTTCGAGCTCTCTCGATTTTAAGTTGATCGAATTCCCTAGTATACCTGTGTGCCTAGTTGTGTTTTAGTAACATAACAAAGAACTTCTTCGTGTATGAGATTTCTATTTATGATTGCCATCGGCTTATATATATTTTTTATTCGATTAATCTATGGAAACCAAATTGGCCGATATATTTTATAGACTACACTTCGTTTTTTCTTAAATGTGGCCAATAATTGCAGCACAGCCCCATGATCGTGTCCGTTTCTCCATAAAGTCGATGAGGACTATTCCTTTCGAATTTCAAAAGATCGTTGTCGTCTTAGGAGCAGATGCTCCCGGAAAAGTCCATAGTTCTCATTGTTATTCTGGCAAATAATATTCGATACAAGTGACGACTCCATGCAAAATATCTTGCGGATTTCGCTTAAGAAGATCCAACACTGCTTCGACATTGACATCCGTAGCTTGTTGTTCACCGTAGCAATCGCGGTTCACTCACTCTCACTCCTTACTTTCGATGTAAAATATTGTTTACCGTTCCGAGATCTCTGCACGCACTGTCGTTCGGTGATCAACGAGCTAGGGCATATAGTCAGATGAAGTCAGATGAAGGCAAACAAAGAATTGTGGGCTGTAAAATGGAAACGTGAAGCCGAAGAAGGAAATTTGCCTCCAAATATTGTTATTTCGGCGACGTTTTCGGTCAGTGTAGCCACTGCAGATCATTTTCGTCCTTGTGTTCGATTAAAAACGTAGTTATGAACTTGAATGGGTGAAGACGGGTTGACCCCCTCCCCCCCCCCCCACACCCCCTGCTCAACAAAGATCTAAATTCGCTCCTGACACGATAAAAGGTAAAGTTAGGGAAGAGTCAGGGAAATTTGGTCTCGGTTTTTGTATGACGCCCCCCACCCACCACCTATGGAGTTAAGTTGCATACCTACGCCCCTGTCAACGAGAGTCATATCGCTGAATTATCGACGATATCCTCAGTAACCACGTCTGCTGGGTGGCATGGACGGTCCGTATCAAAAACAGATATTCTGACATGCTTGAATTCTCATGGTTATAGATATGAAGGGTCTCATTTTGCCATTGTCATGTATTAAAGTTGCTTTTTTTGACATTTGAGTTATAATATACCATTGCAGATAAGTATAACGAGGGTTAGGGTCGTCTTTTATTGATAAAGTGACAATTGCATGTGTGATTCCCATTATTCCATGTGGAAAATTATGCAATTCATAGAAAGTATACAACCACGGCTAACGAGTGGCAATATCGTGTCAAGCCTTACACTGAGACTTGGTCTGATTAAGGTAATAAAAACATTAACACAACCTGGAGCTCACGCCAAATATTTCAAACTAACGAACTCATTTATACTATAATTGAACAAAAGACAGTACTAGACTAGTCACAACTTATTGGTTCGTTTCTCGTGTTCCGTGCCTAAATCGGCAAAAAATGGTCCCTTATGGAATCAGTTTGATGTCTGTCACATATGTATTTTTCCGGAAATATTTGACATTCAAAGTTAAATTTTGAAGATATGAATTGGTGGCTCAATTAAAACAGTGTGGTTTTGATTGTTAAAGTCAACTTGCGGGGTGTCAAAATTCTTGCTGGAACATATACTTAGGTATTTTATGCTGCTGCTCTTGAAGAATAACCAATGGAATTAGAAATACGGATCATGTTAAGAAATTATTTCTTACTCTGCTCGAGTTTTAAACAATTTTGTTGGAAAGTGTTTCAATTCCAATTTTGATTTTTTGATCAATACCATAGTCAATATCTCCCCTTCTTGAGCAGAAGCTAACAACGCTATTACATATGTGCAATATTGTTAAAGACAAAGAATCCTGTTTTTTCAGAGAAGGTTTGAAACATACGAACATTGCACAGTTATTTCATGCAGAAGGTATATTTGCAGAAAAATTTATTTATTAGATAGTCCGGTTACTTTTTTAAACACTTGGTCCGTTAGTTCGTCTATCTAAACTATGAGTGATAGGAATTTAAAGAATTGAACATTCAATGAACGAAACATTTAAAACATTTTTAAGGGGTTGGATTAAAAGCCATTGTTAAATCAGTGGAATATTTTAACAATGAAAATTGGCGGGGTTATTTAATTCTTTTTTTAAGTTTTTAATTTTAAGGTTTGCACTGGTGGTTGACATTGTTTTTAATGAGTACGCCATACCCAAATTACTCGGGATGGCACTTATTAAAGGGGTTAAATAAATTTTTCTTAGTTTAAAACATGTTCTTAATGTTTCGTTTCTTGAACTTTCAGTTCTTCAAGTTCCTAAGTCTTGTCCTTGGTACATAAACACAAACGCTTCCGTCTATTAGCGCTGAACATCGGGGGTTTTTATGAGAGAATACTCACGTCCGTTAACTCAGCAATACTATTTAACAATTTCGCTCATTTGACTACTGGATTAATTGTTGCTTTTTTGACGAAAAAAAAGAGTATCGCACCACCTTGGCGGTCAAGTAAGAAGTATTACTCATAAAATTCTATTTAAATGTACTTTTTTCGGGAAGAAAAATAAATATGTTGTGTCCTAATTTAAGAAAAAATACATCTGCTACTTATAAAAAATCGGTCAATAGCGAGTCGGGTTCGCGTAATCAGTATTTTCTGAAAAAAAAAATTTTATTTTTTCATTAACGATGAGACTGACGCAAAAGGCTGCAGATTTCCTGTTATCGATGACTCAATACCTACTAAAATTGATAATATCGAAAATTTAACTGTAGAAGCTTGATGATCAGGGGAAGCGATGTTTTTTTGCATATTTTTAGCTACATGTTTATAACTAATTCACCAAAAATAAAAAATTTAATTTTGGAATCCTTAAAAGTAGCCCCCTCCCCCGCAAAATTTTAAGAAAATAATTTTCAATCTTTGACTGTCGAAATATGTCCGCGTGACGCATACGAATAAAATAAGCCCAAATTTTAATACAAAAAAATAGATTTCATAAAATCTACAATGACAATCAACCGCCTCGAATTGCTGCTTTAAAGAACAAAAGTGTAATCCAACAGTGTTTTCACTCATTTTGTGGTGGACGTTTTCGGCACTATACGATCATTTAAATTATGAGCGTAATTGCAGATACTATTCTGGTAAAAACTATTGAGTGCTTTACTCAAAATTTATTTATATGGATTCTATTAAACTATGTAGTGGGGTGATTTATCTCACCTAGACAAAAATAAATGTATAGTAGGGGGGGGGGGGGGGCAATCTGAACCGTTTGCGATTTATGGGATATGATTTATTTTTTTAGAGCATATCCCTATGGATAGTCTTAGGGCAATGTTTTACCAACACGATGGAGCACCAGGGCATTTTGGTTTCATTGTAAAGGCAATGCTGAATAAAAAGTTCGCTGACCGCTGGTTTGGACAAGGTGCACCAATTCCTTGGCCTGCTAATTCTAGATCTAGCTAATTAGCAATAGATACGAATTTATTAGCAGAATCTGAACTGAAGCGACGAAAATACGGTCGGTAGAAGCTGACTACAATACACCTTAAAGAGGGAATTACAAGGGGGTTATTGAGATGCATCGAACGTTTCGAACAGTTTTTGTAACATATTAAGATTAATTGTAATAAGTTTCGAATTCAATTAAAACCATTTCAGGGTTAGTTTGAATTTAATGTCTTTAAATTGTAGTATTTTATAATATTACTCAAAAGGTTTTCTACATATAAATTTCCGCATTCTTTCTCTACCTGGACATCTTGCACCTTTTTGGAAAGGTAATAAGCTGAGCAATTTAATAATAATAAAAAGCAAGTGTATTAATTACATGAATTTTAGAGAAAATTCGGAATAATACTGAATTTTAGGTAATCGCAAAACATTTATTTAACATTTGGAAGTGACTGTATAAGCAACGGTAGGTGTTAGTTCAACATTGTTGACAATTTTGGAAAGGTCATTGGGATACTAGTTTTGTTTAGCTAAAAGTCAAAAGATAAAAATAAAGAGATGTGCGTACCATGATAATTGCTAATTTTTTGAATCACTTGTCACTTCCAAACGGGTGAGATCCCCCCCCCCCCCCACACCGTACAATTGGTTGTTTGTCTAGGTGAGATCTATCCACTTATTTTAACAAAATTTCAAATTTCTAAATTTGAAATTTCATCGTTTCTCGTTAGAAAGAGTAAATCCTTGGATGACAATCTACCGACTTATTCTTTATGTTTATGCATACTGGTTCAATGTTAAAAATGACATTAAGTGAATTTAAAAATAAGCCGCTGCAAGGATCCTTTTTGAGTTTTACAATATTGAAAATATTATTGATGAAGCTGAAATATGGTATAACGTTTGACGCGATAAGAAAACATGGAAAAAGAAGCCTTAAATGAATTAAATTTTGTCGAAGTACTGAAGGAGGTTGTAACATTCTTTCCAGCTACAATAAAAGATATTCTTATATCTTTAGCACAGCCATATACCATCGAAAAGTCTTTTTCTACGTTGCGGCGCTTCAAAACGTAGCTGATATCTACAATGATTGATAACATATTGAACGGTCTCTGTATGTTCAGCCTACATAGAAAATTGGTCCTTGGAAACAAACACAAATTTAAGAACATTATTTTGGGAAAATTCGCGAAAGTTCCAAGATACTTTTAGTTTGTAATTGAACTTTTCTTATTGTTTTGTAATTTTTTTTAACTTTTTATTTTTATAAAATATAAAAAATTAAAACATAAATCTGAGTCCCCTCCCCCAGTGCTTCTCCTGTCCTCTTCTCTTACCCACCTTAGCGATTAACCCAATTACTGACAATAATGGAAACCTTCATTGAAGCTGAATTTTAAAAGTGGTTTTTTAATGGCCTACGTTGCGTTATTTTTAATACTGAGGTCCTAATATATTTTTCTTCACTACGAAAAAGCGACAACAAATTTAAAGTCAAATGAACAAAACAGTTAAGTGATACTGCTAAGTTCATGGACGTATGTAGAATGGTTAATCAATTGGCTGCAGAAGTCAGCATAGGACGCTGTATACGTCATTTTATATTTTTAAAATTCTATACATATGTGCACATCTATATCTTATACTTGGTTTCCATATCGCATTATTTCTCATTAATTCTAATTTAATTACGCCCCACAACTAAATACCTTATGATTTTACATTTATACTTAGTATTATTTTACGAGGCCGTAACTATACCCATTAAATGTTATTTCAAATAAAATAAATTTATAATTAGCTTCGAAATTACTAGCAGGTCTCATTTCAAGTAAAATAATTAACAAAAATTGCTTGACATTTTCTAGACCGCCCACGCTGACCGCAATACCAAGTCGTGTGCTTTTAAGTACCTTTTTTGATTGGATCAAAACATAATGTTCTGACTGAATGAGCCTACCAGTGCCGTGTAGACGCGCCCCATATACAAACTTTTATACCTGCATTAAACCTATCAAAAGATAAGCCTCCATTCGATACTGCTTTGACATTGTTTTAATATTTAATGTAGCTGAGTTATAAAATCAGATCTGCATCAAAATCTGCAAGGTGCTATTCAGTCAAGCATATCAAATATCGAAATCAGTGAACACTTAAAATCCAGTTTTCATTAAGAACGAGTCTATAAACAGATAAAAAGTGAGAAAAAAGCGAAACTTTATTGCACCGATTCCCTTTGGACTTAATGATAAATCCCATCCGTTGTGAAGCGCATGATTACCAGACTCAAGTCTCAAACCCCAAAGACGTTTGAAATCAGGACAAGACGGGACTTAAATATAATCGTCTACCGGCAATCTTGCTGCTCCCTCTTGAATATATTGATTTTATTTTCTATTTAAAATTGTTCATTTATTCAGCTTTTTTCATTAGTAGCCTGCCATTCATCATCCTACACAGATTTTAAAGAAAAAAGTGTTGGCTGAGTTAGAAGAGTTCGTCTTAACTACCAGCCGGATCCGTGCAAGGAATCTTTTGATCGGAAAGCTGTTACTTGGGATCAGAATCTTAAAAATCTTAGTTCGAATCAATCTGAGACTGAGCTACAAACACTGCTGTCCTTCTTAGTTTGTTTCTTCTTCTTGTTCGTTTGTGTAATCAGCGAAGCCCGTTGCCATCGTCTGGATGCTATGGATTCAGTGCTGTCTTTCCTTGAATCGGTTATTTGAACCTTTCGCAAAAATATCGAATTTCTACAATAAAGTTTTTATCTCTTTAACGGTTTTTCACAGTCGGGTGAAAGGCTTGTAACTTATATTGCTAAGAGTGAAGGGTCTTGTAATATTTGAGCCTGTCATGTGTGCTATGGAATTTTTCCGCAGGCACTGCCTGGAATTTCTGTCAATATAATATCAAAAACTGAAGGGTAAAGCAATAATTACAGTATTTAATAAGCAAAAAATGTAGCTCTGGATCTGTCGAAAATATGTCCGAATCGTTTAATTGCTATTTTTAAAGCCTTTTGGGCAGTGTGGTTGGGGTTACTAAACTGCTGAATATTATATTTTTTTATTAAGCACTTATTTAACCGAAAAGAAGAAATATATTAAAATTCCCTTTACCATTATTATCGTTAAACACATCAATGAAGCACTTTTTTCACGCAACACCTTAAGTGTGACGAAGAAAACAAGTTGACAAAGCAAACAGCAATTCCTTCGTCAAATGTAAACAGATGGAAAAAGATCGGTCCGAGAATGAATGATCGAGTGGAGGTTTTCTGCTACATCTAACACAGGCGAAAGAGGTGTTAATAACGTCATTAGTGTGTGCATATTTACTTTGAAATTATCAAACGAGACCGACACTCAGGTGAATTTGATTGACAACCTGTTTTTATTGCTCTGGCGGTATATCTACCATTGTCACTCTCTCTCTGTATATTTTAGTCAATATTACTTTAAGAAATGGTTGTTTGCCTAACACGTTTTAAATTAATTCTCCAGATATATTCGTTTATGTCTGCAATTTTAAATGTGATATTAATTATGGTTTTAAATTTTTCATTTGATTTATTGCAGATGTTCACAATATGGAACTAGAGAGCTATGAGACTGATTTAGCGGATTACACGCTTCACGAGACCCCGTTTTATGAGGCAACATCAGTCGTTCATGACATGTCTATGTCAACTATTAATGTTAACACAATTATTTACAAAAATAATACAATGAGATTGAAGAAAAATAGGAAAGTTACATTTCTGCCTAATTTTATCGAGGTAAGTTGAAAATTCAGTCATACCACCTTTAATTACTGTAATATGTATACTTGCATGCTTTCATGCTATATTATTAATTTGCAATTTACAATTTTACGTAAACATTACGGTTTTATTGAAAGTCACATGCCTTAATTGAATTGATAAGTAGAGTGTACTTAGATTATAAAAAAACAAACAGTGACGAATTCACTATCATTTCTACAACTCATATTATGTGTTTTATTACCATACTTCTCTATAAAAACATTCACGTCTTCAATGTGGCATAACATTTTAATTAACTCGATTACTGTTTGATTTGGTGTTTTTACAAATAGGAAATTAATTTACAACTAATTCCCAATTGTAAATTACTTTTACGTGAGTATAGAAAGTTGTTAGTCATGTCAGTCATAAATTATATTTTTCTACATAAATTTGGAACTAAGAACTTTAAATATATTGTAACCGTAAAACTGCAATCTCTCTCTCTAGTTAGCGTTAATTTTTTCGGCGCATGAGGCGGGATAAGGACTTCACCCGATTCGAGACAATGATTGCAAGTGGACCTACAATTTAAAGTGGATTCCGGAGCAACAGACAACCATAGATTGCCAATGGGGTTCGAAACTGGAACCTCCAGTCTAGCTGTTAATTCTCTCTCTCTAGTTTTTGGGGTCACGAGGCAGAAAAAGAACGCTATTCAATTCAATAACGACGATTTCAAAAGGACATGCACTTTGTGGTGGATCCAACTTGAAAAGTTAGTGATTGTCGCCGATGGAAGTCGAACTTTTGGCTCTCATTTATTTATTTATTCATCTTATAATATTTATTAAATCATAAAAAAATAACAAAATAAAATAAATAACATGATGAAAAAAAAAAGATAAATTGCGAATAACAAGTATTTAAGAGATGCTCACTGAGCGCAGAAGAAACAAGTATATTATCACAGAACAGAGTGTTTTACTGATTATCAGGAGAAGCTAAATATCCCTTATATATAAAATAAAACAAAGATGGACTAAGTGCACTGCCTGAAGGGTTAAGAAACACGGATAAATTCCCACGGAATACAAGTTGATGTGCCCGATATATGATATACATTTTGTGAAAAGGTCAGAAAACGACAGCGAGTTTGCGTGTAAGAATTTAATCTATGATTCAATCGAAATTCTTGTTGAAGTCAGTAGTGAAGTCTCAGGTTCGAACCCCACCGTCGGCGTCTGATGTCGTTTTCTGCTGACAACAGATAAATACTAAAAAGTCATCGAGTTCGAGAACCACCTTAAATTGTTGATCCACTTGCAATCGTTAATAGAAATCACACATAGAAATTGCTCAATTTCATATTGAGAGATAGTAACACTCATATAATGGTGACAGTCTGTCTCCTGAATACAAAAATAAACAAAATTAAGTACATATAATTAAGACATTCGAACATAGAATTATCTAAACTGCGATAGGTTATTTTGAATTGCTATCTTGACGGGGACAGTGATTTTGCCATTTTCTATATAAATCATAATATTAATTTCTTCTGATGGAAGAAATGACGGTTGAAAATAGGAAACGGAGATTTCAGTGGATCCACCTGGAGGTATTTCTCCGCCACTTGGAGTAAAATGAAAAAGATGTTTAAAATTGCAAACAATTTCGAAATATTGCGTATTCGGAAAGAAACTACGAACAGTGAGCACTGAATTTCCTCTACTGAAAGGATCAATTTCCAGTACATTTGGGCGAACCGACCATTTTTCGCCAGTTTCCTTTTTATCCAACTCACTTTCGGTTAAATTATCTTTCCGCGATTTGTTTGAGGGTAATGCTGGATTTGCAATGATTGTTCTAAACATAATTGTTTCGTCGGCATCCGAAAAGACCAAAGTGTTTTCTGTTGTTTCGTCTAATGCTGAGTGATTCAAGGTTAGAGCAATTTCATGAGTTCGCAATGTTGAAACCAGTTCCATTGCAACTTCAGATTGTTCTTTCAATGTATCAAGCTCATAAATATGATGTTCATTTGGAAACGAGTTCCACACTTTATCCAAAGACGCGGATGAAATTTTCGACTTTTCTGAATCCTTCATTTTGCGAATCAAGTTACGAATTCGCTGACGAGTTGGCTCGTCTCCGGTGATGACTCTCAAATTAGCAAGTGTCATTACATTCGAAATTTTTTTGATTATTTTCTTAATGTCCTCTCTACGTGGTTTAAACGTAACTCGAAATGTGACCGAACCCTCTGGCGGCACCAGTACCTTTGCGGGAGTAGTGTATAAGTTAATTGGCAATATGAGTTATTTTTTGTTAAACACTTTACGAAGGAGGATAGTTAAGAAGAATTTATGAGTGGGGAAACAACAAGGCATACTGCAAATTTGAAAAATAACAGAGAACATTAGGCTTATCAATTTACCCAAAAAACGTCTGGTAACTTTCCCATTTACATCTCTTTCCACCAGAAGAACATTCTTCCTTGGTGTTCAACCACACTTTTTTACACAGAACAAAACAGACAGACCTATGCTTTTTGAATAGTTCTTTGTAGCGGTAGAAATCTTAATGTTAGGAGAGAGAACAATTGGAAAACCCCATCTGATACAAATACCTTGAAAGATTCTCTGAAGTCAAGTACGGAGCTAGATTGAGGGGGGCCATCTTCTCTTCAATCGTACCTGAAAAGGAGCATAACATTTTTCTTGATGCACATCTATTTTTGATGTTGATGGTCGGTCAAGTCTATCTGGATAAAATGTAACCTCTTTTATTTATTTAATCAGTTGAAGAGTTTCCGAGATTTTTTGGAGGAGGTAAAAGAGGCCTTTGACAGAAAAACGCATTTAAAATTTCGAGTTACATTGAAACTAACGTATATTCTCGCATGTTTTCGTTGTAAATTCGTATGACTTTACTTATCATAAAACAATTTCACGCCAATCCTAAAGAACGCGAAAATGCAAAACAAGAAGAAGATTGTGTTACAAAGACACACTGTCCATCTTCAGTTCTTAAACGGTCAAAGATACTTCTGTCGAGCAAAAAGTGAAAAGTTTAAATCCAACTTCCACAGTGATCAAGAAATACGTGGAATTTTTGAATATCGCTGGCTGGATAAGTTCAATTGGCACAATTTTCGTTGTTGGGTTGGTATACATGTATTGGATGCTTACGTCTTTCGGTGTGTTCAGCAATTTCTTACTTGGGGACAGAAGAGAACAAAGAATTTGCATGTAACTTTGCTTCAACACAACTTTGAAGCCTGAAAAAAGAAGTATTCTTTGAGATTTTCTTTTGACTTACATTAGTTGATTGTTGCAATAATGGAGGTTAGTGCAATTAAATTTGATCCAATGAAAAAATTCCAAAAAGAAATGATAAATGTTATAAATAATTGCGATTCAATACTAGATGAAAAATTTATTTTCTTTAAAGAATAGTAACCCCTCAATACCAGTTCTACAATATAAAATAATTAAAATTAATTACCTGTGTACTATAAACAAACATTTTCGACCCTTTGTCTTAAAAATTTTGTTTATTTAAAGAAGAATTTTCTACATAAAGCAATAAAATAGTTAGGTAGTCAGAATGCTTTCTGTACCTGGACATATTGTACCTTTTTGGAAAGGTAATAAGATGTGCAATCTAATAAAAAAAATAGGTGTACTAATTACATGAAATTTGGGGACAATTTAGAAATATTCCGAATATCTGGTAATTTCAAAACATTTTTTTCACTTTTGGAAATGACTGTACCTGGAATGGTAGGAGTTAGATCAAAATTGTTGAGAATTTTATAAAACGGTTATTCCTGTTAAGCCTGTTGCTTCCTATTAATGAGTTTAAACCCAAATATTCAATTAAGAATTCAATTGACTTAATTAACAAAATTAAAAGTGTGAACATTCTATTTAATCCAAGATTAGTATCCTTTGATGTCAGCAGTTTGTTTCCATCCGTACTCGTTGAAAAATGTCTTCAATTAGTGATAAAATTGATTAGTAGTAAGCCTTATGACAAAGCTAAATTGAGAGAATATATTAAATTATTAAATTTGAGTTTTAATCAGGACTATTTTCAGTTTAATCGTAAAAATTACGTATATTCTAAAAAGCGGCTTGGCGGTGGAATCGGCTTCCTCGCCTTTTTACTCTGAAGGTTTAATGGACTATTTAGGGAAGTATTTGTTTTCATTAAATACCAACTTATTGTCATATGCGCATATATGGCATAGGTATGTTGCTGATATATTTTGTATTTGGGCAGGAGCTGAGCGACAACTCAGTAATTTTTTAGATAAAGTTTTAAATAAATTAGACGATAACATCAAATTTGCGGTTGAAGTAGGTAACAAAGCAATCAATTTTCTTGACTTGAAAATCAGTATTAAAAAAAAATTGTTATACTTCAAAATATTTAGAAAAGAAAATTTCTAGGGCTTCACGATACTCGAGATAAATCTCGCTGCCGGTATCGGTCTCGACACGATACCGAGACCGGCAGCGAGACCAATATCATTGGTAACAGTACGATACCGAGAGCGAGATTGAGGTGACGAGAGTGGACGAGATATTAGTTTTTATCATTTTATTGTGGAAAATTTTTTTTAGTTGTTTCAGCTTTTATGTTGCTCCGAAAAATTCCAATTGTGTGATTTATGGGGCATATAAGTATACACTGCTCTCCCCAATCGCTTCTTTCTACATTATTTCCTTCAGATATTTGCGCTTTATCCCCAATAGCAAACAAGAGCCTTTGCTACCTTATTTTGACGATGGAAATATGAAGAAAATGCATATATACATAGATATATCACTTGTCCTCGCTCCCCGTTATTCCACCGAAATACCCTTTTTTTATCTTGCCGAGAGCGAGATCGCACCGAGACTGGCCTTTATCTCGCCGAGATCGAGATCGAGAGCGAGATCGTCTTCACCTTGACGAGACCAAGACCGAGATCTGCCAAAGTCTCGGTCTTGTCTCGGTGCCGTGAAGCCCTAACAATTTCTGTGATATAATTATTATTCCATTTGACTCTATACATCCTTGGTCCACAAAAATGTCAGCGTTTCACAAAACACTATTATATCAAAAGCCGGGAATTATGGTTATTCAAGAAGCCTCATTATTAAAATATTAAAAAATAACCTAAAGAAAGGAAATTTGTCATTAATCTTCCCAACGGGTAGCAGAGATACTGACAATAAAAATAAGTGGAAAAAGATTGCTTACGTTAATGGTATATCAAATAACAATTTAAAAAGAACAATATTCTTCCCGCTTTAAAAAAATCGTAAATAAAAAATAAAATAAATAATAAATTAACGCCCAAGGTAAATGATTTAGAAAAAAGCGGTGTTTACCAAGTTTCTTGTAACGATTGCAATTCAATTTATATAGAAAAAACTAAGTGGAAAATTAAAACAAGATTAAAGGAGTATTTGCAATAAAAATAATCAAATGTCAGATAACATATTAGCCAAAGCATAACTTGGCCGGAGAGAGAGTTCTAAATAAATATGAAATTAAAGAAATAACTGCAGCAAAACGTAAAGGATCTTTTTGAATTAATGATTAATTGAATTAGATTTTAAAAATATAAGCCCGCTTTTATGTTCGTTTTCTGTTTATCTAACGTTTGAAATATTGCAGTAGGAATGAGAGTTTTCTGGACAGTTCAATGTTTTTTCAATCAGTTAGATAGATTAGTCCCCTCAAGATGACCTAGAAGCTCGAAACGCGTCAGGTTTTATTAGTAAATAAAAAATAATAAAGTATTTGTAAAACTCAGGAAGTGTTTTCATTCAATTACAATATTGACAAAAAAGTTTCACCGAGTGCCTACATATAATAAATACCATTAATTACATTTCAACAAAATGGCAGTTTCTCAAAGAAAAAAATTCCGAAATTTCCGAAAAAATCTACTTATTTCGGGCTGGAAAAAATAGTAAATATTCATTTTAAAAACTGGCTTAACTGAAAAAATTTTTATGTAGAATTAATCTATGTAAAATTGAAATTGACCCAATTTAAATTGACGGAGATATACTGTAGCGAACATATCATTTTGAGAAAAAAGTGTGTTAAGTGCAAGGTTTATGTTTTTTACATGTTTTTTTATGCAATGTGGCCAAGGCCTGGGGGTCTACTCTTTGATGCATAAAGATGGTTTTGGCCAGAAGGGAATTAGGGTAAAAGCAGTGAGGTGACTTGAATGTCTTGTTTGCATTGCTGCGAGCTAGACGGATTATTTATTTTAAGACGGAGTGGATTATTTGAATTTTTTAATAAAAACTCACGGGGAGACCTGGTCTCGAGCCAGAGACCCATGGCATGGTGGTCGTGCCCCTTAACGAATTGATCCAACTCCGCACATGAATTTACTTGTAATGTTGTAAGAGGGAGGATATTCTCCATAATTGAAACTTTCGAAAAATATAAAAGAAATCGATTTTTCTAAACCGTAAAAAATCCCTTGAAAATTTTGAATATTTATTTTCCTGGCGAGGACATGTGATGAAAAATGTGTTTCCAAATTGTTAAATTCTGACCAACCATTTACCCACCCACCATTACCCATTTCCCTCATCCTTAATTCCTTTCCTGCCAAGGCTGTGCTTTAGCATCATAGGGCATCCCCTGAGCTTTGGCAACATCATATATAAAAAAAAAAATAAAAAAAAAGCAGTCGCCTGGTGCGGTTCTGCGCCAACGCCTTCAACTTTGATCAAAATTTGTTGATCTGGGTACCTTCCTTCTCTATGGATCTACTTCATGTGTTCCGCAGTCGTCCAATTCGATGTCTTCCTTGGAGCCCGTGCGGGTTTCAATCTAGAGCCTGTTGTGTGATGTTATTTGGAATGGTCGTAGTTTAGGAGTTTCCAAATAAAGCCAACGATGTCATAACTGGCCCCCTTCGATTTCCTCCTATTCCTGAAGATAAAGAAAACTATTAAAGAAGGATGCTTTGTCAATATTGAGGAGATAAAGACATAATCGCTGAAGGTGCTAAACGTCATACCGAAAATTGCGTTCCAGAAGTGCTTCCAAGATTGGTAAAGGCGCTAACGCAAGTGTATTATATTTGATAGGGACTACTGTGAAGAGGAAAATTTATATTTATGAATAAATAAAGATTGAATGAGAAAATCAAAATTCCACATATTTTTTGATTGTGTATTCGATTTAAGTTGATCGTGGTAAATTTTTAATAGCCTACTAGATTTCGGCTAATGTTTTAAATAGCATCCGAACGAAATTTCGTGCAAATTCTCCCACGTCGTTACTGTGTTATTCTATTTTGATAATTATAAAGATGGAATTTCTTAAATAAACTGCACCGGTGGCCATTTTCAAGATTTGAAATGAAAATGAACGATTAATGCTATGCCCAACCGACGCGTTCTTAAGATTTTTTTCTGTGTGGATGTTGTTGTCACGTACAAAACTTGAAAGATTTTTCGGTTAAACATGGATTGCTTTCTCTTTTTTTCAGTAAAGGTTTTCGTAGCTTTCATGTATGAAGAAAAGCGAGATAGCTCTGCAACGTACCGCCGAACATAATCCCGACCTACCTATATGCATCCGTGAATAACGCTGAGAAATAATCGTCGTTGGGAAAACGATATTTGAAATAAGTTTACTTTGGTTGTCACTTTTAAAAAATACAGGCCAAGTGTTTGTCAGACTTGCCTGCAATAAAAAGTTAACGGAAGTGTATATTTTGTTCAGAAACTATAAATGGATAGAACTTTTTTTTTTGTGTTATATATGTTTATCTGTCCTGGTATTATTAGGAGGGGGGGGGGTTATTTAATAGTTCTCCCCCTCCACTCCTATTTTCCTATTTAAAAAATATTTCTTTCACCGGGAATAGATGCGGTGCGCCAATCTGCGAAAAATTTCAAGCCGATAGCAATAGTAGTTACTGTAAAAAACGTCCGTGGCATACGGAAAATTTCACTACTAAATGAAAAAATTAAATTTTTTTTATATATTTCATTTATGAATGGAATTTTATTTAGTAAAATTTGTGCATGATATAAATAGTAAGAATATTTCGCTCACGAAAAGAATGTTTTGGAAAAAGTAGGCACACACGGAAAATAGTGGGAGTTGGTTTCGCTGGGGAGGACGTGCCAGTTCTTCCATTTAATCAACTGTACAATAAGTTTAAAAGGTGTACAGTTGAAGATATTATTATATGTAAATAAAAAAAAATTCTTAAATAACATCATACCAGGATCTTTTGTATAAAAGTAAATGAGATTTAGTGATTGAAGCATATGTGACGAAACGAAGTCACATTGTTTTTTTTCCAGGCATCAACGGGTTTAATCAAGTGATTCCTATTTTAGAAGCATTTCCTTAAATGAACCGTTCACCATACGCTTTTATATCACGAATTCGAAACTATATTCACTTGCAAAGCACGTATTCAGAATTCAATTGAATTTGATGAAAACAAGTACAAAGTATTAAAAAGAAAATTATTCTCGAAAATCATTTTCATATTTTGATCAAAAGCGCGATAAACAGCATATTCTGTTTAACAAAAAGACACTGACGGTGACGATTCAATGGATTTTTTCTTCCCATCTAACAATTGAAATTATATATCTTCCTTTTTTATACCTCCCATATTGGACGTGCATTTCCTCTTTCAGTCAATAGGTATGCACAATACTTCTTCCTTTTTGTATTTATTTCCATACTCCGTACAAACAACAATCGCCCTATCTCTACTTCAAGAATTCTATCTCTGTCTAGCATACAATCTAAGTATTGAATCCATTAAATTACCTAACCCACCCCTCAGATGCGATTTCACTTTTTTATTCTATAAACGAAATGAAAATTCACGTCGCATTGAATAGCTGCGATTAAGCCAATGCTGCATGTGCTGTCCTGCATACTAATGTTCTACTTCATGTGCTATTCTTGGTACTTATAAATTTAGCCCTGGCTTTACGTTCGGTACTTTAGATGATTGTTTTATTCTAAAAAATTTAAATAATAAACTAAGAAGAGTGGATTATTAAATTATATTTAAAGTCAAAGAAACGTTTATTTAGGAAAGGGAAATTCCTTGTCATGCTTGATATTTAGGTTAGAGTTATTAGGACGATTTCTATCCAGTTTACTTAAGTAAATTTCTTAATTCGTTTTAGACTCTGTAATTTGAATAATTGGAGTACCGGACAGTGCATCTCCCTGTACAAAAATATAGGGGATGCAAGGATAGTTAGAAAGCTCGAAGATATGAAGACTTTAAGTATTTTCAGTAAAAAGTTAAAATTAGTGGATACTGAGAAGTATTTATGTATCACACTGGACACTATTATAGCGTCTTTCTTGCAATGCATGGATGAAGTGCGGACAAGTCACAGTCATTCATTGGATATACACCGCCATAATCAGAGTCATGCTTCCCATAAGAGAAGAATGGGTAGAAACTCTGACCTCACCACTTTACAGAGCAAAACAAAACCATAACGCCGGCACTGATATACAGGGTATTTCATATCAAGTGTGCTAAAATAAGTAGGGTGATAGATTTGACCTAGCCAAACAAAAAATTGTAGGACAGGGGGGGGGGGGCGGGTGGAGGAAAGTTTGAGTGTTTTGGGATTTACAGGGTGATTCATAAATTTGCAATTTGTATGGTATGTACTTCACTGCTATTTTATTTTTATCTTTTGATCTATTCAACGCAGCGACATCAAACAGATGCCAAAAAACTGCTATCCCAATGACTTTTCCAAAATTATCAACAATGTTGATATAACTCTTACCATTCCTGGTGAAAAGATGTTTCGCGATTATCTAAAATTCATAATTTTTTTGTATGTTAGATGAGATCTATCACCCCATTTATTTTGGCACACCTTATATGAAACACCCTGTACATGGAGGAGAAGAAACCAATGTCTCCGAGCGACGCTCTGTTGCTTTTGAAATTTGTCCTTCAACGAGAGATATACGCCATTATAAAATGTGCTCTAATTCAAGAAAGTTAAACAATCGAGATGATCATTTTCTCCGACAATATATATAGTCACTTTTAAGCTAATGAAGTAGTGTACGTTAACACGATCTCTACCTGGGACGCGATTACACTACTGGGTTCCTCGACACGGAAGGAATCTCGCCAAAGAAGGTTCACAAAATCCCATGATGGGTCCTGAACCTAGTCTTAGTAGAACAGTAGAAGCTACTCTTTTCTATAATATACGTAACTAAAAGCGAATGGTTAATCAAAAATAATACAAACAACATCAAGCTAGCAATAGGCATAATCAGTGGTCATTGGGATAGAAGAAGCACCTCCATAATATAGGACCTAGAGAATGAGACAATAACCCATTTCTTTGGTAACTATCCTGGAAATGTTAACGAAAGATTCACTGCTTTCGGGAGTCTACCTCTTACCCCGGCAGAGTTGCAAACTATGACATAACTTAAAAAGGTAACCTCCGCTGGGAGAACTAAACTCCTAGTAAGCCGTTCTGGGGTACTAGATTAAAATAAATGGGAGACGTGTTTCCTGAGGCAAGTGCAATGGATTCTTGCGGTCTGCGTGCAGGGAGTACTAGTACTAAGTCTCCATAAAATAATAAATCTACATCTACATGGATAGTTTCCTTCTTATTGTTACAATATCGCCATAGCATTTTATTATGAAGGTAGCACGGGAATAACTGGTTGTTTCTGATAAAAACAGCTTACACGAAACGGCCATTAGAGTTTACAAAGCAATATCGGTAGTTCGGAACCCACCTTAGATAGTAAGTTAACTTTGTCATTAAACTAGGTGAAATTTTTCTCCCACTCCCACAATAAGTTACGGGAAGTTTGGAGTGGGAATAAGTGGAAGTTTTTAAAGCAAATTGCAGATTCTCGTTTTTGTTTTTATTGAAATCGATGGTAAAAGTGTGATTTTTTATAACCACACTGAGAGAAAGTTACAGCAATAAGTATAGTTCCATTCAGTAATCGTGTTGCAAGTGACACATTCTCTAAAAATTTAAGCAGCTGCACTAAAAAATTTACGATATTTATGAAGTATTCAAATATTTGCCTATGGTCAATTTTTACGGAACAGCACCGTAAAATGTGCAGACTCATAAAATTTACTCATACTAATAAAATTTACGCCCCATACACAAATTTTACAATTAAAATTTTACGGTTCATCACCGTAATTTTCTCAAAACTTTTCACTGATTCTGGTGTTTCATTGTTCAGGAAATTTTATGTTCCTGCTCCATAAAAATCAAGGCAGTTCACAGTTGCAAAACGATTACCATTGACAACCGTAATAACTCTCCGTGCAGAAGTGTAGCAGTAAACATATCTTTTGAACTTCAAAATTTACTTCAAAGTGTCGGAAAGAGATACACTAAGCTATTCCTTTAAAATTATTATAAGAATGGTCTGACGCAATATTTGCTATATAAAATTTTTATTTACCAAGTCAAACGCCATTTAAAAGTGTACGAAAGCTGAGGGAGAGACTGAAAGTCCGTAGATTGGTCCACAGCTAATTTATAATCTATCACAAGTAATCTATTGATCTAAGTTTGGCATATTGCCTTCTTACCCTTTGGTCAACTGCCTTGATAATATTATTGAGGACAAGACTTTACTCGCCACTTGAACACCCTCGTTCTGCTTTTTCCGTATTTTAACTATAACACCTTCCCTTAAATTCTACTGGAAGATACAGATGTCCCATTTCTAGGATTGAATGTAGTACATTTGCTATGAGGATTTAGTAATTTAGTCCAGCACTTTAGTATTGCTTGTGTTTGTTGCGAATCTTGCTTCTTTCGCAAGCTCGTTTACCTTCGCACTTAATCACATCGAACTTTCTTTTTATATCCTTATGTATGTAATTGAGAGAATTCATTAATGTTTGGGGTTCACACTGCTTCAGACTTCGTTGAAATGCTTTTATAAATAACAGTCTTTTAGTACTGTTCCGCAAAAGATCTAGATCCTTAAATGTCATCTTCTTCTCCCTTTGTAGTTGGAGGCCATATTGGCTTTCTGGTTTCTCATTCTACCATGCAACGCCCTTGGTTGGTGAAAAAAAAGCGCGCGAAACCCTACTGTTGGGTTGAAAGACATCAGCACCATATTTGAGCCATCAGTAAACCATTTGAGGCTACTTGGTTCCAGACTTGGAACACCGCCGTCCCAGTCTGCATGCACATTTAAGAGAACTCTGAATCTTTAACGAAACGAAGTTCCTTAGACATGTGGCCTATTACGATACGCACGTATTAAGCAATAATGTGCTGAAGGACGCCAGGAGAGTCCACTTTCCGCCTCCATGACAGCTGTTGGAAATGTCCTCATTGCTCCTGTTATTGAGGGGCAGGCAAGCCGCTGTAGCTTGTAGGATTTGGTGATAGTCGACCGTCGTTGAACTTTTGGCCACCAGACCAAGGCGGAGCAGATAACAATCGGTTTGACATTTGTATTGCATAACCAGAAAAACATCTTCGTGAGGTAGCAAGAGTTTTCGACAGGCTTATAGTGCTCGTCTATATAGGGTAGAGTCAAGTTGAGCGTTTCAATGGCCGTGCTTTGGATGAAAATTCTGGTGAATGTCACAAGAACTGCCTTGTAATAGATATAATAGTGAGTTCTTCTTTTGCTCGTCAGTCAGTAACCGTTCGCAGAGCTTATTTCAGTAACTCAGTTACAGTCGAGTCAAACTTCTACGTTATCATAATTGCAATGTCATCCGCATAGCCAACTGCCCGATAACCAAGCTCACACAGATTGTTTAAAAGTTCGTCTACTACTATAGTAGAGTCCAGAACAACGTCGACAGTACACCGTCCTGTGGGCCGCCCTTCTGCACACAGGGGTGCTACCTAGGTAGGATGTAATTTCTCACCCACTTTACAGTATGAGAAACCAGACCCCTCCGAGAGAGAGCTCTCGAAATGGATTCATACCTGATGTTGTCGAAAGTACAATCTATTTCAGGAAAAGCACATATTAAAGCTATTTCTTTATGATGAAGGTCTTTCTCAATCTTGCAAGAAGATTATGTTAGGCAGTATCTGCTGATCTCCCTATTGCGTAGGCAAATTGAGTAAAGTGAAAGGAAGATTATTAGTCCAGTTTCGAGAAATTTAACAGGACGAGCATACCAATATAATTTTTATTATGTAGTGATTTTAAATACCGTTGTTTCGCAATTATGATTAGAGCAAAAGTCAGATTGGCAATACAACAACCTTTTATCGAGGCCCAATGCCTAATATTTAATGGAGTAAAAATCTTGCAAAATTTTAATTCAAGTCGTTTGAATGGAAGCTGTCATTCTGCTGCAGGTAGCACTATAAAGCACCTATCTACACTATGTGACAACTGTTTATGGATAATGTGAAATTCCAAAATTTATAAAAATCCTTTAAAGCAAAAATAGGTAAATTTTGACATGATAGTTCATACGATGTTAAGGTTGTTTATGTTAACAAATTTCCAATACCCCTTAGGTAGTCCGTGAAAGAATTGTTTTTACGGTCTCTTAGTAATAAGTTAATGACTACCGTTTGTGGTCATCGTAAAAAAACATAATTTACCGTTAAAGAGAGCTTTATTATTATATATTAGATAGGTTGTAAGATGGGCAATCTAATCAAAATAAAAAAGAGGTGTATTAATTACATGAATTTCGGAGAAAATTTGGGAAAATGCTGAACTTTAGGTAATTGCAAACCATTTTTTTCACTTTTGGAAGTGACTGTATGTGCAATGGTAGGAGTTAGATCAGTAGTGTTGACATTTTTGGAAATCTCATTACGATAGTTGTTTTTTAGCGTTTGTTTGAAGTGGCAGTGTGGGGGTAGATCAAGAGATAAAAATAAAAGAGTAATGTGCATACCATGAAAAACTGAAATTTATGAATCACCCTGTAACTCCAAAACGGTTGAGATTGCTCTCCCCCTGCCATACAATTTTTTGTTTGTCTAGTTGAGATCTATCATCCCACTTATTTTGGCACGTCAGATCTGAAACAACCTGTATAGGTATGTTCTTTTTAAATTTCTTTTATGACTTTAATTTGTTGGTCAAATTTAAATGATTCTTATAAAATATTGTAAATCTTGTAATATCTTAAGCAAAATAAACAAATGTAAATGTAGAAAATGTATATTATCAAAAAATTCGTGATCAGTGTTGCAAATTAGTATGCTAATGCATCAAAAAATCTTCCATGAAAAGCGTCATAACTCCCAAGTTGAATTTCACTTTAAATATCCGAAGCATATCTAATGCCATCAAGTAAACAGTCAATGCGTACGGAGCAGACCACCAAGTGAGCACGTTTAACCCTGCAATGGTATTCTAAACAACCTCTAAATGTTGTACGATTAAGCGAACGGACACATAAAAATTGAACGCAACTCTACTGCAAAAATATCGTATGAGAATGTGACTAAGCCTTGCCTTCAGACGTCAAAAATCCGAGATTCCTCCAGTTACAAATAAGAAAAGATAGCCTTAGAGCACATTTGCAGTAAACGCAAACCATTTCGTAATTAAACAATAATTAATAAATGTTCGCTACAAATCATTGACCATTGATCTCGGGGACCCTAAACTGATAAGTGCGCGCGTTCGATAAGAGCCGATAACGAATATGGTCAGAACTGATTCCAGCTGAAGACGCGTTTAGCATTAGAACTGCGCTCGCGTATAATGCAGACTGCATGTAGCGTCAAATATAATTGAAGAGCGCTCCTTGGGTAATTGAACTCTTTGACGACAAGTCAATGTCAAGCCAGCTCGTAGACTTCTATCTATCTGTAAGCGAACTAAACGGACCCCGGTCGAGCATTAACGTATTATAGGCGACCGCCATCACTTTACGACTTATTATTCCAGCAAGCGCTCATAAATGATAAAAATTGTAAAAAGACTACAAAAAGCAAAGACAGTTTGTGTCATGCAATCCATTTTAACTTGTCGACTTAATTACGAACTACTACAATTGCTGCAATAATTAGCAACAACAAGAGTGGTGAGCGGCTGAAATAGCAGCAAATTGTTATTCGCTTTGGATATCGGCGCGGTCTCACTGGTCTTGTATAGCCATAGTCACCGGTCATGATCAATTGATACGCCGGCCGGCTAGCTGATTTTACTTGATTTCTTCGCTCTCTTCTTCTTGTTGACTGATTGGGATTGGAACTGCAATGGAGTTTTCATTTGACCGGATACTCTTCCGAACTACGATGACACAACGAGAAACATTAATTGACTCTTCAAGTCTGTTCTGGGATTTATGTTATTATATCATTTCGTTTTCTTATGAATGAAGATGAGCTTTCCATTCATTAAGTCTTCAGAAATGTTTAGCCTCTTAAAGGTATTTGTTTCGTTCACAGAAAAATTTACAATTATTTCTCGTCTTCACCGAGCAAAGTTGACTTTAATTATATTTTAAATACACATGAAAATTAAATTACATTTGAATTACCAAATTACATTAAGTTGCAAGACTTTGTTAACCGGTACTGTAATTATTAACAAGAATTTCCGTAGACTTAATTTGCAACATGATATAGACATCCCATTTCGAAGACAAAAGTCAATAGATAGACCACTCACTAAGAAAAGAACCTAACAACATCGCTCAAAAGACTCTGGATTGGAACCCACACGGTACTTAAGAAAACTGCCGGTTGGACGTCTGCGCAAGATGTGTAATAGAGAAAATCTATAAAAAAGTAAAGTACCTAAATTCAAAAATCGTGGCAAGGATTCAAAGCGTTAGCGCAGAATAGGACAAGGTCGATAATCGGTGTTGAAGATGCTCTATATCCCCCAAAGTGTAAAAGGAAACAGCGAATTATCAAATATTAATCGAAAAATGTTCAAAACTTGCTCTAGAAATTTTAGTCAGAACGATTTTTTCACTACAAAAATAGTACTCAAACCTAGTGTATTTGGGCTCGGTAAAGTTAGGACTTGGAGGTAACATCCTCAATATATTTATTTCTCTGTAATAGATCCACTTGTAATTACTATGATTACTTATTTAAATACTTGCTCGACTTAAGGGTCATGTAGACTCCCGAGTCCCAATAGATATTGAAGGTGGAATGTTTCATTATAATAAGTAAACGTATGTGTTAAACATAATCAAACTCATCAATATCGGTCCACGCAATACCAAGATATGTGCCACCTCTCCTCTCATCACCACTCTAAGACCACAGATTTTGTCATGATACAAATTGGGCAAGATACTCTATAATACAGTAAACAAATCATTCGAATCGGTTTACGGGTGCCTAAGTAATACTTCACCCCCCCCCCCCAGGCCCTAAGTTTTTCTTATAGTAACAATGAGGAAACATACTATAGACAAGAAAAAAAAAGAAATATCTAAACACATTACGAAATAAGGTAGAAGAATCATCTAAATCGATACAGCTGTTACGCAGTTACGCAGTAAGGCTTCACTGCTCCTCGGTGGAAAATTTTTCTTTTAGTACCAATGCGAGAACCTATTGTATACAAAAAAAGAAAAATCCCCCAAATCAATCCACGCGTTTCGAAATTAGGCTTCTCCTCCCCCTCCGCCGCCCTAGGTTTCGTTTTTGAGAAGTCGGTGAAAAAATCTTGTCGAAATCACGAACAACACGACATCCATCCCCATCACACCCCACCTTAAGTACAAAATTGTTATCCTGATACCAAGTGGAAAATACCCATTCAAATTGGCGCACGCATTACAAAATTAGGTGTTGGCCCTTCCCCACCCTCGGTCTGTTTCAAAATTTTGAATATGAAAGCAGAGAAGGTCACAGAGCACAGCTTAAAATCAGTGCTGCTAAAACTAAACTTATGAGCTTGGACTCCAGCAGACCAAATGAAATCTATCTTGAACAGCAACCAATAGAGAAAATGGATAAATTTTGCTATTTCGGAAGCATAGTTACAGCAGACGGTAGAACTGAAGCTGATGTACAGGCTCGCATCAATAAGGCTCGATCTGTTGAAATAACAACACCTTTAGACGCGCAACACTTCAGATCATCGAACGGAACGTAAAATTTGTTCTGCTGTACGGATGTTCAACGTAGAAAGTGACCTGTTAAATTTCATCTAAGCTACAAGCCCTTGTCCATGTGGCCGGAGTTCATTCCCAACGAAGACCTACATAGACTTACAGGCCAAGATGAAATAGACATCAGTATTCGCAGACGAAAGTGTCAATGGATAAATTAAGAAAAGGGAAAAACAAGGATCCAAGGAAGACGCCGAATTGGACGACCACGCTATACATGCAGAAGAGAGGGAAGGTACCCAGATCAAAAAATCATGGCCACAGTTAAAGTCGTTGACGCAAATCCGGACCAGGTGGAGAGTCGTTGTAGTAGACGCCCTATGCACCCACAAGGGGTTAAAGGAACCAGAAAGATTCATTTTGTTTTAGTTAAAATTTTCCATTTTCCATTTCACACCTTCATTTTTACCAATCTTTTTACCTACTTTAAATTTATTAATTTTCTTTTTATATTTGAATTTATTCTTTCTTCTGCGCAAATTAAATTTCGTAAATTAATTTATTCAGTTAGAGTCAGGAATAGTCTCCAGGACCCAAGAAGGATGTGTATATACTTTTTAACAAAAATCTACTTTAAAGTTAAACATGATATTTACCTTTATAAGAGCTAAATTTATTGCTGTATTCTTTAGCTGCTGTAATACTATTTGCTTTTGTCCTTATGAGAAGCAATGAGCGTAATTTTCTTAGGATTCAGTGTTATTTCGTATCTTTTGCATCTATCTTGAATCAAGGGTAGTTTGTATTTTGATGGGACGTCAATTATTAGAGCTTATAACAATTTATAAGAAGTAGAAGCGCATCAGCGAGAAAACTGGATTTAGAGTAGTGTGCCAAATAGCGTTAAAGATAATCTCAGTGACAGCATAGAGTAGATTCATTTTATCCAGATTTAATTTACTTCGCCTGCTACCTGTACTACCTCCCCCTTTATATACCAAATGAGTGTGGCCAAAGATTGCTTTATTATAACTACAATGCTCAAAATGAAATAAAATATTCAGCATGTATTTATGAGAGTAAAACTTAGAGGGACCAGAGTACTTACAGAGAAAAATCATATGAACGCAAACTTGAGAAGGTCACATTTAGTTATTGTGTATTTTTTGTAGCCACTTTTCGGCTCCATTATCAGACGCTGGAGACAACCTAAGAACGCAGTACTGATTTAGGCAAATCAAGCGAGCCCAAATTCGAGGGGGTTACGTTTAGCCATTGTGGAGATCTTGTAACCCTCTTTGCTCCATTAGCAGTCCTAGTACCAGAGAACTTAATTAGTACTCAAAGTACCTATAATAATAAAATTTATCTTCTGCACCCCTTGGAACCCCGAAACACTTGTTTTTTTTTCATGTCATTCCGAACATTTTTATAACAATTATCCCGCATATTACATCCTTAATTTTTCACATTTGATACCGGAAACATCTATTAATACGAGAGTTATGTAAATGTGCTAAATTTCAGCTCAATCGGAAATCGGGGAGTGGGTCAAAAACTTGCAAGGTTGCACGAAAAACACCCGAAAATAAGAGCTTGAAAAATACCAGAGAAATGTCAAAGTATAAATATAAATAGTAGGCAAGCTTCGAACAAAATGACAAAAATTGTCTGGCCATTAATTCCATTTTTCATTTATATATGTAGGAATGTCGCTGAGGGAAAATTTCCAAATTGGAAATATAATCAGCAAACTTGTATGGAATCATCATAGCCTGCTCTAGATACAAGCCCAGAAAACATAACAGTTCGGTCATTTTACCATCAATCGTGTCGTCGTTTATTCATTTGTTTGTACCACACAAGTAAATTCCAACTTGATACTTTTAAAATATTTCGAGAAATACTACGATAAAGTTGAATTCTCCAACCTTTTCCTATTGTCTACATATGGCAAATTTCGGTTTGCTTACACCTGCAATATGCCTATATCTAGAATAGGCTGTTATGGAATTGCAAATGTCATTTCGTCCATCTCAGAAAAACTGTCAATTATTTAACTAACGCATATGTTCACTTATACAAATTACTCGATCAAACGGAAAATTGTTCTCCGGAGAGGTAAGGAATCGATTCTCGCACACTTAGTTTTGACAAGAATAAAGTATTATTTGACAGCTGGAAGCTATTTTTCAGTACAAATTTTATATAGCATTGTCAGGCTATTTCTTATGCGACTGAACAGGGAAATTTAGGAATTCGATATGTATTCTGTGCTTAGATATGTACTAAAGTGCTTATTTAATACAGTACTATAAGTCCTTAAAAGTCGACCATCAATAGGATCCCATTTTCGAAGCCTACCGGAGTTCGTGGGGGTTTTTTATTGTTAACAGACAAACTAGAATTAGAGTTTTGCAAAGAAAAAAAAATTTCACAATTTTGTCATCGCTTTAGTAATTATAATTATTAAATAGTATATTATTCTTAAAAATTGTATTTTTGCTTTAAACAAGTTACATATATAAAATATTTGTGTCCTTTCAGGGAGGTCCAACCATATTCATTAAAGATGAGCCAGAAGATGGACCGCTCAACATGCGGAAGGTGCCGAGCTTGTCGGATCTCTCAGATCCAGAGGCTTCTCTTGGTAAGTGCAAATTTGGGATTGTCATGCAATTTTCTTGCTTTCGTATTTATAATTGAGTTATAAAAGTTTTCTATAATCAAAACCTAATATATGTTACAAGAGTGAAACTCCAATGAATATCTTATCATATATTGCTCGCCGTTGTTTCAATTTTCTTAGAAAACAATTTCTTTTCGATCTTATTTTACTCGAGGCAAACTTCGATAAGACTATCTAATGTGATAATAGATAAACATTTGATATCAACGACTTTCTTTCGTGGGCACTATCAATTAATACGTGGTGCCCCTGCGCTCATTTCAGTCTATTTCGACTTTCTTCCCCTTCTTCCTTTCAGTCAGCAACAAGTATTCGTATTCGTGTGTAATTGAGATGAAAGAGTGCCCTCAAGGAAGGCAATTTACAAATGGAATCAAAATGCCTGAAGATTGTTAAAGACTTTCTTCCGCTCGGGTCTGACCAGTCTGTGACCCAACAGAGGAAAATTATCAGATGATTGCGAGCGGCAGCTGTTTGTGCTGTAATGTCACGTAATGGTGTAACATGGATTAGATTTGGCTGGTCGAGATCGGGGCTCTAAACGTGCTTGTCTATTTCATCAAAAAACGTGCATAGTACCCTGATCTCGGGATGAATGGGTGTCAATTAGATTGAGGTAATTTGAATAGTTCACGTGTGCTTTAGGTAGACCTTTTATACATTCATTTTCGTCTTATGGGAAAAATGTTTAAAAATCGACTTTTAAATTTCAAACAATTTCAACCCAAATTTAGAGTCATTTGGCATGGAATACTCTGACTGAATTTATCTTATGAATTCACACTTTCTTCTTGGAACTGGTTTATTTTGAGCTTATCTGGTAGAAGCCAAGCACATATCGTTATGGCGAATTGGGGCAGTTGTTACTGACGTTATTTGCTTTGTCTAGCTTTATTACATGCGAATCAAAACATTTCACTTGTGCTGATTACGCAGTTTCTAGATTGCTTTAAATCACTTGAACTTTCTTCTTGGTTTCTTTATTTAGTAACTTATATACGTACATAGGTTATTGAACATTTACATATACTTAAGTTATTAGATGATTCCTTCATGATAGGATATAAAAAACGGTATTAAGTTCATTTGATATGTACGCGATTGAATTTTGATATGTAAACATATTTGTCAGAGTGAATTCTCTCTTTAGTTCCCCATGTCGTAGGAGGAGTCAACGATTCGAGTCAATGATTGCAAGTACATCTACAATTTTAAGTGGATTCCACAACACCGAAATTTTTTTCGGCAAACCCCAATGAATCGCCTTTTTATCGTAATCTGTTGTTAGCGGAAAACGACTATGGGTCGCCGCCGATGGAATTCGAACCTGTGACCTTTGGGTTAAAAGGTCGACACGTTACCACTTACTCCACCGACGTTCCTTTTTTTTCATTTTTGGTACCACAGATTACCCATTTCTTGCACAAAATTAGAACTGCAAACTTTACTAACAAAAGCTACAGAGACATTTTGATGTGATTGACGCATAATAAGTTTACTACTTCTACGAAACAAACCCATTGCACCTTGAACGAAAATAGTAAAGAAGAAACTCCAATCTTAAATAATATCTAGAAAAATATTACGAGAAAATAGAATTCCCCTGTGGTTTACTATTAGAAGTGCAGTTTGTTTACACCACCAATGTCTGGCTGCTCGTATTTGCATCAGGCTTGTACTAGAGTAGGATGTGGTACAGCATGCTAGTCTAGTGGTCTAGTCTTAGCAAAGCAGGTTACTGTTGTTACTGGTTAACTGCAACTTTCGTGCGGCGTGGTTGTATTTAATATCACGGCCAAAATTCCTAAATTATGCTGAAGTTCGAGCAGACTGTGGAAAAATTTATGCTTTAAATCCCTTTTGGAGGATGCGCTACTGTTGGATGTTTCACAAAAATTTTACAAAATTCGTGCCGAATATTTTGCTGCGATTAAATAAACAGCTCAGGAACTGAAAACGGATGTAGAATTAATCACTTCCCAGGTGCATAATTTTAGAACTCAAGTTAATAATGAAATAAATAAAACAAAGGAAGTGTAGAGGTTTTGCCTAATTGTATATTGGAACTTGCGAGTACATATTATGAAGATCTGTATTTCTTTAGCCATCCCTAAAATGTACGGAAATGGAAAAATTCACACTCACTTTCACGGACTCACTTTCGACCCAAGTGTTTTACACCGCTCTAGACTCAAAACTTGGGTTACTCAAATAGTATTATAAATGCTTCAGCTGTAAGTGTAGTGTATTTAACAACAGTATAAATTCACACCTTAATAAGTTTTACGTCGTTGTTGTGTAAATCTATACTCATGTTAATAAGTTAATTGCAAATTTAAGATTTAGCTTTCAGCCGAAGTTTTTACTATTAATTTCATTTCACACAAGTGATTTGAATATTTATTAAAAATTCCATATTCGAAACAGATAATTGACCGTGAGTTTTCGAACTGAGACAAATTTTTTTCTATATTATTATTATTGCTGTTATCACTGTTCCAGGTCAAGTCACGATTGATGAAAAATCGTTTAAAATGTTAGAACAAAAGTTATCTATCGTAGGTCAGGTATTGTTAAAATTTTTAGATAAAAGGTGAGGAAACCATAGTTGTTTTCTGGGGTTTTGATAAAAAAATTCCTTTAGTTTCCTCCATTAGGGTATGAGGCGGGAAAAGAACCTTGCACTTTTCGATGACAAAGATTTCAAGTGAATTAACAATTTTAGGTGTATTTCGAATTACCGATACTCTGGAACCTCAGTGTATTTTGTTAGCCTTATTGTGAGCACAGGTCTACAAACTTCTGCTGTTGGGCAGCTGGGGGTCATGTCCGAAGTAATTTGCTGCGTACAATCCGAATCCGAGGTCAAAATTGGCCACCACATCAGGATTTTGAGTTATTTGAGGATATGTACTAAAAAAATGGGTTTTATACTTTTGAGGTTACGTAAAGGATGCACACAATTTTTGTTGGTCATCTTTTTCAAGTTGCATCATTTAATACTACTCTTAACCTTCAAAATAAGCTATGGAGCGGTCACCTACGATTTTTTGTTGCAAAGTTACGACCATTTTAAATTATGAAGTTCATCTTTCATATAAATAGATATATTATGTTTATATGAAATATGAACTTCATAACTTAAAATGGTTGTAACTTTGCAAGAAAAATCATAGGTGACCGCTCCATAGCATATTTTGAAGAGTAAGAGTAGTATTAAATGATGCAACTAGAAAAAAATGACCAACAAAAATTGTGTGCATCCTGTACGTAACCTCAAAAATAGCAAAAAAAAACCCATTTTTTGAGTACATAGCCTCAAATATCTTAAAATCCTGACGTGGTGGCCCAAATCTGATCTCGGATTTTTATTCTACGCAGAAAACTACTTCGGAAGTCACCCCCAACTTACATTGCCGGCCATTGAATCTGGTAAACAACTAGACTGCGTGTTCACTTATTTTAGTAAGGCTTTCGACTGGATCAACCACGCCATCCTAATTCACAAGCTTTTTTTTCTCGGTTTTTTCCCCGATTCGTTGATTTTTTGTCCTCTTACTTGACTCACCGCACCTAACGTGTTTTGTTCAAGGGTGCTCTTTCCACTAATATCTCTCGTCTGGAGTGCCTCAGGGCTGCGTTTTGGGTCCCTTCCTCTTTATTTTATATATCAACGATGTCTCACTGCTTTTTCTTAGCTCGCGAATACTGTGTTATGCTAATGACGCTAAATATTTCGTACCATTTCTCGAGACACTGACTGTGCCTTCTAAACACTGACCTGGCTACTTTTCATGAATGGTGTTCTAGCAATTATCTTCCACTGATCGCTGAGTGCAGTGCCATGACCTTCTCCGTCAAAAACCCGCCCTATTGTCATTGAATACTTTATAGATGGTCGTATTTTATGTAGACCAGATAAGTTCACGAATTTGGGCGTGGTTCTTAACTCCCTCTATCGTTGCCACGGCTTGCTCGACATTGGGCTTCGTGAAACGATGGTCCTAGGAGCTTGACGATCCTTACTTAACCAGGCTTCTATATTGCACCTTCATTCAGACCGATCCTGGGTAGGTTGCCTCGAGACAACCAAACCGTTTCAATAAATTGAGCACATTCTCAAAATTGTGGCAACAGAAAAAACTTTCATAGCAACAAAAAAATTCGATTTTGACAGTTCATAGTGCTTGGACTGCTATGAGTAAAAATGTTGTAAAGCGATTGACTATTCTCCTTCATCCGTTTGCACAACATGCTAAATACAACCACTACACATTTAGACATTTTGGCGTACTTACAAAGCAATTAGGTTGCCTGAAAACGAGCAGAATTCCTACCCTGGAGTACGCTAGGTACAGCGTAGATTTCTTGGGTTCGCACTTCGTGGCCTCCCTTAGAATTAGCCCGTCGCCCTACCGTCTTATCGTGATAGACTTTGTTTAATCTCCTTGGATACCCTTGAAAAGAGGCGTCACATTTCTACTCTTACTCAATTAAATATTAAAAAATATTCCTAAAACATTAACTTACATCGGTAAACTTTAAAACCCAATGTTAAAGAGCAAAAAATGAAACGTATATAAATTTCAAACTTAATAAAATTGTACGGCTATATAAACCTATTTAAAATTAAATACATTGAACAAAGTATTTTTGTAATTTTGTACATTGGGAGTGAAGATTCACCTACTGACTGACCCTACAACTTGCTCATGTAATTTCACATTAAAATTTTAATTTTCTTTATGATATTTCTTGATTTGTTTGGTACTGTCCATTGGATTCATTTAAAAATATAGTCCGTCTAAAATCGCCGATCTTGTTACTCGCATATCTGTTCAATACTTATGAACAAAAAGAACCAAATATCTGGCAGACTTTTCGAGTGCACAGTGTAGTACGAGAGCGCTAAGAAAATTTACTTTCCAAACCGATCTACACTTTCAATCCACTTGAACTACCGAAAACCGGGGATAATAACCTGAAGAACTAAAATCCTGCTCTTACTCAAGTGCCTTCACTTAAATATCCAATTACTCATGAATGCGATTAAAATTGTAGAGGTGTAGGTCGCGGTGTGACGGTTAGTGGTTTCCATGGCTGCGTACCCATTCAACTACCGATCAAGTGGATTTGATATTGGATTTCAATCAAGGGTAAAAACTCACTAGTACAAGAAAACGTTACGTTCCTGATAATGTTGGATTCCTTTTTTTCCCCGAACACTTCCCATAGGTCATAAGATCTGGATGCAGCTCACATAAGAAACGATTTGAGTTTTATCCGATGGGAATCACGGTTTGTTGGTCACCCATCAGTGTCAACCACTTGTTTCATCTTCTTTCATTAAATTGGGAAAAGTTACGTATCATAAAATAAAAGTTTTTGTACCATATCCGGTTGTATGGTTTTTGTTGACAGAATCGTAGTGAGCTTCTTCCTCAGAAGCCAAGAAGTGATGGGCTATTCACCAAGTTCAGACCACGATTCTACAGCCTCGCTGAAGGTAAAAAGTGACGGTAAATGACGTGTGACTGAATAATACTTGTTCAGAATGTAAGGGATCTTTTAGATATTTTTAGATACTCATCAATTTTTGTCCTTAATGCTGAAAGTATGGGGGACTGTTAAAGCTTAGCACTGAGTATAGATACGTTATTTACTAGACAGACTTTAGCCTCGGGGCTGTAAATCCGTCAGAGTGAATTAGTAGTTCTTAGTCACTTAGGGCACCAGGGAATTTATTGTTTGCATACACAACAAATATTGCTTGAACTATGGTTATAGATCTAAAGGGATTTTATATTATAGCCTGGAGTACTTTCAAACTAAAAATAGGTGAAAACCGAATTAACTGAAATATCTTTAATGATATGGAGAAGCGCGTAGTGATTATTGTGAAAACTGCAAAGAATATTTCTGAAAGAAGCTACATATTTTCGATTGTGCGTTCCCCTCCTTATATTTATGACAATTTACGATTATCTCGGAGGTCCCAGGTTCTTTTCTGTTGACTACAGATTACGATTAAAAAGGCCATTCGAGGTTGCAGAGTAATGTCGGTGGTTCGGAATACACTTAAAGTTCGAGGTCCACTTGCAATCCTTGTTTTGAATCTGGTAAAATTCTTCTCCCACCCTATGTTCCATGAGATATTACGGAAGAGTGAAGCCCACTATTATCGTAATGCCTTTGTAATACAGAACACGTCGGTTGATAAAAATATTGTTATAGCGGTTTAAATGTTAAGATCAAGGGAAGTACAATCTAGACTGTGAACCAGCCGTGTTGTACGGCACGTCTGTAGGGTTACAACTAAAAGTAGGATTCTGTCTCCCCTACTTTGGCGGGTCGTAATGAACAAAATATTGTCAAGACTCGACCAGCAAACAATTAAGGCTGTCGCCTATGTCAACGATTTGGTAATTCTGGTATCGAGGAAATTCCTTTCCGTAATAAGCGATATTGCGGAGAATGCACTGAACAAGGTGAAACTGTCTGTGAACTCGAGAAAGACCGAGCTGGTGATCTTTACCACTAAAACCAAAGTACCCAACTTTACCTTTGCCTAAATGGAGATACATATACTCTCATTATCATCCAAAGTCGAATACTTTCCTCGATTCAGTTTATCACTGGCCCTGGGAATGTATACCACGGTATTCCAGGCTGAGATCTTCGCCATACTGACATGCACCTACGAGAACCTAAGAAGAGTCTATAAAAACAAAAGGATCTCAATCTTCTCGGATAGTCAAGCTGCAATCAAAGCAATTGCTTCATCTACCACCAGATCAAATCTGGTGTGGGAATGCCAAAGGAGCCTAGACGCACTGTGTAGAACTAATCAAGTAAGCTTGATCTGGATACCGGGACATCAGGGCTACACAGGAAATGAAAAAGCAGACGAACTTGCTAGGAAGGGGTCTAAAACCCCTTTTATAGGGCCGGAGCCGGTTTGTGGAATACCTCTCTGCACGGCTAAAAGGCTAATAGCAAACCGCGCAAATGAGGGACATAGGCTGTATTGGAACAGTATTGAGGGGCACGCTCACTCAAGAAGCCTTATGCCCTCACCGTCGCCGGGTAGATCCAGGGAGCTCCTCAAGCTGAGCAGGTCGGCTTTTAGAACCCTGGCAGGCCTACTTACCGGCCACTGTCAGCTAAGGAAGCACCTGGTGAGGATAGGCAGAGCCATCGACCCCACCTGCAGACTCTGTCTGAAGGAGGATGAGACCCCATTACATGTGCTATGTGAATGCCTTGCAGTAGCCAGGAGCAGATTTAGCCTACTCGGGAAACCAACCCTGGTACCGAGCGGGCTGAAGGATTGCCAACTGCGGGAGCTGTTGAACTTCTTCGGAGGAACCGGCTTACTATAAGGAGTTGAGAGGGTTAGCACAATAGGCCCTAGTGGCCGCGGCGCTTGAGAACCTCGCACCTCCAAATTTAATCAATCAATCAATCAAAAGTACTTTGGAGTGCTTTTAGACCTGAAATTGAACTGGAAGCAAAGCATAGAAGAAATGGACAGAAAGGCGAATCTGACGCTCTATGCCTGCAATCACACTTTTAGTAAAAGGTGGGGATTGCGGCGTAAAATGCCATGCCACGTCATATTTTCTCTGAAACACTACATATATCGGAGTCCCACAAACTACCGGACAGCGCAAGCGTATTCAAGCCGGAGATGCTTTCGATTCTGAAGGCATTATCTCTTCTGGGACTCGTTGGATCACCAAATATGAACATTGGCATCTTTACGGGCAGTTAAGCTGCCTTTAAGGCGCTTGACTCGGTTACCACCTTCTCGAAGCTTGTGAGGGAATGCAGATAAAAAATTAACTCTCTGGAATGCAGATACAATATCACCCTTCTCTGGCTTCCAGTTCATAAGAACATACCAGAGAATGAGAGTGCCCATAAACTTAGAAGGAACAGCTCTAACCTCCACTACCCTGGAGCTGCAACCGTTCACATATCGCTGAATTCCCTTTAAAGATAACTCATCCAGCACTTCTAAGTGAAAGCTAGCCTTAGATAAAGTGCTTTCTCAACCTATGGGATCTATAGAATGAGTTGGCCAAGCTTTATTAAAAATAGAACATCGGAGCTGCTTCATAGTCCTCGTGTTCTCCTTCCTAAGATAGTTGCGCTCTGCACAGGCCACTGTCTAATAGTTTACCATGCGGCTAGGCTGGGCGCTCCTTTCAAAATGCACTGTGGCAATTGCGGCATTACCAGCGAAAAAGAAACCATTCCTCACCTCATGTGCAAGCGCCCAGCACTAGCCGGTTCTAGAAGAAAATTTCTGGGAGATTTCTTCCTGGAGAACCTCCAAATAATATCAGGAGTAAAGATCGGGGAATTAGCCCAATTCCTGAACTCCACGGGTTGTTCTACCTTGTTGGCTATGATAGGATGATACAAAAAATTCGGTTCTTACAGGTCGTCGTATCAAAACGCACTAATTGCAGTGCTAGTAAAATTTTTAAAAACACTTTTTTCTAATTTGAGCATTTATCTATCATCAAATTGCAAATAAAAACTTAGAAAAAATTTTCCTAAAATTGCTATGCATGTACAGATTCAAAATTTGAAAAAAAAATTTCGGTACTAAACTTTTTTAAAGTCTTGCTAAAAAAAACTCTGTCATTATGACTAGCTACAAATGTCAATTTTTAAATTAAAATCTTACGAATACTTCGATTTACGTGCACCTTTAAAAAAAACTGATAAGAAATAAGGAAGCTCCTTTAATGGGCACCATTTACATCTTACTCAAGTTAACTTCCGACCCTTCATGTCTAGAAATTAATTTAATACAATAAAATAGCATCGATATATTTCCGGCACTTAAAATTATCTATGAGATACTATCACTGTAATGAAGATGGTGATGTTAATAATCAAGGGGGCTGCCCTTATTTTTGACAATTCAATTACGTAGTCCCAAGATATGATACACCAAATTTAAAGACCGTGCTCGACCCTCGGAACATATTCATTGTAATGATCTTGTTAGTGTCAATAATTAACAAGTGACAGGACATAAACAATGATAAACGAAATTTTTTGATTATGAGAACGAATTTTATTCGTTTTCGTATTGTTAAAATGTGTTTCTGTTTGAAATGAAAATTTAGTGATAGGACACTAAGATTTTTTTCGATTCCCGAGGGACGCAAAAACGGTGGAGAAGTTAAAAAGTGCTTGCGGTGAAAATGCTAAAATTAAAGCGTAAAGATGTACTTTTAAATTTGATAAAGAATAAAAATAAAACATTTAAAAGAAAGTCCTGTACCAAGCAGAAATTTTCCTAAGGAAATGCAAGTTTCCTAACATCAAGAGAGGTATGAAAAGCGCACCAGAAAACAACTCGTGGACAAATCTATCGCTTCTTATCAATGGTAAATATAACTAAGAAACTTAAAACTAATCGTTCAAAAGTCTACTGGAGTAAGAAATATTAACTTTCGAGGAAAAATATACATAGTTTATGTGCAGAGTGAAATCGTTTTTTTGTTAAGCTTAAATCAAAAACACTGGAATCTTTGATTTAAACTAAACAAAACAAGATTAAAATATAAGGTGAGATAAACAAAAACAAAATTTTATTCTAGTGTAATTAGTTATATTGTTGCTTGAATAGACAGATGTTATACATGATTTCCTGAGGACGATGAAGAGATTTATCGAAACGTTGGATTATAAATAAAGATCAGCAATCAAAGATTCCAGTATTTTATATATGACTGTATGCACCCGAGGAAAAACATTTAAAAAAATTGAAATAGAAATCAGTCGAGAATTTGTACAAAAATTAAATCAAAAACGTCCTAATTGAGGCTCCTAGTTAATGACAAGTAACTTCACATTTTTCCAAGATTAGCTTCAGGACATTAGATTTGTGCTAGTCATTGAACGCATTTAAATCATACTAAATGCGGGAAGACCCCGGGGGACCCAGATGGCTATCCTGCGGTACACCTGATGAAGGCCTCTCGCATATCCGCGATACCTCTATATTTGTCCAATTCTTTTAAATATATTTGCACAAAGTATATTTAACAATATCGTTAGCTTATAAAAGATATATTTGGAAGTATGGAACTTATAATCTAAAATGGCATTGGAGTATTAACATATTAAATGAAGTTAGAGAAATAGACCAGGGTACCCTCAGAATCATTTGACATTTTTACCAGACACTCTTATATACACTAGATGACAGTTAAAAGAATTTTTGGCGACTCGAAAGGGAAGTGGGTGAAAACATTTTTTTTTTGATTTTTTTGAAGTGATTTGTTACTAAAATTTCATGATCGAATATTTTAGTTGTGTTATTAGCTAACTATTGAAATATACTCTCCTGCAGGGTTAATTAAAGAACTAAAAGCCTAATTAATACACCTCTTCCTCTCAGAAAGTTTAATAAAAAAAGTTCGCGCTATCTTTAAGTTCGGCTATTTGGACAAGTCGTGAAGTGATTTGTTATTAAAATTTCAAGATCGAATATCTCGAAATCTAAGCCAGATAACAGAAAAATTTATTTATTATTTTCGTTTTATTTTGTTGACGGAAACTTTGGGGTAGAGCCCAAGCGAAATGTGCATTTCGAAAATGGAAGTAGTAAAATTTCGCTTTTACAAGAGGGGGGCTAACTCATTTTGGTTGTATTCTAAATTTAAATTTTAATAAAAATTTTCATATATAATATAACTTTGCGCTACCCTATTTTATTAATTAAAATAATTTTACTATTTAAAAATATTTTGCTTGTGCCCTCAAATATTTCAGTACTATGGAGACCACTATGATCTCATAGGGCGATGTAAACAACTTGCAAAATTGTTCGTAAGCAAAGAAGTTCTGTTGATGAATATTTACTTTTTTAAAGAATTCTAATTTTGCATTTATCACGACTAAGAATTGTGTCAATGTTCTTACCACATCTTTTATATATCTGAAAAAAAACTTCCCTCGCAAGTAACGCATACACATAATTGTAATAAATGTCTTTTAATTTAAAAAAATATCCAGTATATGTATAAACCGTTTTTAATTTTTGACATTTTTCATAAATCTCTACAACAATTGTTCACTATAATTCGCTAAAACACTGAAATCTCAACAGAAAAATTAAAAACAGAACGGCTTTTACTTGAAATAGCCTTTCCTCTATTTCTTATTATTATTATTTTTAAAACTCGTTGGACTGTTGTCAAATGAATTGTCATTCCTGTTGAATATTTGTTTCGTGTGAACAGGTAGGTTGCGATATTTCCGAGAAAATTACTCAAATTCTGAATTATTATAAATTTGTTCCCTCTACTAACATTCAAATTCAAATATCGCAAATTTCACTTGTTTCAATTCGAAAGTTTTCTTTTCTGGCCAAATCAGTTTAAAGCAACTTTTAGGTATCATTAAACAAAATCTCTGCTCCTTTCAACTCCAGGTTGAGCTAGAGCAGGTCGCTAAACATACCTATTGACTAATGCGACAAGTGTAGTCCTTACTGCCACTAAACATTGCAGTAAGCACTTCCAGAGATGCGACACGGTGAGTGCTTACTGGCAGTAACCAAATAATGAACGTACTGTAATACCTATGTATGTGAATTTCTGTCTGAATGGACAGTTGTCAGTTGCGTGTGTCATAACGTATTCACAGATTCTTAAATTGTCTATGCCTATTTAGAGAAGCAAAATTAATAATCCACTTCTAATTTGCACAGTTTTCTCCCTGTTAAAGTCTACTCTAGATACAAACCTAGAAGCTGACATTAACAGCTGAGCATTGGTGGTGTAAACAAACCGAAACTTGCAATCGTAAACATTAGGAAAAGTTTGAAGAATTGTTTTTCTCGTAGTATTTCTCACAATATTTTTTAAAGTCTCAAATTGGATTTTACTTAGGTTAATCTACAAATGTTCTGACAACATGTGAACACTAACATAAAAGGTGTCTCTCTTAATAACTTTCATGTGTTTTAAAGGAAAAACTCTTTTGTTGAAGTATTGAGCTTAAAATGCGTCAATTACATCAGCATTTCTCTTTGGTTTTGGTTACGAGAGTGTGGAGTTTTATTTGTGTGCAAGGTTTGGTTAATCTGTGGTTCAACAAAAAAGAAATAATGACGAAACGCTTGGTGGTGAAGTGGCCGATCTGTCAAGTTTTCCAGGCTTTTATCTAGAGCTTAGAATATAAAACTACAGGAAGAGTCCTTATAATTAAAAATTAAGCATTTTTCTTCATGTAGTTGAAGTATACCTTAGCAGTAGTAAAAAAACAGACTTTCGCGAGAAGTCGTAAGAGGGCGTAAGTATTTGCCTCACTGCAAAGGTAAGAAAGGAGCTCACAGTACTCAAAACGCGAATTCGAAAAAAAATCAGTTCTTCAATAATAATATAGACAAACAAAGATTTAAGAGATATGAGTTAATATAACTATAATTGAACGAAATATACAGATACATATCTATATCATTGCTTCATTCACAAGTTAAAAAACCCCGACCAAAATAAGGACGAGTTTTTTGGAGATAACGTTATTCTTAAGAGTGGTTCAACGATAATTTTTGGTGGTGGAGAAACGTGGTAAAACATCATCATCTCCCAAAAACTCACCCCCGCCCCCCTGGATTTAAGAGCCATGTGAACTTAACACCGGTATAAAATGGAAAAAAAATAAATTTTCCAACAACTTTATCCCAATCAGAAAGTTTCCTTTCAGTAAACACTTGGTGGAAGTCAGTTTTTTTTATCCCAATGGTCGTCTAACGATAACACAGTCCTGCGAAATTTTGAAAATTGTTCACCCTGCACAATGAATAGTTGTTTCCAAAGTAATTTCTACCGCTGAAACCGAATCCGGGCTCAGAATTGCTCTATTGCGTCAGGTTTTTGAGATATTCTAACCTAAAATTGCAAAAACACTGTTTTTGTCATATTTGAGGTTATGTATCACCGCCATGTTTCTTTTTTTCAAAAAACTATATTTGGGATCTTCTAGTACAAGTCTTCCTCTTTGAAATGCCGTTGAGTTTGCTGAAATATCTTTTTTTTGGCCGAGCTATGCCATTTTACAATTTTCATGTACATGAATTTCTCGGTATACGAAAACATTATGGTAACTTGAATAAGGTGACCATAAACTTTTCATATACCGAGAAATTCATAACAATGAAAATTTCAAAATGCGATATCTCGGCGAAAAATAAAGATATTTGAGCAAACTCAACGGAATTTGAAAGAGGAAGATCTATAAGATCTTTTGAAAAACTATAAGATTGTTTGAAAAAACCTCAACCTCAAATATGACAAAAAACAGTGTTTTTGTACTTTTAGGTTAGAATATCTCAAAAACCTGACGTGGTAGAGCAATTCTGAGCCCGGATTCGGTTTCAGCGGGAAAAATTACCTCGGAAACAACCAATCATTGTTCAGGGCAAAAAACCTCGCAGGCCTGTGTAATTTTTGGTGGTTTAACATGGTTTAACGATGGTCTAACGATTGTGCTGCGGAAAATTTAATTTTGAAATTTTTTCGGGGATGTGTGAAGTTGGCCCCGGAAAATTAATTCTTCTATAAATAACACTGTTATAGGTGGTAAAACAAACATTAAGGTGGTCAAACGAATGAGGCATTCCACGCCCCCTCCCCTCATTTTTCGTTGCCAACTTCACAGACCTTAGTCAGAAAGGGGTTTTTGAGTACATGTTTGATAACGGCATTCGAAAGTAGTTTTTCAAGATTTTTGCATTGCTCATCCGAATTTCTCCAGTACTGATTTGCCTGTTACTAGATAGCTAGCCCTAGCGTATAGCTACCTACTGCCACCTCACTGAATGGACTCTTGGCCACTTTCACTTTGCACCTGCTGCAATAAACCCGTATTCTGGTTTGCTGCCTCCTTTTGTTCCCCTCCTTTATTTTGCTTACCGTGCAACCGCTCTTCCTAGCAGTGGAGTCCACGAAAGTCCATAGAGCCTTGGTTCCATCAATCTAGCAATCAAGATTATGTAACGTTTACAGAACCAAAGGTCACTTTAACCGAATTAATGTTTTCAAAATCTAATTTTTAATGTTATTTATGTTTGCCAAACTGAGCTCTGCAAACGTTCCCATGTTAAATGCATAACTATTCCGGATGTCTTAAAATGCTAACCTTCAAAAGATTTGCTGATTCTCTACAATTGTTAATGTTTTACCCACTGCATTACTGTAATCGTCTGGAGTTTAAATTGGATTTTCATGTTTTACACGACAAACAAAAACAACCTTAAAAATTTGTAAACAAATAGCGCGATGCTTGCTTGTTTATTCCTCTGTCCAAGCAACAAAAATAATTTTTTAAGTGCAACAGCTTTCTTTCCTTTGCATCATACATTTACCTGTTAATTGTGCTGTCACCTGCGTTCTTTGCTTGCTGCAGAGAATCAAGTACGCTGTAAAATTATTATTTTAACATTTTGTGTATGATAACTGAGTAAAAGCGCAATTTTCAGGCATTCCTCGAAATCAGATAAGTGATCAGTTGAGCGATTTAGCTTAAGCAATAAACGTTAATTCCCCGCGGCGGGCTTTTTCGCATTGTAAACAATTCCGGCTTGAGTGTATGTGTTTGCACTTAAATTAAGCGTACCACACGGGAAAAGCGAAACCCATTCATATCTGGAACTGATTCATGATTAACTCGACTATAGTCGCCCTCGTTGTTGATTTCATTCATAAAAGCTCCACAGTTAATTCAATAATTTTTAGCGTAAAGTGTAAACTGTAAAGTCGTTGGTACGATCGCGTTCGCGAGTCGGCCCGGGAACTCCTTGTCGTCGCCGCGAAAATGTGTTGAGGGGTATTTCCCGCTGCGTTAGTGTATTTTGAGTGATTTTCGTTCAGTTTCCCCACCTAAATGTTGTTTTACACGCTCCAACTAAACTAAGCGTGTTTAACTTGTGAGAAGAGCTCGCGGTTACGGGTTAGATTAGCATTAGAGAAAACACACACCTTTGACTTGCAGGCGCGCTTGCACGTACGCATTGCACGTTTACACTTCATTCACGCGCCGTACTCGCTAATTTTGTATCAAAAGTTAAACGTGAGGTTGGGAGCGCGACTTTTGAATGTGTGCGCCGATTCATTCATGGCCACTATAGTGCGCGGGGCTCCATTCATTCAATTATGATTAGCCCCCGGCCCCAGTGGAGCTGTTTTACCTCGCTTTTGACTTCATTCTTGGTAGTCGATGCTGCGATGGAAAGTGGAAACCCGTTTACGGCGTTTTATTGTCTCACATGTGTTTTTTGCATTTTTTTCGTTGATCTTTTTTTAAAGTTTATTTTTGTTGTGTCAGCTGTCATTGATACATTTTGTTAGTGTTACCAGGTAGAAATTGTTTTCAAAATAGAAATTTTTGTGTTTTACTTTTATTTTTGACCTTTTATTTGAGGTTTACGTAACAAATCTTAATTTCCCACAAATTGAATTCAAGTTTTTTGAAGATTATGCTTTCAACTATTGTTGTGTTTTTCAACTTTATACTTTTTTAAAAATTATTGGAATACGTGTCGAAGGTGATTTCCTTTGAACAGTTTTAAAAAGAAATCTGCATCTCCTTATTAAGTTTTTACTTAACGCATCTTGAGTATTGTCCATGAGGTATGTACGCTTATTATGTCATAACTATAAGGTCAAAACCAAAGTTTTACTTAACAATTATGTTATCTTTGTTTTAGAGCATTACAATTTTCTTTTAAAGATGATATTTTTTAAAAATAATGCCGTCAGATTACAGAATGTTGATTTAAGAAACAAGTCAAAGTGAAATGGCGAAAGTTTTCAAAAAGCTCTTTTTTATCATTTAATGTTTTATTATTGTGCCACAGGAAGTAGTATTTTATCAGCTTAAGTACTTTTAAACATTTATTTGTGCAATGGAATGAATTTTTCCAAAACGTAAAGAGGACAAAGTTGCTTTTAAATGTTATATATATATATTTGAACATATTATATAATGACATATCCTTTACACTCAAAAAATTTTCATAGAGGCTTATTACATCAAATGATGCAATATTGCAAGCAATTTAACCATGTAAACAACTACGAACTCTTTTGCTCTTCTTCAAATTGAAGAGGATTAAAGTGTTATAAAATTTACAGCAAAGTTATAAAGCACCCCTTAAATGTGTATACAGTAATGGAAAGATAAACAGTATAACAAACAAGCAAAAATGTTCAAGATCGCAATGGAATTAAATAATAACACTTAATTAAATAAAATAAATAACACTTATCAATATGTATTTAACTCCTTCCTTATAAGCGTAAGAATATAATTCAAATAAAATAATAAAAATTACTAAAAAATACAGTTATCTTTAACATCATTATAAAACTTGGAAATATAATGAAGCGTTAAAGGCTCGACACACGGAATACCGCAATAGACTTAATGCCATTATAAGACCTGCAAAAGTGCGCTTTTATCAAAATGAGTTAAGTTCAGTATCGAATACGCCCAAAAAGATTTGGGAAAATATCAACTAAAACACAGGCACAACCAAGAGTATTTATTTATTTATTTAAGATTCATCAACGGGCTGATTACTTAACATGTAAATATAAATAGTTATAAAATAAAATAAAAATTACAATAATTAATAATTAAGGGATCGTCTCAGTGTGAAATTTTCGAAAAATCGATTATTTTTTTGTTGCATTATCGGATAGTATACACTGTAATAAATATTCTCTCAAATTTTCAAATCGAAATTCAAATTATTACGGTCGCTACAGCGTTTCTTGTAGAAAGGGAACGGATTGGGGAACGGAGCGAGACATCTGCCTCGTTCGGCGCTCCGCTCGACCGTTATTCCTTTTGTTTATTTTTCTACTTGCGTGTGTATCTTTCTAAGGTGCTTACGTTCTATAACTTTCCAAAAGAAACTGGCAAGCATTTCAGTTCGTTTTCGACATCAACCACGGATAGACATACGAGTGAAACCAACTTCCAACTTCAATCTTTAAAAGCGTTTTTCTCGGAATGGTGTTTTTCAAAACGGTTTCCACTCTCAAAGGAAGAGTTTTGAAGATATCTAGTTCCAATTTGGAGAGAACATTTTTAACGTCATTCTTTATAGCGCTATGGAAGCTTTTTTTTTTTAAACTTCCTATTTTTTTTTACGAAAAACTGTCGAAAAAAAGGGCCAAATTCGATACTTTTTGTTCAAACCGCCGCCATTTTGTCAAATTAAAAAAAAACACCTCCATAGGGCGATAGCGACTTCCCTACAGATTAATAATCTTTTTGAAATTTTTGTTTCAGATCAAAATTGCGGCCGCAATCGTGGACATCGTACAGGACCTTTTTTTAGGTGTCATTTCAACAATTTATTCAACTATTATACCCCCAATAAATAAACATAAAAAAAATCATTTTGTATTCGTCATGAATGTATTTATTTATAAAAAAACCGGACCGATTAGTTTATTTCAACATTAAAAAGAGACGATCCCTTAATAAAAATAACTTGGAAATAATTAATAAAAAAAAATAACTAGAAAAATAGAAAAATAATTAACTAGAAAAATAATTAATAATACATAATAATTACAAAATAATAACAGAGTAGTTAGGAAAGTTTGGCCTTCATAGAATTTTTCGAAAGATTAAAATCAATGTTGTTAAAATGCGAATTAAAAAACCGAGACATTGACGTGACGGGCTCGTGAAAACCGTAATTTGTGCGATGCTGCGGAATTTTAAGAAAATCTCGATTTCTCAAGGAGCGATTCGGAATCGATATATTAAAAGAACACAACAAGACTGGAGAGTCAACATTACCTTGAAGACATTCAAAAGCGAAAACAGTTTTAGAAATGTTACGTCTGAATTCAAGAGAGTCTAGTTTTATGAGCTTAAGCCTATCTGAGTACGGCGGCAGAATAAGAGGGTCGCTACAAGGAAGCCCATGAAGTGCAAAGCGAACAAAACGGCGCTGGACTGCCTCTACCCGGTCAATTGAGTCACGATAAAATGGTGACCAAACACAACTAGCATACTCCAGAATAGGCCTACTAAAGGTGCAGTAGTGAAGCCTGGTAATATAAGGGTCGTCAAATTCCTTTGCCCATTCTTTTACAAAACCCAATGTAGAATTAGCCTTAATAACTATCTCATCAATGTGATCGTCAAACGTAAAACGACTGTTCAACCAGACACCCAATTCCTTGGTCCTATTAATTTTGTCCAGAACACAGCCATGCATGGTGTAGTTGAAGTCGAGAGGATTCTTTCTACGAGTAAAAGAAATAGACGTTCACTTACTAATATTGAGGGGAAGATAGTTATCAGAACACCAGTTGTACAAAGCGTCTAGAGGACACAACACGGAAAATTTTGGCGTCGTCAGCATAACAAAGAATTTTTGAATATTTCAAAAATAAAGATACATCATTGATGTATATAATAAATGAAATATATATATGTATATAATAAATAAAATCGGGCCCAGATGACTTCCCTGAGGTACGCCAGAGGAATTAAAAATAAGCTTAGATAGTGATCCACGGAAGGACACACGCTGGGTCCGATTTAGTAGGTAAGAACGAACCCAGTCTACAAACAATGAAGGAAACCCGAGGGCCGTCAGCCTGTGAATCAAAATTTGGTGGCTTATTCTGTCGAATGCCTTGCTAAAATCTGTAAAGATACAATCCACTTGCTTTTCAGCCTCAATTTTGGATAAGCAGAAATTTGAGAATTCCAGTAGGTTAGTCGCAGTAGACCTACCTTTCATAAAGCCATGCTGGAAAGTTCCAAGAAAAGGTTTGAAATGAAAGTAAAGTGTATCACAAACTAATGCCTCAAAAATCTTAGCAATACAACACAAGTTTGCAATGGGTCTGTAATTGGAAATATCACATCTCTTGCCTTTCTTGTGAAGAGGGATAATAAGAGATGATTTCCAAGATTTTTGAAAGATACCACAAGAAATAGATAAATTAAATAAATAACAAAGAACAGAAACCAAGGAAGAAGAACAGTTCTTATAAAGGGAAATAGGATTACCATCAGGACCGCACGAAAAACTATCTGCCATATTATTGATGTGTTTCGCGACCAAATGTAAGATCTTTCATTTCCAATGAAGAAGGAGGAAATAATGTCAAGTAGCTAAAATTCTTAGAGCTAGTATCACAGTTGTCAGAAAGAAAAGCTGTCTTAAAAAAGTCGCCGAAAAGGTTCGCAATCGTCAAGGGATCACTACTTTCAGTGTCACCTAGTTTTAATAAAGTAGGGTAGCCATCGTTGCTACGCTTAGAGTTAACAAATCTCCAAAACTGCTTGAGTAGATATAAAAATCCGAGTCGCTCCTTGATGAGCAGAACTGCTTCCAGGCTTTATTTGTTAAGTTTTTAAGATGCTTCAGCGAGCTATTGAGCCAAGGCGGACTAGAGAAAGAAGATAACGGACAAGAAACAGGAACACAATAAGTAAATAAATTGTCATAAAAAGCACTTACCGCCACATCAATGTTCCGCTCATGAAAAACATTAGACCACTTACAATTCAATAAAAAATTATTCAATACAGAAAAGTCAGCCTTTTTAAAATTAAAAGAGAAGTCGTCGTGAATCAGAAATGCAGCAGGCATTGGATCGAAGACCAAAGCAATTTGAAGCGCAGGATGATGAGACGTATCAGGAGCTAATGGAACTGGGCAACGCCTGACCAAGGTGCTGCATGGGTCAGTGCTAAACGCCAAATCCAAAAATCTGCCGGAATCATTAGCGATGCTGGAACACTGTACAAGCCCTTTAAGTACCTGTCATATTTTAGGGACAGAACTTATGGCACGACTCTGTACCAGTTTAAAAAATGCAAAAATTTTAATTAATTGCGATGGAGGAATTCTTAGGGATACGTTGGAAGTTTTTAAAATTCAGAAAGCTCTAAAATTGAAGAAAATATTTTAAATGATCAACTAGACTGCACTAATTTTAGTCCGTTATTAGAACCTATTTGAAATGTAATGTAGCTTAATTCTGAAAGTCTGATGATGCCTCAATAGGGTGAAACGCGTGGAAATTGTTAAAATCTTAAATAAACTGTGAAAACGAATATTTTTGGAGCTAAACTTGAGGCCAAACTAGTTCCAGAGAGAGTTCCACCTATTTTTCATTTTCTTTCCTATGTAGATGACATCACAGTCATTACATTTAATTTTGTGTGCTCTGCTTTTTTCTATTGTGTCAAAATTTTTGTCATTCGTCTTATAATTAACCAATAATTTGACTGAGCAATTTGTACACTACAGCAGCCCGCCACTAATAGATTACAAAATCACAAAAATTACATTTACCATAGGCTTAAAGTCGTTCGACTAAGCTGAGCTAAGCAAAGCAAAGCTAAATAAGAATTACCAAAATAATTAACACTATAATTTGACCGCCTTGTTTATAATCACTTATTAGATAGCGGATTAAACTAATATTCTGCAAGCCCAATATTAGTGCTATTGGGCTTATTCATTATTTGTGGTCATAAACGTCTAAAATTTAATTAATTAGATTGGAGTCACTGATTTTTTAGTAATTAACCTAAATTTCGTTTTGGGACGACCTTTCTAAGGTGAAAAGCTTTAAGGTTTGTAATTAAATTGTAGTGGAGACACGTTTCAAAGGGAATCTTAAACTCTAACCAAGTGGTGAAATTCTGTAATTTTTCGGAGTTACGGCGAATTTACTACTTTATTTTCACAGCAGGTTTTGTCTTAAATAATAAAAATTTAATACCCGGCATGTTTTTGAAATTAGAATATTTTCAAAAATTTATTGATTGAAATTAATGTGAAGATCGAACAAAAAAATATTCCTAGAAAACTTATTCAATGCTTTGGTAAGAATTGGTTTGAGCTCAAATATAATTCGGACTGGTGTGTACCTTGAATGCTTAAAGGTGCATGAACTAAGTAGAAGCTTTTGTGGTTGATTCTAGGAGTTTGAATATTTTCAAATAATTTGGAAGCTCTTTTGATTCTGGGGAATTGCAATTAATTTAAATGCAAAAAGACGGAATTGTAAGGATTTAGAAGGAATCAAGTATTTCATGTGAATAAGTACAATCTGATTATTGCAATAATGGTTTTTTTCTGTCGTGTTATATTAAGTAATATGAAAACCAAATTATATTTCAAATAAATTATGGGTTATTATTAAAGTCTGGAATTTCTCGCTTACCAATTATGTTTGGATTATAGTTAATTAATTAGAAAAAAAATTATTTTATTTCTTTTAATACACAACAGCCTTGAATTCAATTCAATTTATTTGCTTAATTTCTCCTAGAAATTACCATGTTGTTGCCGTTTAATGTTTAGTGACTATTATAACAAGTGAACAGCGAAAAATACAAATGTTTCCTTTGATACTTTGAAAAACCATTTTGGATATGAGTTAACTTGGATTAATGTATTAAATCGAACCAGAATTAATTTTATCTCTACAATAATTCTCTCTTGAATTGTTTTTTCGGTTTTTAATGTTTTCATTTGTGAGTTGTTAGCTATTTGACTCCTTTATAATAGCGAATATATATATTTTTTTGGATTTGTTTGGTATGTATCGCGATCAACGTTGTCAACTTCTCGTAAGTGACTTCCATTTGGGAGGGTGTTGATGTGGTCACAGCTAGAAAAAACCCAAACAAAATTCTGCTGCTTATCGTTAACAATGCGCTCGATTGTTTGCTTAATTCGTATTAAGATGAGTTTTGATATCAATTTTGAGACTGCAGTTAAAATAAGTTGTACGTGTTGAGTCTTATATAGTATTATATAGAATTAACCCTTCTAACTCAGAAGGCGCACTAAGAAGCCTAGAATCAATTGACCTATTCGCCAGAATATAACAATATATTGAGGCGAATTAGGCTCCCACACACAAAAAACATTAGTAAACAAAAACTAAAACACGCCCGCACACAACAATCAGGGGTGCGCGGACAACAGGGAACGCTTCAGCAAATCCTTCGTAAGAGTCAGGTTAAAAGCAGGACACATATTCACGGCGACCGAGAATGAACAACATGCAGTAAAGGCAATCTCCTTAAGCTATACGGAATATGTCTATAAGAAACCATACTTGCGAGAGTGCAAGAATCTATGTTCGAGTTCAAAAGGTGGTGAATAAAGATTAGGTCGGCAACTCTACGTCGTTCTTCCAACGAATACATATTAAGCAAACGGAGGCGATCCACATAAGGAGGAAGTGTGAGTGGATCATTCCACGGAAGGTCTCTTAGTGCGAACCTAAGAAAGTTCCGCTGCACCGACTCAATGAGTCTAGAATGAACAGCATAGCAGGGAGACCAAACCTGAGATGCATACTCGAGAATTGGCCTAACCAAAGAAAAGAATAAGTGAATTTAGGTCTTCCGATCAGAAAACTGCCTTGGCCAACGCTTTACGTAACCCAGAACTGAATTACTCTTAGAAACAATGTAGTTAATGTGCAGAGTGAAATCGAGTTTACGGTCAAGCTTCAGACCAAGGTCAGTAACGGACTGCGACAGATATTAGTTTGTTCAAAGGTATAATCAAAGTCGAACTGATTTTGGTTCCTAGAGAATGACACAACTTCACATTTATCCAAGTTAAGCTGCAGGCCATTAGATCCACACCACTTCTTGAATGTATTTAAATCATCCTGAATGCAAGAAGAATCATAACTGTTTCTAACGCATGAGAAAATCTTCATATCATCTGCGTTGATTAAAACTTTTGAGTGCTTAATCAGAGGGACAATGTCGTCAATGGCAAGAACAAACAGCAACGGCCCCAGATGACTACCCTGTGGTACGCCAGATAAAGCCCTAACGATTCTGGTTAAAGTATTACGGAAAGATACTCGGTATGTCCTATCTTTTAAGTAAGAGCAGCTCCAGTCGAGTAATTAAGGCGAAAAACCCAACTTTTCAAGTTTAAGCATAATCACAGAATGAGGGAGCTTATCAAATGCCTTACTAAAGTCGGTGTAGACGCAGTCAGTCTGGAGACCTTGTTGGAAGGCAGAGATAATGTAGGATATAAATTCAAGCAGGTTGGTTGTCGTCGACCTACCCGGCAGAAAGCCATGTTGATTAGATGAGATTATAACCCCTTATACTGCCCAACAAGCTGTGAAAATATAACAGATTCGAACAACTTGGGTATGCAGGAAAGCATTGCGATTGGCCTATAATTTGTTATGAAGTTTCTATGCCCCTTTTTATAAACAGGAATTATAAAGGGGCTCTTCCATAACGTAGGAAATCTACCGGCCTGAAGAGATTTATTGAAGATGAGTTCCAGTGGAGTGAGTACGGCGCCAGAACAGGATCTCAAGAATGCAGGTGGGATACCATCAGGACCAAAAGAAAAGTCAATTTTAAGTTCCCTTATACCATTCATTATAATATCACGAGATATGGATTGGGAGATTGGATATGACCAAACTCTTCCAGCGAAGGCACAAAGTTGCCTGATGAAAAGGTGCCCTCAAAAAACAATGCAAAGTAATCGGCTACATCGGGCGCGCTGCAACTAGAGGATCCATTGTACCACATTGTAGATGGATAATTATCAGTTTTCTTCCTCATATTTACAAATTTAAAAAAGGTACGAGGATAATTATGCAAGTTATCGCAAATATTATCGAGATATTCCCTGTATAAAGATGATGATAACGCTAAAAAGCTGTCATGACAATAAACGAAATCGCAATAAGCAGACGTGCTTCTACAGCTTAAGTAGGTTTTCCATAACCTATTTTTTTATTCTTAAGGCTCCGTAGTTCTCTAGTATACCACGGGAGAGAATGAGAGGATGTTTGAAAGATCAGAGAAGTCCGCCTTTTTAAAATCACGAACATACTGATCTACGTTGGGGTCAATAATGTTAGGACCATCGTAGCAAAAAGAGATGAAAATGGCCGGATATAAACTGTCGATAGTGGATAAATTACGAGAAGTCGATTCGACTATAGTGTTACTCGAATCAGAAGAAAAGATAAGATCTAACTGTCTCCCCATAGAGTTCCTTACATCACTCATTTGGTGTAAACCAAAGGAGGAGATGGCGTCAAGAAAATGGGAAGGTAGTCATCGTCAGCAATGTTGAATACCCATTGAACGTTGGGTACGTTAAAGTCACCAAGAAGGATGATTTCGTCCTCTGGGTTTTTTATATTATTAATAAAATCTAGGCTTAGAATTAAAATATCGTAAAGACTTCGACCATCTGCATCAGTATAGTTTGTCAAGTTCGGAGGGATATAACAACATAGCAGGAAAATATGCATCTTCCCCAGAGATATCTTAAGAGCTAAGAGCTCGATTATGAGCGTGTCGGAAAAAGCAGGTATATCAACCACGCCGCAATCCAAATGCGATTTGCATGACACCAACACGCCACCACCACGAGCCATGGAGTCAGAGTATCTATCCTTATATAAAATAGTGTGCTATTGAGTTAATTTTTATTGGTTTAATTGAAATGACGGCGCGAGATTCACCATTAAGGCGTCTTGCCTACTAATAAAAGTTGAAAAAGTTCGATTTTTTAAAGTTCCAATTCATATCGAAGTATATCCTGAAAGCAAATCGAATTAAAACTAACGAAGTTATAAGAGTTTAACGGGTACGGTCCAAAAGCAGATAGCATGCGCCGCTCCATTCGAAATGGCAATCCTATAAAATTGTGTACAGTTTTTTGGCAGGCATTTGAATTGTAAAAATTCACCATTTGGATGCAGCTTCTACAGAAGAAGACTTTTTTAAGCGGGAGACATCGGACAGCGATAATGTGAGATTCTTACTCACTAAAAACACCTCTTCAGGGATTAGCTAAAACAGACATAAAAGCGAATCTTTTTTCGTCCGCTCTCTGCGGGGGCCAACTACTGTCGTCACTAACCTCGATTCACTGGGTCAATGTTAACTGGAATTCATGTAGTTCCATCTTCTTCAGGTTTCCTTCGTGGTCCTTGCGTTAATCAGAACCTTCACCTCTCTTCTGCCCACGGCATTGAAGGGTTCCGCGCCATGAAGATTTTTCGCTAAGCACTGGCGCCTTCCTCATTACCTCAAGGCTATTACAAAACCGCCGTTCAATCTATTTCCTGCCTTCTTGACGGTTTCCGCAACCTGAGTCGGACAAAACCTGAGGTTTCTGCTCTATACCTCTGCATTCCAGACACTCTCCACTTGGATGTGTCTTCGATACACATGCTCATGTAAACAATGAAATTTTATAAATAATCGCTAATACCGGAAAAATGGTGTCTCGTTTAATACTTCCAAACCCAATTCAGTTTATTATACCTCAAAAATAGACGTCCCTTATATCTTTTTCTATCGACGAAGTCAATATTGCCAACTTGCCTTCACTAAACATCTAGAGCATTGAATTTTCTAGCAACCTTAATTTAACTGATTATATCTTTGCAAAAGAATTAATTACGAAGAACAGTTGATAGGCTGAGTAAAAATTACCTATCTACGAGCAAAAGTAGCTTCGAAAATGTTCCTCGCAAAAGTAAACCGCGTGAAATTCCGGGCAAAAACGAACTAGAAAAAAATTCCGAGCAAAAACGACTTAATTAATTATATAATGATCAGAGATTCATGTGTCTTGCATGTAAGTAGTAAAGTCGTTTTTGACCGGAGTTTTTTTCTGATTCGTTTTTGCGCGGAACAATTTTACAAGCCAATATAAAGCAAGATTAACCTTAACGAAGCTGATTTAACAAGAGATTATTAGAATGTTAAAGAACTATGCTATCGAATGGTTCAAATTTAACATAATTAGTGTGGAGATCACGCTTATAATAGAGGAGAGTTAATTGAACCCTGTAATCAGTTAAAGGCAATCAAAACTCTTGAGCGGCGGCCTCTCGTTTCAACCGTCGCTGAAACGCCTCAATGCGTTAGATGTATTTCGCATAGAATAACGACCAAACAAGAGAGACATATTTCGAAATAGGCCTGACGAAAGTACAGTAGCGAAAATTGGTAATGTAGGGATCATCTCTCTGGACCATTGCTTAATGAAACACGAGGTCGCGCTTTCCTTACTAAGTATGGCGTTAAGGTGATCTTCGAGAGGAAAGCGAGAATTTAGCCAAACACCCAGATCCTTGGGCAGCCCTCGGTGGAGAAATTGAATTTTACAGGACTCCTTTTTTGAGAAAAGGACATAGATGTGCAGTTAAAGATTTTTAGAGAGAGAGGCAGTTGATGGAACACCAGCTACGGAAGGTGACGGAATTTAAAAGCAGACAATCGGAAATGTTCAATACAATATTAAGATGTTGCAGTCGTCAACATAAGAAAGAATCTTAGAATTATACAGAATCAAAGACACATCATTGATATAGATAATAAAAAGCAATGGTTCGAGTTGGCTGCCTTGAGGCACCCTAGGAAATGTTTAGAATTGGCTTAGACAATTAATAAAAACTAATGGAAAACATTGCGCTTTAAAATTTATTGAAAATTATTTATATATTTAACTGATAATCACTGATATTTACAACGGTTACAAATGGTTTATGATTAATAAAATTAACGATATCCCCCTTCCTCTCCTTCACCCACCCCTCCCCCCTCTTCACCCTTTGCACAATACATGACCTACAATTCGCTCTTTTCGTTTAAGCGAAACGTGCACAGAAGTCTCCATTTCTTAACCCTTTAGCTTTAAATTCCCAACCCTTTCTTTCTTTCCTGCCACGGATAAGCTACGCCATTTCAGAGTAATCCTTTGGTACCATTATAAAAGAGCTCGCACAATCATTACAACTTGAGAATCAACATTGAATCAAAATTAGGTGAGCATGGAGGCAGCAAAACATAATTCGACAGCGCTGCTTTGGTGTTTTTGCACCTTATGACTACTAACTACAGGTGAGTTCATCACTGAAATTTGTAGATTTTTGACCTTTTCCAATTAGTTCGCTTAATGTGTCGATTACTTAACTAAAGAGTGGACCAAACATGATTACGATCTGTTATCATTATCGAATTTATTCCTTCTAAGAATTGGTCTTGTGGTCACTCCCAGCATACGAATTAATTTAAAACCGACTAAAGGTATCAAATTTACATGAAACTCAGCATATATCCACCCAGCATCCGCCTTAAGTGATAGGATCGTTAGGACCGTAATCAAATAGCCTCGTAAACTGCGCTGTTCTAATTTATTTCATTAATCCAAAACGAGATTACTTCAATTAATCACCATTGAAAATTGAAACAAGACGAAAAAGTAATTTTATTGAGGCCATCCGAAAGGGAAAAAATTCATCATGATCAATATCTGCAGCATTAAGTCTGGACCAAAACGACTCAATCAAGCGGTCAATCGATCAGAGCTACTTGGCCGTAGCTGAAGATGGAGAAAAAAAAATCCTCTCAATCACAGATCAGTTGTTCACTTGTTGTAACACAAAGGAGTTTTCATTCTCTGTCACCGGCCAGTCAGACAGACAAGCCAGGCTAGTATAGCTTCAATGAAGTGATGGTCAAGTGGGTACTGGTTACCAATGTAGAATCTTGCGAACGAGCGTAAAAAAATACCGAACAGACGGAAATAGATGGACAGTTACAAATACGGGAGAATTGCGCTGTAATCTCAACTTCGTGCCACTGCCGGTGATGCGGTGGATACGATCATTCATCTTGATCTTTTTAGAGCCTTCAACTTGCTCCGAGCCACGCGACTGTTTTTCTTGGGTTTCTTTAAACGAAGATGCCTAAGATTCACTAAAGATGGTCGAGATTTGGTCCATGAAGTTTTAAAGTTTCTTCTTATTTTGCCCCTGCTCTGGTTCGTTCTGATTTTCTTTCCTTTTACGCAAAACTTCAAACATTGAAAAGTGCTCAGAAACAAGTTTGGATACTGAAATTATTGCCGAGATTGACCGTCTCAGGTGCTCTAAATTTAAATTCTCGTTCGCTTTTTGTGCAGATTAAGGTAATCTAAGGGGCAATCGTAGCAGTAATTCACGTTTTATTACTTTATCTTTTGTAGAAAAGGAAAATTGTGCAAATTGTTAGTTTTAAAGATTTCTTTCTGTGCAATGAGATACAGAAATTATTGTTGGAATTGAAGAGAACTTAAATCTTCACTCCCCAGTGTATTTGTGGCTCGGTTCACTGCAATCATAAAAACTTCATATGAACACCTTTTCTCCATCAGCCATATTGTTGATAGTATATTTTCGCCACGTTAATTGTATGCCGTCGTTTAGCACACATTTTGCAATGCATCACTTGCCATTAGACACTTTTGAAGGAGAAGAGAAAATGGCCAAATCGGTTCCATTACCTAGCACTGCACACACCAAACATAACAATGGCACGACCACTCTTGTTCTTTTTGAATCGAAGAACTTTTAAGTGTTGGCGGTGCTCACCTAGGCATGAAGACATTTTACAGCCGTTACCTTCACCTCACGTCGGAATTTTCCACTTTGTTTCCCTCGACCAGTGTAATCGTTAACAGAAATCTTTGAAAAGCTTCTTCGACTTCTTTTGTGTGCCAATAACTCAAACCTGCGTCCTCCTAAACTAAAACTTTTTCTAAGATAATCTCTTCAAGTTTTGAACACTGGAGAGAAAGAGGCTCACGTCTCGAAGATATTTGTCATATTTTCTTCTCCTGCATGTTTCTTAAATTAATTTCGTGTCTGCCTCTATAGCAAAGATTTACTAACTTTTCGCTGTTTGTAGTGGAAACGTCTCTGATTAGTCAAAGTGCCCCAAAGGGGACTCCACTCGTAGCTCTTAACGACTTGGTTTTGCCTTTATTGCCGCATTGTGTGCACTTGCATAGCTGCCAGCGAGATTGATTTCTCATGCGATTAAATGCTACCGCAGCTCCTCAAAATAGCAGTCTTAAAAAAACTGCACCAGTAAAACGTAATTTCAAAGGAACATTGGTTTCCAGTATCAACAGTGCCCCCAGTTTTATTCCAGAAGCAGCACCGAACTGCTGTGTTGATCCGCTAGCCGGGGAACTACCCTGGGGCAATCTTAATTATAATCTTATTCGGCAAATAATTGTCAATAAAAGACAAAGCACCGAACAGTGTTTGAGGTAGAAATGACACAAATCGACACGGTCGACATCTTTTAATTAATTTTTGTCGCTTTTCGGTATTTTCTTGGGACTTGTTGGAAAAGCGTGCACAAACTGGTGGTATCTGATTTAGTAGATAAAGCAGTTGCAACAAGTGGGCGGAAAAGCTGTTGCTTTCTGTAGAATTCTTCCCCAATAATCCAAGGGTGCTCGAACCCCTCGACTCTAATCGCCTTAGGCAATAGGGTGTCTGTAGAAATATATTTCCCTGCTTCCCCAAGCGGCAGTTAACAAATTGAAAATTAATTTGCTTGTTACTCATGTCATTGAAGTGGGTGTTGGTTTTCCTGCAGTTGAGTTATAAATTCAAGTGCAATTGATTTAGTGAGCTTTATCAGGATGTTGTGTATGTTGAAATAGAATCACCGAAATTAACAGGCTACAAGTTTAGCATATTATTATTCAACTTTACTCACTTTTTTTGTTTTTGCCAAAGCTCAGGGTATGCTCTATTACGCATAGCACAATCTTGGCAGGAAATTAATTAGGGATATGGAAAATGAGGTTCTTGAAGAAGGCCTCCAAAGAGGCACGCAAACGGACTATATATACACGGATTTTAGTAAAGCCTTCGATAAACTCCCTCATTCCGTAATTATATTTGAACTCAGAGGCTGGGTTTCCCCCCATTTCTTTTCGACGGGATTTATTTCTATCTAAGAGACAGGATATATCGTGTGTCCCTCCGTGGCTCTACCTCAAGAAGTTTCAGAGCTTCATCTGGTGTGCCACAAGATAGTCATCTCGGCCCTCGACTATTTGTTCTTGCCATTGATGACATTGTCCATCTTCTCCTATGTTAAGGCTGGCGCCGCCATCATTCAAAAGGACACGTTCTTGGTACTTACATCACAATTTTGAGAAATGTGAAGGCTATGCCTTTGTCCAGTATCCTTAATCCACAAGTTTGTGATTACAATTTTGCGGGGAATGGCCTCCATCGCTTCCTAACCGTAACTTAACCGTTTATGAAGGGGTGTTAATGCATGTCCGAATTTCGATTTAACTCTTAGCAAGGAGTCACTTAAGAACTATCTATTCTTTGTACTACCGTGACTCTCTGTTATGCATCTGTGATGGGTTTCCTTATTTGCTTTCGTCGTATTCCTTTCTTTTTCTCGTTTTTTTCCTATTGTATAGTAGTGTGGGAGCCTCATGCCACGGCTTTGATGGAATAGGTTAATTATTTCTTGGCTCCAACCAAGAAGTGCTCCTTCTGCGTTAGAAGGGAAATTCTATATATAAAAAAAATTTTCCACTTTTAGTTAGGTCATGGAATCACTCAACATTAATTTGGTACTGAACCAACATTAATACGACTGTTACAAAATATTTACTATCTTTAGAATGTTACTGGATTTCATTTTTGATCGTTGTTCCTTATCTCATCGTTCAGTTTTTAAAGGGCAGCACAATATTAATTCAAAGAAGAACTCTTTGTTTGGTTAAGTGACGTAGTACTCGTCGCAAAGCTATCACTGCAATTAGCACTCTACGCGTCGCTTTTATACCTCGACCTGTAGACTCTGTAGTTTGTCTCCTAGGCAACGGGACAGTAATACGATTACGCCATCGAAGTGTGAGAGCTCGCTGGTGCCAACTCAAGGAATTTGTCTAACTCCATTATCTTTACTCCTGAGAGTAAAGAAAAAGCTTCGCCAGGCCGGCCGACAGATTGCACCATTTGAGAAAGCACTTCAGCTGAGGTTAGCCTCCGCTTGGCTAAGATGGGCAAAATCAGTATTCTAAGTAACTCGGACCTCTCAGTTCGAATCACATAATGGATTCGTTCCGAAAGATTCGTTTACTCGGACTCATTGTTTCTGCCAACAAGTCTGATAACGAAATTGGTTTGGTTTAGATTCCCCAACTCACCATTCAACAATGCAAGCAAGTACACACAGCTCAAGTTCACAGTCAGTCCGTCCACAGCACTCACTAGGCATCGCGATCAGTCAGCTGACAATTGCACTCACAAAGCAGGTCCCTTTTCGTCCCCTCCCAGTCTCCCTCAGCGACCAACTTAATAACCGTCGTCCCTAACCTCGATTCCCTGGGTAACTGCTAACATCTTAGCCTGTCTGCAGGAATCCATGTTGTCCCACCGTCTCCAGTGCTCCTTCTTAGTCCAAGCTTTTACTCATGACATACACCTCTTCTCAACTCATGACAGTGAAGTTTCCACCTGAGGTTTCTTCATCATCTCTATATTTGGATGTGTCTTTAATGCACTGATTTTGGTTTCTCAACCTCTTTATTATGATATTCTTATCCGCAGCTTCCTCCGGGACAAAGATGGTCATTCTGCTGATATATTTAACAACATCCATGCAGTCCACCCTCAAGTTCCTCCTTCCCAAAAGTTGGTCAGATTCTTTCGGTTTCGCATACGCAGACCTTGGCTTGCTGGTTAACAGATCTTAGTGCAGATCATCCTCCAAGGTCACCGAATTTAACTCTATATCCCCGGCGTTTTTAGGAAAGGAAGTCTTCAAAAGGGTCTCCTTAAAAGTCCCTAATTGAGAAGGGCGGCTTACCGCTGGTGCCAGCTGCCATCTCTCCCTGGGGAACTTTTCTCGTCCGTAACCTCGCAGACAGCTCATGCTTAGCCTGGACGGGTCTGGTCTTTTGGATAGGTTTATGAGATCCCTTCTGCACAGAAAATGTTTTCTTGTGGGCTGGTGGTAGCATTTTTGATGGCTGCTCTTCCACTCTTGCCTGGTTCAGCTTCCGCTTCTATCTTAGATGTCCTGCAACTTTGTTCCACCTTTGGACTTTCACTATTCGTTGAGGTTCCTAATTTTACGTGAAGTTTGCGCCTCAGAACCGGTTTTCCGTACCTACAACTGCAGGTGACGCATCAGTTGAGAGAGATTTGTTGAACTTCTCGGCGATTTGGTTAACATTCTGTTCTTCTTAGCGGCTCTTGCCGCTTTTTCCTATCCTGTCTTTCTTCCCCTTGAGAGCTTTGGTCTCAAGCCCAGAGCCAGGACTCACACCTTCTTCCGGATTAGCTGTAGCTAATCGTTCGGAATGTAGATCTGCATCTTCTACTGGAGTGTGTATCGCGGAAATAGCCAACTCGTGAGAGTCAATTGTTATCAAATACATTGCAAATGTTCTTCAGGGACTGTACAGCACTTTCAGCCGGCACAAGTCCAGCCTCCACAGCGGCGGCAGAATATTCTGAAGTCAATTTTCCCAGAGGTACATCTGTTGTGGGTACCGTAGAGATAGCCAACCTGTAAGGATCTGCCATCCCCCTTCACCCCTACTCCTACAGAAATGTATGGATTTCCTGGTTTATTTTTTCTGAATTTATTCATAGAATTTTGGGAAGCAATAAAAGGACCAGGTGGGCTGAGATCCCCATACCTACCCTACTCGACTAGAAACAACAACAGATTGAGTTGCTTCTGAGGAGACATCATTTGCGACCCAATTACCTCTGGTTCCCACTGTAGACTCCCTCGGCATGGCCTACTACAACCTTGGAGTTAGGGGACTTTTTAAAAGCATATCTCCTTCCACATAAGTTACTAAGATGCGTTCTAGGATGCATTGCCCGGTTGTTACGACTTAGAGGTGTAACTAACACTTCAGAATGTCCAGATGGGAATCGCCGTATCCTGGAAGTTTTCCGACTCCTCCGTCATCCTCCAGCAACCATCAACATCACTGTCCTATAGCAATTATTCCTGTTAAACTCGGTGTGTCATCGTATAAGTTCTATAGAAGCTGTAAAGATGAAGAAGAAATTGAATCCATTGTACATCTGCTCTGCGAATGTCTGACTATAAAAGAACGGCGACTCCTCTATTGTGCAAAGTTCTTTGACAATTTGGACGACTTAGCTGACATAGCACTGGTGGACACAAATTGATTCATACAGAGTTCTAAGTTCATATAGAGTTCTGAGTTCTCCCCTCCGAGCGAACTTGGATACAGTTAATTGTAGTGTGGTAAATAACGTAGTATTTTTTTAAAGAAAATATGTAGAAAAAATCTTGGAACTTATTTCGGGGTGGTGTGGGGTGTCCAAATATCGGTTTGTGGTGGATAAAATTAAAATACGCTATGCTCCTAATTGAACTGGTTGTTTTCTCAATCCGTAACAGTTGTTTGTTTTTTTCGAGAGTCGTTTGCGAGCGCCTGTCGTATTAAAATTACTTTTAGTCTTTCAGGCTAACTAGGAGAGCCGTGAAACTTTCCATGGGGCGGGAGAAGATCTTCATTTGATTTGTTGATAAAGATTCCATTACGGGTGGATTCCGAAGCACCGATATTAATTACTTTGCAATCAACATGCGTTGCCGGCAGAGGTATTCGGCCCTGCTACTCTCACGATAAAAAGCTAACATATTATATTTTACACCACGGCCGATATTTTGGTACTTTGCCTATGTATTAAGGTGGACCTTGTTATGAAGTTGAGCGTTATTAGGTTTCAAAATTATTTGTAATTAATGGATTGCATCAAATAAAGATGGTCAAGGGAGTTTGGCGATCCCTATTTGACGAGGCTTCTCTACTGCACTTTCGTCAGACCTATCCTGTAGTACGCCATTCCGGTTTGGGATTCTTACTTCGCCGTCCACATAAACCGAATTGAGTCAGTCCAGCGCAGATTCCTTAGGTTCGCTCTTTGCGATCTCCCCTAGTGCGACCATACCTACCTCCCTCCTAATCCTGCTAGGCTTAGTCTGATTTCCCTTGACATTGTTTTTTATATGATCTGTTGCAGGGGTCGATCAACTCGAGCCCGAACCTTGAGAAATAACTTCCTCAATGTGAATCACCACCTAACCTTGTATGGAATGCAGGAGCCCATCGCCTCTATGTCCGTGCTGTTCGACGTGTTTGCGGTCTACGGCTGCAGCTGAAACCCCAACTTCAGCAAATCGTCGAAGTATGATTTCCTTTATCTTAGGTAAAAGTTTTATTTGTAGTAGCCAGCCTTAGCGAATTTTTCTTTAATAAATAAATAAAATCCTACGGTGCTATTAAATATCCCGATAAGATATTTCTTCAAATTTTCGACCTACCTACTAGTCTACAATCATGTTCCATGGCTTATAATTTTCGAAATCAGTTTATCTGATTTTCTATGCCGTAGGTCTTCAGAAAAATTTATCCCAATTAATTACTGAAATAAATTATTATGGATTAAATTCGAGCATACATAGGCAAACTGTTAATCGAATTCGTTGCACAGAAGTTGCACCCAGCCTTATTATGGTTTATTAAGGTCCGGTCATAATAATTTCTCTTCTTATTCACTTTGTTTCTTGAGTTCGCATGATATCCATCACCTTATAGGTTGAGAAACATCGATTTAACGGCACTCAATAAAAACAAATGACCCAATCTTACCTATCTAAAAGCACCAGATGCAAAATGTAACCAGCTTTGACCTATCCAGTAGCACCTGCTTCACCTCATGCAAGTGATATACACTCGGTACAGGTTCAAACCTCCTGATGTCTTTCAAATGAATATAAGTCGGAAAAAGTGGTGTGGAAAAAGAAAGAAGAAGAATAACAAGCAGCATCTTCTGCAGTCCAGCATCGTCCGATTGAATTTGATCATAGGCCAAAGACGGCTGATTCCGTCTTGTTTCGCTAGGCAAAACGAGTTGATTTGATACGCCAACCGGTTCCACTTTTGTCTCGGGCGAACAAAAAACTTCCAGCTCCTCGAGCTTATTATATCCATTCAAATTAACGACGGGCTGAACAGATCTGGTCCACGGCATCATCTAACTTTCCCTATTTCTTCCTGGTGGTGACTATCGTTAGTGTAACAAGATTCAGGCATAGAGTTTTTCGCGAAGAGATGGAGTCGTCTAGGCAAACTGAGTGGAAACAGCATCCGTGTCACAGGCAATCACATGCAAAGGAGCAGGTGGTGCCACAGATTCGATCCCATAAACAGCAGTGAGATTCAGTCGGTTTGTAAATATCTGTCCGACTGTGTAATTATGCGGAGCCTAGTAGGTGCCCGCTGGGTACGTAGCGATCGTTTTTCAGCATCTCCCTGGTAAGGCGAGCGCCAGTTTCTACACTCTGGACATGTGGTTCTTTAGCATGGAATAGTCCCTTCTTCCCACCCGGCGCCTTGGGTATATTCTAGGAGTTATTTTGTCTTAAACGCACCAACTTTTAGAAATCCAACGGAAGTTTATTGACTTGAAGTGATTACGGATGCTTTGGTATCACAGCTTGAGATTCAATGCAGGAAGACACTACCACGATTCACTACGTAACAAACAGCAACAGGTTCTGATCGTTGCTATTGGCTTAGCTGGCGGTGGTCAGTTATAGAGTTTTTGCTCACCTGCCTCCATCAGAGGTTGGTTTTTTCCTTCTTTCTTCTACACTTTCTTTCCTTTCCCTCCCAAGTAAGTGCTTAAGACACGATTCAAGTTTTCATTCATAAAACCAAAGATCAATGAATTGAGATTTGACTGCTTGTTTGTTGCAATATTCGTTTTCAGGTCGCCCGGATACTATCGATTGATTCGATCTAATGACAGGTAATTTTGACACGCTGCAACATAGTATGCCTGATGATTATGGAATTTAAAATTTCTTTAATATGTTGTTGCTACTTGTACTTACTGTCCACAGATATTCAAATGCAACGAATTATTCGTTATAATCTTTTTTTTTGATTTGGTTAAGAAGCTCTATAAAATTAACAATTCTTCATCTTGTTCATTGTTTTTATTAAAGTCTTTTATCTGGAAACCATTTTGTTAGAAAAGTAATTATATGTAAAACCATAAACCCTCCCTAAAATCCCCAAATCCACCGCTACTGACCTGATCAAACTTTAATAATTTTTTTCGAACCCAAAAAAATGGTATTTTAATTTTTTCGCCAGGCACAGGTAAAACAAAAGAAATGGGGGAGAGACGACAGGTAAATACGTCGAATGAGCCGACCAGAATGGGTGCGCACACATTTGGTGTGTCCACAGAATTTTTCCCACGCTCTTTTACTCGTCGCACGTTTTCTTTTTCTCCCGTTTTTCGTTCACCTTCAATTTTTCATTTTGTCTTTTTTTTTTATGCTTCCATGAATAATGGCTAAAAAAAAGTGTAATTCACGTATGTACGTTGTGTAGAACAGTGGAACAAGGCACTGCACAGAGGCAAAGCATGGGTAAGCAGTCAGACATATCCAATACACCTGTACAGGTCAAAGTGTAATAAAAGTTGATCATTAAACGCACACTCCCCGCGGCAATCGAGCACTGTCTGTTCAGTGCGCCATCAACCATCTGCATAGTGCAGCATGAAGGGTTGGTGGACAACTCCTCCTCGAATTGGATGCAATTTAATGCATGGTCAGTCGTCAAAACCGATCAAAGTGGCCGTGCACTTAAGGAGCGGGCAATGGAAACCTATACCAAATGCAACTCTGCTTGACCAAGTTCTTTTGTTGGCATTTTCTCCATGGACCAAGCCCAATGCCCCACATTAACATTTGTTGACAATTTATGCTCGATATGTGACGTGCAGGGACACTTTGATCAGGGTCGATCCGGCTCGGCGGACCAACAACATTTGCAGTTCGCGCAAGTCATCTAAGTGCGGAATTCATTTGTGGAACTTACACCGGCGTAACGAATCAATTCGCCTTTAAAATGCCACCAGCACTGGACTCGACTTTTGTTTCTTGGATGCTTTTTTTCAGACTGATGTTAATGGAGAATTGCTGCTGATAAAAAAGCATTCGTCAACCGTGGCACCCTCGAATTATTCCGCACACAAAATGAGTAGACGAATAAACTGAAGTGGCATTTTCGAACAAAACCGCTGTCCAATTTAAAATTCGTCAGGGATTTTGTTCGTGGTAAATGGTGCAGAGACATTCACTCTATGTTTAATTAAGGCATGTGGATGAGAGTTGGTTTTCTTTGTAGTAAAATAATTAACAACTTCGATTCACTGTTAATAGAGGGTGGAAGAGACAGTGAAATAGTAAAGATTTCTCCAATGATTTGTGTGTCTTTGGCCGTGCAAATTGAAATCAAAGTGATAACCAAAAATATCTGTTTTACAAAAAAGACAGAATCTAAAAATTTGTCATGCCTTTGGAAAACATAAGCAGAATACATCAAAAAAGCAGTTCCACTTATAGGTGTAGATAGCGGTTTGGCGTGGTTAGAACGCTTCCCGCATTGCAAATTAAAATGTGACACAAGGAACTAGAGATACTTAGGGGAATCTTGCCTTCCAACTGAAGTCATGCACAAGCAAGGTAACTTTATCTAATTTATTTTGGAATTTATTAAAAGAAAGCAACAATATTACGCTGAAAAACACAGTTAAAATTACTATACTGCACCCGACCGAAGTGCGGCTCAAATATAGACTTATTACGAGAAATCAGCCCGTACTTTTTACAGCACAGATAAGAAAAAATATAAACCGTAAATTTTACAATCTGCACAGTAAAATTTGCTTGATTCACGAATAAAAATTCCTTAGTTATTTTATAAAAAGTTAAAAATCTATTATAAAAAATATAATTTTCTGAAAATAAAATGAACTGAAACCAAAAAAAAAAAAAACAGACTCATCCAAAAATGTTCTAAATGAACGCAAAACAATTTCGAACCATTTCCCAACCTAAAAAAAAATATTAAATAAACCAAACTTCAGCCTTGACCAAAGGTATTTAGGTATTGATTTTGTACATCTCTGTAAAGCCTATGGACAGAAATTTCTCGTTATCATTTTTAGTGCTTTATTACTAAGTGTAAAGTGTAAAAGATGAAAATGCCCAAAACGACTGTTTCAACAGTGGTTCAGAATGGCAGGATCCAGAAAGGCAAATCACAAAGAAAACAATGCCAGAAATGCGTTAACTCGAGCAATGGGAAAATTATTAAAAGCAACATCTTCGGTGAAAGAGTCTTAATTTTTGTTATTTGAATTCATGAAGTGTAAGAAACAAAATTAATAAACTTAAAGTTATTTTTCTTACGCACGCAATCTGTATCAGTGAGAGTTGGTTAAATGAGTGGCAAAGTGTTTTGTCAGCATCGGTCTCTATACCGGGATTTATGTTGTATCGTGGTGATCGTAAAATAAGGGTTGTTGATAGAATGGCTGCTTATGTCAGAGATTTTCTAGATTCCAGAGTAGTCTACGCTTCTAAAATTGAGGAAATGGAGTTCATATGCATAGAAATTTCCATAAATGCTAGTAAATTAAGCATACATTTACTAGCATTTATGGAAATTTCTATGCGTATATTGTCCACCTAGTCATTTTTCTGTTGCCAATACTTTAGAATTTCAAGATTCAATGCCCAAGTTATTGCGGTGCTATGATAATATCATTATCTGTGGAGGCTTCAATGTTAATTTCAATTCCCAAAATGCCGTTCAGGCGACGTTTCATGACCTTGTTTCGCACCTAGATATTAAAGTTGACAATGACTTACCTACCTCCTTCAATAAGTACTACGACTCCTTCGCTTTTGGATATTTTTATGACTTTTAACGTAAATAATGTCCTTTTATGTAACTAACTGTCTCCAGCCAGTATTCTCGATCACGATATCTTATTCTTATGTTACAATTTTCTTTTTTTTAGTTGCGATTCACTTCGCTAGTATGTTACTTATTCTATCCCCAGCGCTGATGTAAAGGCTTCAGTGTTCCTCTATCTTAGCAAATATTTACTTGAAGAGTTTTCCCTTGTGGTAATTCGCCCGTGGCTTTAACCCAATAACCAGCGACTGATCGAAAAGCGAGAATTTCTCTATCGTAGGTTCGTATGTTTTAAAAATATCGCTAACCGTTCTGCTTATAAAAGTGAAACGAAACCTTGTCACTTCAAAAGTTAGAGCCGCAAAGCATGACTTTTTCCAGCGAAAATTCTATCTCAATCTTCCACCCAGGCAATTGTAGAACAAGTTGAAAAAAATGTGGGTACATAAAAATCTTGCTACTGATTGTGAACTTTACCCTAATCTTCTTAATGCGTATTTTAGCAAGATCGACCCCTTCAAAACTGAGCATGAGCTTGCAAAGACGCTCGAAAAGCTTATTTGTGATCAATTGATAGTTACCTTAAATGCTCACTGATTTCTAACGTAATCACAGTCAGGTTATGGTGCATATCATAGCTGTGAGACCGCCTTACAGAAGGTTACAACTGAGATAAGGTCTGCACTTGATAAACAAGAAATATGCTATTTGGCCCTGTTAAATTACACTAAAATAGCCTTAATCACCGAACATTTTTAAATAAATTATTTAACAGATTTAAGATCGGAAGAGTCGTTATCAAATCAATAATAAGTTTGTTATCGGGGAACACACAAAAATTCAAGGAAAAAACTCTCTGTCCACAGTAACCGTTATAAATTCGGGAGTACCACAAGGTTCCATTCTAGGGCCACTATTGTTCAGTCTGATGTTGGTGGTAATTCTAGCATCCATATGTATGCAGATGATTGGTCGATGATTGTTCTTCAACTGAAGCACTAACACTTGGTCTAAAAATAACCTCCTCAAACTAAACCTGACCATATCCAATTATATCATTCTCACAAGACCCAATGTTGATGTATCACATTTTCTTTTCTAATTCTGGGTGATGTGGCGTTAACTCGAGTAGAGATGTTTAAGAATCTTGGGATAATGGTTAACCATAATCTTTCTTCTTGCGACCATGTAAATACGATTTTGGGTAAGGTGTACGGGACATTGAAACGGGTAAATCCACTACCACCTCCAGTTTGTACATCACTGCTTGCCTCCGATTGACTCTGGATTCCAGGTTGACAGAATTTACACTGACTTTAATAAGGCCAAGAGTTGATCACGAGATTCTCATGCTCAAGCTTTATACTCTTGAGTTTCCGCTGCGTCTTGTTGAGAGAATGTCATCCTAACTCAGTTTCTCGGCCCTCTCCTTTTTATTATTTTTATTAATGATTATCCAGTATCCTGTGTTATGTCGATGATGTCAAAATTTCCCGCGTCGTCTCCTGCGATGACAACTGTACTTTCTTATGCTCCGATATTTACATTTTCTTGAATGGTGCGCCGGTAACCGTCTCCCCCTTATTGGTAACAAATGTATTGTAATGACTGTTACCCGCAAAAGGAGTCCCATCCTCTCTGACTACTCTTCAGATAGAAGTACGTTGAGTAGGCTTGATCGGGTCAAGGACCTGGGGATGGTTCTTAATTCCCATCTATCTTACGAGAACCACGTGAACTTTGGATATCTGGATATCAATCTCTCCGAATGGATATCAATCTCTCCGAATTTATATTGTTCAACACTAAGATCAAGATACGGACCTTTTTTTAACGATGTGGCCGTAAGCATGGCTTTTACCGGAGAGGAATTAGGGTAAGGGGAGTGAGGAAACTTGAATATCTTGTTTTTGCATTGCTGCGAGCAAGACAACAGCCCAGAGACGGGGTGGATTTTTTAATTCAATTTTCAAAACCCACGGGGAGACCTGGTCTCGAACCCGGGAACCATGGCATGGTGGTCGTTCCGCTTGACCAACTGATCCAACTACGTTTCCAAATTGCGCAAATTTGTGACACCCACACGTTTGTATTCAAGAGAAATTTTAGATGCGTAATTGGGTACATGTATCGTCGCCAGCCGGTTGGAGATATTTTACCTAATATTCATTAATTTGTAGAAAATTTTGTTATAACGTAGATTTGACGTCCTTTATTGAACTGCCCAAAATAATTCAGTCTGTAACAAACCTTTTAAGTGAAAAGTAGTGAAAATTTTTAAAAGTAGAGAAAGAAGAAAAAAAGTAAAAAAAATCAAAGTAAGTGTATCCTTAATTTAAAAACAAAGATTCTTTCATTTCGTCCATTTGTAGGTATATTGAGTTAATTAATTTAAGAATGACACCGCAAATTTCTCATCAGGCTACTTTTGACCTATGGGTCGTTGGAAAAAAGAATTTATGAACAACTAAGCGGAATATAATTGTCAGAAAACAGTTTAAGCATTTTAAAAGTTACGGTCAGAAATCTTTGTTAAAGATTTGAAAGAAATGGACTAAACCAGGCAAACATCGAGAACGCTTCCTAAAGGATAATTCTTCGTGACTCCAAGAAATTGTTACGTTACCTGATAATGGCACGAGTAACCAATCTGGTAGGCCACCAATTAAGGATTTTGAAGCCCCAAAACCAAACTGCGTACAGTAAAACACCTCGTTGAATCAGTAAGTCATAAATAATAATTATTATAATTACAATAGAGATTCAGCGATGATAGTAAAAGAGATTTCTATTGCCTCTCCTAGAAGAGGCACTACAATCAAGAAGTCCCGTAAGTGCAGAAAAGATGCAGAGCTATCGGAAGATCAAAAACTTGCACTAATGGTTGACTCAAATATTTCAACACATCAGTACAACGTCATGCGCCAGCAAGCTAAACCTATGAACCTTTGGTTAATTTTTTTTCCATTATTAACAATGGGGGATCATCTCTTATACAGCAAAAAAAGAACCATCCAAATCGGTTCATACGAAGTTAGCTTCCACCCCACGCCCAATCCCACTCCACCAGCAAAATTTTGAATATGGTACCAATCGGAGAACATACTCTACCCCACAAAAAAAGAATCATCGAAATCGGTACACGCGTTACGACATTTTTATCGCTGTGCGCCGGTGGGTTTCAAACCTGGGTCCTCCGGGTTGGAAGGCCGAGACGTTATTACTTATTCCCCCGACGATTTAAAAAAGTAATAATAAATGTAAAAAAAATTATAATTAGCATAAACTTCAGCAATTAAATATTGAAATTATTATAAACTATCAACAAAGTAAATTTTCCAAAAAAATTTAAAACGACGCTCTTTACTTTACAGTACTTTTTCAATTAAGTTTTCCAAAATTATTGAGAATTACAGGATTTATCAAGTTTACTTCTTGAAATCAAAACCATAGGAAAGCATTACTGATATGATTTCTTTTTACTGTAAAATTAATAATTCTAACCATAACAGCATAATAATTCAATTTTATAAGTAGCTGGGTCTAACTTTATAAGCAGCTGGGCCTGACAGGCTGAGAGTAAAAGTGACCTATATACAAGGTTCGAGCAAAAATAGCTTAGAAGATCTTCCGCGCAAAAATTAACCTCGTGAGATTCTGGGCGAAAACAAATCTGAGAAAAACTCCGGGCAAAAACGACTTAAATACAAAAAGTAATGCAAAGTTAATGTAGTTCTTTTTGCCCCTAGTTTTTCGTTTTTCTCCGGATACTGAGGCGGTTCATTTTTGCGCGGAACATTTTCTAAGCTACTTTCGTTTGGACCTTGTAGATAGGTCATTTTTACTCTAGCCTATCAAATATAGATAGAAAGCTTAGCAAAGTAGCCATATTTTTCCAAACTGTAGTAACAATTGATCGAATTTATAAGTGACTGTAATTGGTTAACTTGATTTTTCTTTCGTAATTAGGTATTATGATATGCTAAGCGGTGATAACGTGCGGCCACAGAAATATTAACGATACTTCGTACTTCTGTAATCTAGCTGACAGGTTAAATCGATTCTTCTGAGCCTTCCTTATACACAAACGCGCATGCTTTGAACCAAAAGAATATTGTTTGTGATTTTTGTTCGTGTATTGTGTTCGGTACTGGACAAAATTTTTTCTCTCTATACCGCGTTTATGAGGTCGGTGACATTGTCGTTGGCTTTCACACTCCTAAGCTTAATAAATGTTTAAAATAAAGTTCCGTTCAATGAACCCCTAATAAACCGCATTAAGCTTCGGGACAATTTACTGTCCACAATCATGGATCAATTTAATCCATTAATGCACCGCTGTACTATGCTATTAAAAATTTTGCTTTTCTTGTTGTCTTTGGACACTAATGACGGTTGCAAATTACCCGGTTGCCATTTGTACTATCATCAAATTTCTGTTATTTTATTTTGTCTGACATTTTCACAGTCTTTGTCCACTTCTTGGAAATTAAAGTCAACACAGCAAAAATATTCACTTTGAAGTGATTTCTTTGGCGAATGACTGCTTTGAATGGACACGCGATGACCGCTAGAACTCAATGTCCCTCGTTTAAATAAAAGCAACATAACAGCCGACAGCTAGAATGAAGTAATAAAATAAAACCAGTAAAAGAATCTGTTAATTACAGAGGAGTGTTGCCCGACAAAGCTGCGCGCGCCATTGTTCCCCAAGATCCAATCCAAAACTTTTCGCGTTTAATGTGGGCGTCTCCAGATTTGCATGGTTGGTAGACGAGGCGTGTAAAAATTGGCACAGTGCAGTACTTCAAGTGGAAAACCATTTAGGTAATTAATAATAATTTTTTTTTTTATTTTAGAATTAACTTAAGTGCATGGCTGGTGACCGACAGCCATAAATAATTAATTTTTAAGAGCTGCGAACAACATTACACGGACTTCAGCAATTGTGGACGACGTGTGTTGAGGTCGACTTCAATAAGTTACCGCTGAGTTTATCAATTATCACTGCCGTTTCAGTAACCTGTTCTCTTTCAAAATCCATAAAATCAGCCTCTGATGCTTCTTCTAAGTAAGCAATTTTTAGATTGTTTTGAAAGGCGACTTCAAAAACCCCCCATTGTGAGAGTGGCGCTTTCATAGACATCCAAATTGTAACATGTTTCCACCTAAATAATGTTAATCGAGATAAAAACGAGAACCAAAGGCAGACATAAAAGCGCCACGCAAGAAAATCCAGCAGCCAGTAAGGCATCGTGAACAGCATCCAATTTCAAAAGAAATTAACCCTTCTCCCCGTTTGCGTCTCCGTAATTTATACTTTGTATACCTTAACAGAAACGAGTAATTTAGTGGTGCAGGAACACCTTAAATAACAAATTGGAAAAATTAAAAGGTGGAGAAAAATCGTTTATTTTTTCCACAGTCATTTTTGTAAATAAACACTTCGACAGAAGCGCGCTCATCGTTCTCAGACATTTTAATCACAGGTGGGTTTGCCGATTAGTTTTTGTATTTTTAATTTTCGATAAAGCACGAGAATGCTTTTCTTTGAAGCTGTTAAATGCGAAATTAAGCGAGACACCCATCCTTACCACGCGTCGCAAATAGACTTTGTTTATATATGGCATACAAATCCTCGCATGTAAATATTTTAATTAAGATAATTAAGTAATGATTTTGGTGGGAAATAATATGCCTATGTTATAAATTTTTGAACTTAAATCTTTCTATCCGATCAATGGTGAATTTTGGAAAGTGTATGACAGTTAAAACAGCTTTGGAACGTGATTTGAATGTTATTATAAAAAGAAAAGAATCATTAGTTTCGGTCCAGCTTTTATGGCGATGGTGTGTTCAGCACCCAATCATAAATCGATTAAGGCTAATACAAAACATGCATTTTCCACGCTTGTTTTGCAAATTGCTTAATTATGACTGTCTGGAGCGTCCAATTTAAAACGGATGATAAGCATGTGCTAAAATGTATAGAAAACCTTGAAATTTACCGACTCGACGGAATTTTTATTTTTACTGAAGGTTTTTGCAAGGCAACGTGAAGAAGATGTGCTGATATGGTTTATTATGGACGGCAAATTAGAACAGAATGTTTACTTTTACTAACACCTTATACAAATACAGGTGGACTCCTGTTTTGGGGCTTGAAATTTCAAGATAATATCAGGGTAGTATTGCCATATCATTCAGGAAAATGATGAGCTCATTATTTTAGGAAATCATCATTTTTTTCGCATAAGTATATAAAGCAGTTATTTGCTTTATTTTTTATTTAAATACGTTTTTCAAGACATATTATTACATTTTAAATATTTATTTCTTTATTTTATTATGTTTGTTTTTGTAAAACAAAGTGTAATCTAAATAAAACTGGATGGCTACTAAAAAACAATTAATGTAAATGGTTAGGTTTGAACAAACCGAAAACGAAACGAATTTCTAATTGAGACAAATTTTAACATGCACTTTCTCATTTAAAAATGTTCCTAGGCTAGAAATTCGTTTCGATTTCGTGTTACGTAATAAGGCCTCTCCCTTTCGTTAATATAAATTTATTGCACCTTCCGTAAAGCCTTCGGGAGGCTAGACGAAAATCGTGCTTTAGAATCCTATTAAGGGGTTTCGCCTTTCGTTGGTAAAAAAATGGATTTATTTTCTTATATATTTTGATAGTTTAAAGGGCTCAATTTCTTAACAAGAAGCTCGGCCTCATGGACCTATACGGACAAATCACGGAGAATTCACTAACCACAGAGGGAATAAACTAATATACGCAGGTCAAAACACCCACGAGAAAGAAGTAGGAACTGTCATGTCTAATTACATTGGCTAGAGCTTACTAGAATGGAAGCCAAGAAACGAAAGAATACTAGAATAACAGCAACATTTGCGACTAAGTCCAGAAACATGACCGTCATCCAATGTTACGCACCAACAGAAGAGGCAGACGAAGAAATCGAAGACTATACCAATTAACAAGTATTCGCACAACAACGCACAGGAGATATACAATTTCTAGCGGCCGATCTGAATGCTAAGATCGCACAAGTTAATACTGAACATAAAAATATAATGGGACAAATGGATTAGGTATCATGAACAACAATGACAAACTAGTAGCAGAACTATGTCACGCAACTGAACTAATATTTGGAGGCTCAATACATCTACACAAGACTAATAATAGCACACTTAAACCTCCCCAGAGAGTCAATCCAGATACAGCATACAGAGGCGGAGACGCGACCTGGTGACTGGTAAGATATGGATCAAACCAACCAGACGCAGAAATGAGCAATATCAGAATATCACTCGGTTATTCTATAACCCGGTAACACCAGAAAAATCCACCAAGTTCATAGAAGCACTACATGAAGTCTCAGAAAACTTGAATAAATGGAATAATATACTTAGATCAGCGAACAGTCAAGGAAATACTATGCCACATAGGACCCACAAACCCACAACACAACAGGAAAACACGGAACTCTTACCACAAATAGATATCCGTGCTAGGGTATTACAAGATGACATCAAACTCAGTAGAGCAAGTAGTCAAGCAAGTCAAGAAAGCAGCAAGGAAAGACAAAAAAAGAAGAAAATACGGCAACATAGCAAGAGAAACTTGAAAAAGCTGTCACACGACATCATATGAGAGCAATATACAAAAACATCAAGATGCCAACCAACAACTTTGGATCGGTAATTCTGCTAACGATATTACAGCCAAAACATATCTCATTGTCAGAACTCCAAACCGGGTTCTACAAAAAGGCGTCCAAAGAAGTGTAAGACTTCACAAACAACTACTAATGAACACAGTACCAGAGAAGGCTGAAAAAGCGACCTGTCGCGATAACAGTGGAGATCTACATATATAGATGGCAAACATATTTTAGAAAAACTCTTTTGGTTGATCGAATATCTTTTTATGTGAGCCTGAACAAACGTCGGCGATGACCAACATTAACATCAGACTTGCAACAAGATTGGAGATATTGCACGCAATAAAGTTGACATACCTTGGCATGGTTCCAGGAATTGATGGAATACCAGCACAATTACTCAAGGCTGATTTATTTCTTCGAATGTTATTCTTCTTCCCATAATTCAGAAATGTTGGGAAAACGATACCATTTTCACCATTAATAATTTCATCTCTTTGTCAATACCACCACTCATTTAAAATGGGAATGTTTTTACTGGCTTATTGGACAAATCCAATCTGTTTGCTGCTAATTCGTACTTGCCACCTTCAAGTAATTTCGAAACTCGACGTGTGCGAAGCTGCTGGACGTGATGTCTTCTCGTCCCTGGTTTTAAAACGCTGCGCCTCTGCTTTGGCTAAACCTCAGCACAAACTGTTTCACCTGTCATATCCAACAGGAGTGTTTCCACGTGCACGGGTATTTGCTCATATGTCCAGTGGATATTTAAAAAAGGAGAGGCATGTGACCGGGGGGGGGGGGGGGGGGGGGGGGGGGGTCCTGTCTAACAGAGCGTTGGAATCATTGTTTCCGTAATTTTGGTGAGTCCGAAATCGTCGCTCTGGATATTTCAAAGGCTTTTGATGGAGTCTGGCATGCTGCCCTTCTAGCCAAACTTCAAGTATTTGGTCTGCACCTTCACTTCGTTAAATCGATAGAGAGTTTTATTTCTCAGGCTTTTCCATCCCTGTAGCAATTGACTGAGTTACATCTGATTGCTACCAAATAAATGCCGGTGTACTTCAGGGTTCAGTTCTTTCACTAACCTTATTTCTTCTTTTCATTAATGACCTGTTAACCCTTACTCTCAATCCTATTCATAGTTACGCAACGATTCTCGCTTGCGGCAGAGCATTTAATTCATCCAAAACTCACTGTTGTTTAATGTCCCTTAAGAACGCCCAGTTCAGCCAACAACCGATTTCAATCGACGGAGTGAGTATACCCAATTAAACATCATGGGTATTGAGATATCCAGCAATCTTAGCTGGACTGATTATACATCTGCAATCGCTAAAATTGCGATGAAATGCTTGGGTTTTGAATAGAGATGTATAAAATATTTCACCTCATCTGACTTTGTGCTGATCTACAAGGCCTAGAGTCGAATATAATTCCGATATTTGGCCAGGGGCCGGACACACCACATTGTTCGCGTTAAACAGCGTGAGATTATTAAACTTATTGGTGATTCCACAATCTCTAAGAGCATTGATTCTCTGGTGCATCGACGAAAAGTCGGTTGTCTCACACTCGTCTATCGTTATTTCCACGGTCATTGTTCTAACGAAATTGCCCACCCCTATACTACTATGAATAACAGCTTTGTGAGAATTTTTAAAAAAAGGCGACCTAATCAGTTACAGCAATTGGCCTGCATTGGTCTTCTAACTCTTCTGGGCATTATGCGGGAGATGAACTTCACCCGATTCGAGACAACGATTGCAAGTAGATCTACAATGTATGGTCGATTCTGAACCACCGACATTATTCAGCTACCCTTAATGGCCATTTTATCGTTATCTAATCAGTAGAAGCTGCCACGTTATCACCTACTCCATCGATTAAAGTCTCTAAAGAAATGACATAAGTCTTATAATCTTAGTGTGAATTAGCAAACAATCAAGCGCATTCTTAACGATGACTTTTCGTGAGGGGTTTTCCACCGAGTAGTTCACCACATTACATCATACAGTTTCTCTTCCAAGCGCTGAAGGGAAAGGATACACTTGTTATTTATACTGACATCAATAACGTATTGTGCAACGCCCTATACATATAACGCATCGCGACCGATTAGATAAAAAGAATCTCCCTCCCTACAGGGAGAGGAATCCGAGTAAGCAGTTACAAAGTGCGAGAACAAATAAATATTATTCCGAATTTTTAACTATTATTTAATACAATTTTTTTAAGCAATTTCGTTGTATGACAAAATAGGGCTCCTATATTATGCTTTATAAAATTTATTGTTGATGTAGTTTCCATTGTGGAACCCATTTTTCGGCCATAGTTCCCAAGCGTCATGAAAAATTCCGTCCGATCACCGTAAAAGAGATTTCGTCAAGCGAGTGAAAACTAGCTTAAAGTTATATGCATTTCTAACTTAATCAGTCGATTTGATGTATTTTTGATACAGTTATTTTGAAACCTTTTTGCCACGATATTTCTAAAAGTATTGTGGACAATTTATAGTAGTTATGTAATGTAAGAATCTTTTAAGCTACTATGCGTGTGTTGTGACGATCTTCTTTCAAACCGCAAATATAATGATCCATATCTACGTCTCTTCTTTTTAAAAACAAGAGAAGAGCCTTATAAATATTATTTTTTCAAACTGTTTTTAGCATTTTAAGATTATATCCTGTAGATAAAAGTATATTAATTTGTTTTTTTTTTTATTTTATTTGCAGGTATGTGCTATGCAATATTCTTTTATTTTCGAAAATAAAAATGGTAAGTTAGTGAATAATATTTATGAAAAAATTCCTCTGATGTTATAACAAATGGAAACTGAAATAGAGTTGGATCAATTCGTTGAGCGGCACGACCACCATGCCATGGGCCGTGGGTTCGAGACCAGGTCAACCTCTGAGTTTTTATTAAGGAATTAAAATAATCCATTTCGTCTCTGGGATGTTATCAAGCTCGCAGCAATGCAAAAGCAAGACATTCAAGTTTCCTCCCTTCCCTTACCCTAATTCCCTTCCGGCCAAAACCATGCTAACGCATCAAAGAGTTGTCCCCTAGGCTTTGGCCACATCGTATAAAAAAAAATAAGGAGGGATGGAAAATATATGTAACTAGGACTACGAGCAGGGCAACACGTTGATATCAACATATAGGTATATGCCGTGACAGAATTTTATGCAATACTATTAATTATGCATTTTTGGATATTAAAAAATTTCTTTTTTTTTTTTGAAAAAAAAATTTAAATTTTTGAAACTTGAAGTTCACAAAGTTAAACCATTTAATTTTTTTTAAATAAATTTTTTTTTAAATAGCTAATAGTGTATAGGTAATCCTTGCCAAGTTTCATGGACGTAGAAGTTGTTTAGAAGCTAGACTAGTTACAGTTCCGAAGCGTAGCGGCCGGTGCCGGTGGGAATTTTTGTATGGAGGCGCGGAAATAATTCTATAACTTTTGAAGTAGCAGTGAGACGACTTCTGCGCCAATTATGAAACTTGGCAAGGATTATCTATACACTATTAGCTATTTTAAAAAAATTTTGTAAATATATATAGTTACATTATGTCTCTTCATTTTAGCGCATCTGAGCGCCTCGCGTTCAAACAATTGAAACTCAAGATTCCCTTGGTATTTTGCCGCAACTCTGTGACGCAGCGAAAAATTATTGTAACTCACTGTTTGTGCTTGCACCCTGCCACTCCCAAGCGGTTGAAATTATCCCCCCTGTCATACAGTTTTTGCTTGGCTAGGTGAGATCTGTCACGGCACTCATTTCCGCACGTCACATCTGAAACACCCTGTATACTGTAGATACATGTTCATGTTTCCTTGTGAGGAATTCCTCACACTTCCTTTATGGAAACTGCCAGCTTCCTTTATAGAAACACCAGGTATGAATGTTTATGTTTGCGTTTCACCCGTAATATGAACAACAAAACATGTTTATTTGAAAACAGTCCCTGATGTTCTCTTTCAACATCAACGGCAAAGAAACGTCAATAATATATGTTTATTCTTCAAAAGTAAAAACGACCATTTTACTTATACGAGGGTGGGTGGTCAATTTTAGAGCAGCCCGTGTCTTTCAGGGCCTTCCTCGAAGCCCGCACTAGCTTCCCACTTCGCTTCTGCACGACTGCCTCACATGCCTGAGCCAATAAATTAACCATTCATAGTAGTCCGCTTTGGCAGGTAATCAATCAGCAAAACGCCCTCACTGTCCCAGAAAACAGTAGCAATAAAAAGGCTTCGTAGTCGAATTTGTCGGCGGCCTGCGTCCTTTTTTTTATATATTATTTCGTATTGGCGAACCCAGGTCTCATTAACGGTTACGATTAGAGATCTGGATCGAATTAAGAAAATCGATTTAATAAAGATCGATGTGTAACTTTTTCCGATTTCAATTAATCGAAATCGAACAAATCAATTGAATTTATTACAAAATTACAATTTATTTTAACATTTTAAAATTACAAACAATTGAAACTGTTTCTATATAAGAATACAGGGTTATTTGTAAATCAATTTACGAAATAATAGAACACAGTCATTGCAGCTTACAAATATATTTCAACAACATTTCCAAACATCCCTTCGTACTGTAGCTATATTTTTCTAGTATTTTCCAGCGTAACGCGAGAAACGCATAAGAATTCTCTAAACACACTGAGGCACATGCAAGCCTGTGCAAGCAAACAGGCGCTCATGTATGCACATTCATCTTGATTCATGGACAAATGTAAAAATTGAAGGGGCGTTTTACCTGGAAGCATCACTTTCCACTAAAGTAAGAATTAGTAATGCGTACTGCGCATGCCTGGGTAGCAACTACTATGTAATTTGATTGATCATACAGTAATATAATACAAAAAGTAAAAAAGGAAAAAAGTAGAGCTTGGTCAGACTTAGCGCTTAATTAGATCGGAATCGGGAATAAATAAATCGAATCGAGCTGAATCGGTTCCGTGTAAAATCGAATCGAAAATTTAAGATCGAATGCTCAAAAATCGATCGTTCGAGATCGAATCGAAGATTGATCATCCCTAGTTATGATTCCGTGGAAAACTTCGTCAATATTGTCCCCGGCTAACTTCAAAAACTACTTAAAAGTTTGCAGTCGTCGTTAACTGTCGAACGGCATTAGCATTTTCGGTACACAACACGCATTAATTTTACTCAAATTCACATTCTCGTGAAAATTTGATGCCAACCAATCTACTATCTGCCAAATGTTTATTCTTGGGTCGGCCAGTACGAATTTATCCAGTTTTTGAATATTTTTTCAGTCAATACCGTCACGGGATGCTTCGGACGGAGATTATCTTTACAGCTGTCTGGTCCTTGTTCAAATTAGCAAGCCCATTTTTGAAAATGGAATTCGAAGGCCTAGATTTCTGCAGAACTGATGACATTTCTTAAAAATTTCTTTTCACGCTTTTTCTTTCTTCACAAGGTACTTTACTACCGTGCTTTTTCTCCTTCCGCGTATAATTTGAACTTGATCTCAATATTGAAAGAAGGTTATATTTATACTGCCACTGAGTGTCGTGTACAGTGGGATCACACTGTCATTTCTAAGTACCTGAGGCCACGGACTTATCAGCCTCTCTTCGTAGTTGTGTATGTGCCAGCATAACTGTGGAATGTCTGGAGAAATATAGATCAAACCAAATAAACTACAATGTGGGAAAAAATACCGTCGGGTAAGGCACCCCTAGCACCTCTGTGTAAAATGGGAAGAGAGTAATATGTAAAAATAATAGAAAACAACGATCACTTACCAAAAGTCCGAGCAACGCTGGGAAAACTGAACTAGTAAACCATTGAATAAAACTACCACACAATACAGTATTAAAATGGAATGGTAGAATACCATATGCCTTTAAAATAATATAACTAATATGAATTGTTTATTAGTAATAAGAAAATCATTTTAAGAATTTCTCAAATTAAAGTATTATTTTTAGATTCAAAGTACAGAGAAAAATTGGGGAACGGTGTTGCATATGATAGGGTTCCGTACAATTATTTCTAAATTATAAATAAATAAATAACTAGAAATTTGAGTGAGTGACGACTTTGAAACAAATATCTCGTGACTAGAGGGTCGAAATCAAAAGATCCTAAAACATTTAGGAGACCTAAATTTTTTAGTACAGTTTTCACTCTATGGAAGGGTTGTACAATTTTTTTTTTCCCAAAAAACTCATCTTTTAGGTCGTCAATCTACGTTTATCTTAATAGGTAGGGGAAAGGTACCGACCATGGGCCATAATTTGGTTTTGGTCGAAAAAAAATTGTTTTTCCAACTAGCGAAAAAATTGCTGAACTTCGTCCAAGTTGATCATTTGTGACATGACCCCACTTTAAACTTAAGCCACCCAATCAAACTTCAGTTTTTTAATTACACCCAAAATTTCTTTGGGGGCTGCCGTAGCTATGCCTAACGGTGACGGGAAAGCCTCACCGAGATTTCTTAGCCTGATACGGCCGAGCGCCTGACAGTAACAGATTATGTGTTACGCTGTCTTCTCTTCCAAACAGAAGTAACAGATGTCTTCTTCAGCTATCCCCATCTTGTTTAGGTGGCAGCCTAAGGGACAGTGAATAGTTAAAAGTCCTGTTATAAGCCTTAAATCTGGTCTGCTGAGTGAGAGCAGCGCTTCCGTTTTCTGTTTTGAATAGGCTATGAACCTCTTTACTTGTTGAAACCCTGGAGTGAATGCTTACATTTGTCCTCCCACGACCTGATTCGCATTGCCAGCTGTCTTTTCGAGTTGCCACAAAACGGCCCAGGTCCGATGAACTGAGAATGCACGTCTTTTTTTTTGCCAAGCGATCCGCCATATCATTGTCTTCAATGCTCTCGTTTCCTGGTACCCAAGCCAACGTGATGCTAATGCTCTGTGCCAGTTGAGCCCAGTTGGCCAGTTGCCATTGAGTGTATTCAGACAGTTCCAGACAATTCTAGACTGAAAGGTGTAAGACCCTAGAGTCCGCTTGACTGTCATACATTATGTATATATATGTAGTAATCTCATGTGCGCAGAGTTCAATAGCGTGTATCTCTGCACGATGATTGGTGCAGATCCGATTGACTTGTAAAGCCTTAGTCTGGGTCCTTTGACTGCAATACAAATTCTGTCATTCATCTTGGAGCTAGCCGAGTACCAAACCAAAGATTCGTTTTTCTGCTTTCAAGGATCATCTTGAATGGTGCATCAAAATTGTGACTTTTCGACATGGCACCTGAGACTGAGTTGAATTCAGGATCATCCGTGAATTCTTCAAGGATTTTCCTGTGACCAGTCAGATTGCCTGCTGTGAGGAGCTTTGAGCCATGCAGCCTTATTGCGCTCAAGGCAGCCTCCCTCTTTAGGTATAGATGTAAGTGTGGGAGGTTCAGTAGAGCCTCCATAGCTGCAGTGAGGCATGTACCGGTCTTATAACCGCTTGCAGGATAAGTATCAGGTCTTAAACTTGGAAAAAAAACTTAGGTTGATTGGCTATGTCTTCTTAGCAGTAGAGCTAAAAATGTAACCGTAGAGCAGCTGTATTTTGAATAAAAATGAATGAATTTTTTCAAATAGAAACACAATTTGTCTTTTATTTTTTTTTTATTTTTAATTGTGAATAAAAGATAGCTTGATTACATTATGAAAATTGTTTAAAATGAAAAAATGGGAATTTTTTATTTTTCTCAACAAATTAAAAATTTTACTTAAAACTAAATTTAATAGAAATAATTGAACTTGTTGTGGGCACTTGGTGGAACATTTTTTTATTAAAGAAAAACACTTGTTCAATTCCACAATTTATTTAATTTAATTTAAACGAAAACACGACGCGTTTCGCCCTACTTAGGCATTATCTAGTGAGTGCTAAACTGAATTTTTTTACACTTAAAATTAATGGAAATAAGCAAAATTCAAATGATATGCTATTTTCTTATAAGTTGTCACTACGTATTTTTTAGTTTGTAGAACCGACTATTTGAAATCACTTACGTTAACCCCTTTGAATTAAAAAAAATACTAATAATTTTTAATCCACGGAAAAATGTTTACAAAAATTTCATTTTTCTAACTAATATTCTCAATAAAAATTACATTTCACATCAACATAGAATTACGCCATGTTGAATTAGACAATAAAATAAAATGGCCCACTGATGGTACACCAAAATATTAAAAACACCAGTAAAATACTTTTGACAACATTTAAACACGTGTAATTACGTTTCACATCGTTTATAATGACGCTACATTTACGTGGCCCACAGTTGCTCCAAAAAGTGGTTCATGGTTGGTATTTCCTATGCCTAAATAAACCAGATGCTATAATATACGATGGTGAGTCTAACACCAAATTTGATTGCAGCAATAGTTAGCTCACACCCACATTTACTAAGTACAATCGAAAAATAATTCGTTTTTCTGGAAAACACTTACCCCTAGTACAAATCCAAAATAGAAAAAAAAAATTTAAAAAAAAAACAAAAACCTACCTCAGTATGACCTCTAGTACACATCCCATCGGTATGATTTTTTTTGTGCAGAAAACTAGAGGGACAGGAGACAAGTACAATACATCATACGCGCACTCTCTAATATATTTACATTGTCAACTGACACTGTCTCACGGTTGGTACTGGCCGACCTTTCCCATATATACATAAATGAGAGGATAAAAGGGATGTGATATAAAGACAGGCATACGGATGGGCAGACGGAGACTTTCAGAGTTCTTTTTTTTTCTACGAAACTGCATTTTCTGAAAATATAAAAAATAATCGGTAATGGAAATAATCGGAATTGAAATTGAATAAATACACAGCTCCAAAAAAAAATTTAAAAAATTAATAATGAGGTCTGACTATGTTTACTATATGTTTTCAAGGTCGCTGAATCCGAATCCGGGGAACGTTTAACCCCATCACATCAGGATTTTCCATTCGTTATATACTGTCAAACTGCCTATGTAGCCCTAACTTCGGAAATGAAGAGCGTATTGTGACCTTTTCCGCCTTTATTTTGAGGTTATGGGGTTATGCGGTTTATGGGTTGAGGGGTTAAGGGTATTTGGGGTTTTTGGTATGATGGGGCTATGGAGTTTTAAATTCAAGGGGTAGGGTTTTTGGTCTAAATTTTGAGCTTATGGAAAATCCTGATGTGATGGGGTTAAACGGACCTCGGATTCAGATTCAGCGACCTCGAAAATATATAGTAAACATAGTCAGACCTCATTATTAATTTCTTAAATTTTTTTTTTTGTGGAGCTGTGTAATCCATAATTGGCCTCTAATGCATTATAAAAAGTAATGCATTAATGGTTATATGTGGCATTTACGTGGCCACTTTATCTTAAGCTTCAACTTCCAATAAAATGCTTTCAATTCTCTTTTACATTGAAATTCGAAAGTTCCCACGATGTATGTAAAGTCATAGTAGTTTTCATCCCAGGTATTCCCACCCATATCTATACTAGCTATGTCATTTTTCCATTCTAAAAAGTATCATCAAACATGCCGCACAATGTTAGCACAAAAAGAGCAAATACACTGGGAATGACGGAGTACAGGAATGAAATTCTTCTAGCAAAATTAAAGTGAAGACTTGTTGCCTTGCTCTTTCAGAAGAGATAGGACCAGATTTCCGATTTAGCAAAATATTTAAATTGAAAAAATTATGGATGACACTACAAACATAATAGCAGCAATCGTCTTATATGATTGAGAAGTTAGTCATTCTGTAACTACAAAGTGTGAATTACCTGCCTTAGGAGAATTTCTTTTTATTCCTCGGTAAATATTGACAAACACTTAAAGCGTTTTCCAGTGCCTGTTATGTCAAGAGTAAAACAATTACCTTAGAGCAGGTGGACGGCTGGATGATTCTTGTACGGTTTTATTTAAACAGAGTAAAAAAAAGTTAGAGACGAAATATGTAATAAAAACGAAATTAAGAAACGAATATTGAAACATTTTATCCGGCACGGCATGAGCTATCAAGCCGCCATGCAAATTATGGTGGTCGTTATGGTCGTTCTGAGGCTAGAGATCATAATTTTCAACCGATTAAAATCTTCTAACATTCTTACTTCATTAATTAAAGTGGTGGCTAATAAATTTTTTTCTTATTCTTAAATATTCCGGAGGATTATCTTAAGCCGCGTCCTCCTGTCATTTGTTCTAACAAATATGCATCGTGCACTAATCTCCGGGTCGATACTAAGTAAATTAAAACAGTTTTCTCTCAATAAATTAACAATTATCATAAAATTCCAATTAGCTACGGAAGCACAAATTGTCTACATCTATTTATCAGGTGGATAGCTGCAAGCATATGGGCATTTCTTAACCGTTTCACCTACGCAAGTCACGTTCGTCTCCGGTGTCTTTTTTCGTTGTCGTCTGCTTACTTTTCATAAATTCAATGGCGCCTTATCGAAATTTCATAAAAATTACGACCGTTTATCGGAATTTAATTAACACATCAAACGCAAAACAAGTGTCATCTTGCATTTTTTTAATGAATGAAAATTATGAAAATGTACCAGTATTGCCATAAATTTCCGGTACGGGAAAAGGTTACATAAAGGAAGCTGGGCGCCGCTGTTCTGACCGTTCGAACCCAATGTTTATCACCCATTGCCAATGTGACCTCAATTCAATGAAATCAAAGAAACTCTTTAGGTAAATGAAGCACCCAAGAAAAACATCAATCAGAGAATCACAAGATGATGGTAAAGCAGGTCCGAAACAAAAACCGAACTGCGCATGTTTTGTAACAGTAGACAGACTAATCCAAACGGCGGCACGTCTATTTCCTTTAGTGTTTTTCAATTTCATTCATAGTATCTACAAAAGGCATTGACTCATGTTAATAATTTTGCAACCCGAGAGGACTAGATGAATGACATTAAAACAGAAATCTTGTCACCTGATTTCTACTATTCATTCATAAAAACCATTGGCGATATTTGCGACACTTTCCACCAAATGTCTACTTTCGCAATTATTTTGTAACTGTCGTCTCCAATTCGAACATAATTTTAGATTTTTGTGGAAAACATCAAATGACAATTTTCACATCCGTTTTGTCTTGATTTCATTCTTTTTGTATCATATTACGGCCGATGTGACAATGAGCTGGCGCACAAGGTGCCGCCATGTTCAGGTAAAAGCCAGGCCGTCGTCGTCGGACATGATTGCGCATGTGCACGCAACTTTACTTTATTCATTCATGAAATTGTCAAAGCGACGGTTCATCAGGTGGCTCAGGTGTATTAAATCGTGTGATTGGAATATTTCATCCGGTCCTCGAGTTTTACGACTTAAAATGACGAGTTGGCGCTAAACACAGGTAGCTAAGAGTTGTTTGCGGTTACTTCGAAATGATCGCGACGACGACTTGTTTTCGAGATCATTTTGATACCAGAGATTTCAAACAGGCTGATAAATACGGGTAGCTGTAGTTTTAGTATGGCTATCGACTCCGAAGATTTTTTGTTTTTTTTTTGAGTATTAATTAAGTTCGAGTAGAGATTTGTCCAGCGATTTTAATGTTGTTTTTTCGTTGAAGTGTTGCTTCTTCGGGAGCAACTCTTCCGGAAGCATGACCGTTAATATTTAAGAGATTAATGAAATAACAGAATCCTCCATGTTGATAGAAGTTATAAAATTACTTGTATCACATAAAATTTCTATGATTCTGATAGAGAACCATAATTTTTATTTTATGTTCCGTTCTGACTTCCTTTCCGGTTAACAATAGACTAATACCGATTGAATAAATTTTATGCAAGCAGAAATGTTCCATTAGAGAAAATACAAGAAAATATTAAGTATTGATTCTAAATAGGTAGTTTTAATTTATTAAAACGTTAAGTGAATAATTTCAATACCTTAAATACATATGTAAAAATGCTTGTAAATAAATGATTGATAGCGGCCCCTCTGCAACGGCCGTTTTAGCAAATAATAACGATGGCGGTGTCCAAACTTGAGGCTCTTGAAAGGCAACATGTTATCTCTCAAACCATTGATGAATTCATTTTTCTAACACGCAGTAAAAAAGTACTCCGCATCTTCCAAGTCGAGAAGAATGGAGAGAAACCCACCTGCTTAGAACATCACCAAGAGCACATAGATTCTGTCCAGCTATGTGCTCTCGGTGATTCCCAGGACGCGTCGACGAGCAGCACTCCTCTTTTGATAGGACAGGTAGGCTTGTAATCCGCTCCTCTTAAAACCAACTCCCGTGCCCCTCCTCCCCTCCCGCAACACACGAAACGTCTGAGCATTCCATAACCTACAAACGGAAAGAGAAAGAGAGAAAGCTAAAAGGTAAGGAGAGGATGTGAGAAAATGAAAGAGTGATAAAGGACTGAGAAGGAATGTAATACATGCTTTGCTCGCTTTTTAGTAACTCAATATATGGACTGGAACTGGATATTTAAAGCCTTGATGCTAACCAAATTAAAAATAATTTGGCAACACCTTCCGCATTGGTTATGTTTCAAAATCACTTCTTGGATATGGTAGTAATATTGTAAATCCGACATCTTCCTTTCGTACGGCTCACATCCGCTTTCGAACATCGATGTCTATCTCGTCTTAATTTGCGAGTGTGTAATGGCCTCCACCGAAGACACCTGTTGGCAAAGATTTATAGTTTAGATGTTATTTGGCGGAGTACTTTCCATGTAAAATAGCAGCATAACTTAACATATTTTATGTTCGATTCAAGGATTCGGAGTTGGTGCTATTTCACCATATTTCAACAAAGTGATTAAATGAAACGTAAGCATTGTTGATGCGAACCTGTATATTAGCCTGCTACTACAGAGAGACAACATTGCAACATTGTTGGAAGTAACACATTCTACCAAAATTTAAGCAGCCGGAATATAAAATTTACGATCCGTTCAATAATTTTTAATACTTTATACTCATAAACAATTTTTACCGAAGAGCACCGTAAAATAATTATGAATTAAAAATTTGCTATGTCATTTAGGAAAAATTTACTGCCTAATACAAAATTTTTTCCGGAATTACCGGCAAATTTTACGATGCCACCGTAATTTTCCTCACTCTTCACTGATACTCGGTGCTCATCGTTCAGGAAATTTTACCGTGCTGTTCAGTAAAAATTAAAGCAACTGACAGTTATAGCACGATTACAGTTAAGAGACGTGTAAAATTTCCAGAACATTTCTCTGCGTGTATGCTTTCGAGATAATATAATTTATACACATGTTCTGTACATGTGTTCTCACTCACAGGGCTTCGGATACTTGATGGATAGAAAACATACAATCGTCGGCATAGTTCAGGTGCGTAAGGTGCTTAAAAAGTTTCCATCTAATCCCGCCGATAAGTAAAGGGGGATAGTATGGCTCCCTGATTCACACTCCGTTGAACACTTGAAGATTTCCGACAGTTTGAAGAGCGTGACATTGGGCTCCTGTGTGGGACACTCCGTGATGATGCTGTTTTCTAGGCTCAAGACGAAAAAGTAGACAATGATGATGATTGTTTAGTACTTCAACCAATTATTCTCTTCATCTCCGCAGTTGATGTTCTTCCGTGACAAATAGGGATCCGTCGGCGTCTCTTACAGGATGTTCTAGAGATGGGAACCGAATCGAAAAGTATCGATACTTGGCATTGCAAAATATCCGCATCTTTCGGTACTTAGATACAAATATACCGTTGAAGAAGTATCGATTCTCAAAAGTATTGGAACCATATGGATAAAAAATTGAAAAAAATTATATATGGTGTAGAAATTGCAAAGAAATTACAATTATAATCTTATTGGTTTTTTTGTTATTGCAAAACAACTTTATCGTTGAGAAATATCAAAATATCGATTTTCTCAAAAGATATATGCATTTGATTGATAATTTTTTGCAAATGAATAATTTGAAATTTCGCAAGAGATATGGACAGATACACCAAATAATGAGACGGTGTGTGCTGGGCTGTCAATACTCCGAGTATTGAAAGAAAAGTATCGAGGATCGGTAGTATCGGGGGCTGGTAGTACCGATTACAAAACCTCGAAGTATTGAAAGCAAAGTATCGATACTCCGGTATATCGATACAGTATCGCCCATCTCTAGGATGTTCAGCTGCAAGAGTCCTTCCTGCTAATTGCGGGGTGACGTAATTACGGTTGTCACATCTTAATTTCTTAGGAAGCCTTTTTGTATAGAACGGTATGCGGCTCTTAGGCGTTGACTGTGACATCGATAGAATAATTTATAAAGCCTTTAATCTGTTTCCATTTTGTATTTAAGACCATGTAGTGTTATTGATCTATAGTCGCCTTTCGCTCTTTAAACATTCCCATTTTCGATAACAAAACTCGCGAAATATTTTTTTCTATTTTCGGTCAATTCAGTTGAATGGCGCGGTCTAATTTGATCAGTCAGAGGTCAACAATATCCCGAGAAGACATGTTTTAAGGCTGCAATCAGGTACGTACATATGTGGCATTATAATAGAATCTTGATTAAACAGCATCACCTGATCGGACCAGAAATGTAACGATTTTCTCCAAATTCTAACCCGGTCAGGCAATCATGTTTAATCATGTCCCCGGAGGGTTTCTAGAGGCGCTCCAGTAGCCCAGTTATCTTTCAATTTAATAACTAAGACCCGGATGTGTTATTTTGAGTCTTCGATGGAATGAGTGATAACCCTTGCCAGGTTCTAGCTTCACCGGTAACGACACATAGTAATTTGCTAATAGATATGAAATATAATTCAAAAGCCAGTGAAGGTTACAGAGTAATGTGTTTTTGTAGGATTCCACCTTAAATTGAAGGTCTGACTCTTTTTTGAAACAGGCACGCACTGTGTCAAAACGCCTGAATGGCACTCAAATGAGGCATAGTACGCTGGAGTAAAAATTATGCTTTTCTAAATGCTGGTCCACTGCAGGCACGTATCCATATAAGACGCACGAAATAGCCCAAAACAATAATGGTATGCTCGGACTTTTGCTAGACTAAAATTTAAAATGAAAACAGCAAAAATATTTTCGTAGATTAACTCATTCGAGATCGACGTCTAAAATAACACAACTATCTCTGCAGCAGCCGGCAACGTATCTACAGTTGAGTCTTATTTTTACTCGGGTTAATAATGATAATATCTGAAACTAGAAAATATATAGGAATACCATTATTATGGTCAACACTCACTTTTTGAGTCATTGGCTATTTGGAACACTTTTTATATCAGGAGGCCGATGACCCACCCACACGGTGAATATGCGTCTATACGTTTATATAGATTTTACATAACCCACGCGATGAGTATTTTTCAATTTCAGGCCTGTATGCGGCACGTGCATAATACTACCGGGCGCATTTCGTCGCCATGCGTGCTCGCAACGGACGTATACCTACTTTTAAAAATATTAACGTCAGAACTTGTATAGTATAGTACACCAACTCAATTATTTTTAATCGGGGTATTTCCAAAATGTTTGAGGCTGTTGTTTGCGACGTTCTTTACTTCCACTGTAAGCCGTCATTGGCTTCATAAGGGGTAAGTCAACTACAACCAATTTATTGGAATTTTCAAATGTTTCAAATGTGCACTTGAAAGTGGTAAGCAAGTTTTTTACTGGTTTCAGCAGAGCATTCGACAGAATAATCTGATTGTTCTAAAACTCTCCCTTCTCGAGTTTCCGCAGGTTTTTGTACTCCAGTCTGGTCAACCAACTATGCGAATTGAAGATGTTTAAGGCAGATTAACTCCCTTATCATTCCAATCATATATCCCAACTTATTTCAGGTACCTTTTAATCGCACTAATTATGGAGTAAATGAGCCGATCATATCGATGTCGCGCTTATTTAATTTCTCTTCGGATCGCATTGCTTTTCGTCTGCACATTTTTTTATTTTATATTTATATTTTCCCAAATAATGGAATGCTACAAGTTCTGGCCGAAATAAGTCTTATTTTTGGTTTGGTATAAATTAACATCTTTTAATTTTGCGCTGGGAAGTGGCATAGGTTAGGTTAGACTAGTTGGGGGACACCGGATAATAAACCAGTCGGCTTTACATAAACCTTAATATGGTTCGTTGTGATACCAGCCGGAGAAAACGCCGAACCTATTTTTCACTATTAAGCCATCTGTGAAGATGTAACGTGGACTGGCCGAAAGATTTAGTTAGGTAATTTTTTGTCACTTCTTTCTTTCCTTAATTTTTCGTGAATGGAGTAAAACTTACTTGCCACTACCACTAGCGAGTTACGAAATTTCGCTAACATTCGAGAGTTATATTCCTAACCTTTTCCAAAAGATGTTGTTGTATGGTTTCAGAAAGAATAATGGTAATTTTGGGTATGAAAAAATACATACATATGATATACATGACATAAAATTAGCTGCAAAAAGTCTTCTTCAATGCAATAGAGAGACGCCCACCCCCCCCGCCCCCCACCCATCTAGTGGTAGCGATTCAACTTGAAGCAATAAAGCGTTTAGAATGTCTGTGGCAAACAGACGTATGCGTCAGACACTTATTTTCCTCTTTTTAAGGTATGGAAGCTATGCTATAGCATAAGTTTGCTGACGTATCGCTTGTCTTTTATATTAAATTTTAGATGATTAAGAAAACTATCGCATAGTGAGAAGATTACTAAATATGATAAGAAGGTAAAATTTATTTTTTATCTGATTTAAAACTCACAGTTAAATCAAAATTGCCTAAAAATATAAATTTATTTATTTAAATTAAGACAATAATTACTAAATTTTAGTTTTTTTGTTTGACTCAAATTTCTCTAACTCATCTAACACCCATTTTTGAAACACACTAATTTTTGTAAAGACAGCTGGAAAGCTAGGATCACACATATTACTTTCATTTTTTACACTAAACGATATAAGCCCTACTAGTAAATCCTTGCTGGGATTCTCAGGATTATGCAAAACCAATGGACCACCTGAGTCGGCATCACAAGGTACGACTTTTTTAGCCCTATCTCCTGCACATAACATTTCTTTAGTGAAAGTTGCTTTATATATAAGCTTACAATAAAAATCTCTATAAATTGTTACTGTTCCTTTTCGTAAAACGTTGGCGTATCTTCCTTTCTCTGTTTCTCCCCAACCAAGTGTAACGGCATTTTCTCCAAAGAACGGTTCATTTACTAGTCGTGCCAAAATAACATTTTTAACTGAGGAAGTAAAATTGAAGCTATTATAGGTCCAAATTAAGGCAATATCGTTAACAATTTCGGCACTTTTTTCATACCCAGGATGAATTTTAACATTCCTTACTCGACCAGATTGCACAGTATTAGTTTGTGATCCAAAATCTACTGCAAATACTCCTCCTGCTCGTACTGCAAGGTTCCAAATGTCCTTGCCATCAACACAATGTGCTGCTGTAAGAAAAGCGTTTTGCCTGATTATAACTGCACCGCAAATATGATCTCCAGTGTACTCCAACGCGGCCATATAAGGAAATTCGTCCCGCTTTGTGATATTAATTTCGCCGTCGAATATATTTATGTCCACCGCAGACGCTCCACCAAGTATGCGTAGAACAGTTTCGTGTTTTAAACAAAAGCCAGAGTTCCAAAGTCCAACAATGAAGACTATATAACATAGTAAACGATCCATTGCTGATTTTGGGAGTTTTTGTAAGACGGCTGCCTTGGAGATAGATGTTCAGCCTTTTATATTCGAATTTTTTGAAAACTTTTACACTGTTTTATTCACCTGACAATACCCGCTAATCAGGTGCACCTGAATAAACTGAAAAGCACATGCATCTGTATGGAACTTAGCGATTAAGCCTGGTGATAATAAACTCGATTTTTTCAATATTGATCTGAACAAATTGTTTTATTTGTATAACGCTTTCGGTAGATTGTCTTTTCTCATACTGAAGTCATTTCCTCAATTCTTTATAAAGCTGTGCTTTAAATCTAAATTCACGTACATCTTTCAAATCTTCAGCAGCATTATTTTGAATTAAAGAATAATAGTAGAGGAGTACGTTTTAAGAAAACAAAAATATCTCCTTGACATTTAAAGTGAAGTTAGATGCGTGGTCTTGATGAGTCATAAAATAGTAGTGTCAGAGGTGAAATTTTGGAGACAATGCAACAATAATGTTCTGAGTACTGAATATTTTTGGAATCATTAACCTTGTAAGGCTATGAGAACTAATATTTGCTTAATATGTTTAATAAACAAATTTCACTCTTGCTGCCTCATTGTAGGTATATTCGGTTGCTCATAAGTTTCGTATTTGTTCAGTGTGAATTAAATATTCTCAACAATTATTTAGTGAAAATGGTGAAACCTATCTGTAAAAATATTGATTCATAAAAAAATATTCTAAAAGAAAAATGAATTTCACATTTTGACAACGCTTACGCTAAGCTACACACAGCCTTGACAAGAAGGAATTTAATGGTAAAAAAATGTTTGAATAGGTTGTGTGAAGGAGGTGAAGATATACACCTTGCTTCAACATGAGGCTCATGAAAGAAGGGGAAAACAAAATGTGGTAAACTGTTATACATTCTGGTATGCTTAAGATGATTTTCTGAAATATCACTTCGGGTTGGAAGCGAATTGAAGTACATGTATCACGTGTTGTGATGTATCTCCAAAGTATTAGGATAACAATTTCGGTCAATTTAGTTAAAATAATGGCCTTAGAACAGTGAAAGACAGCGAGTGTTCCGTCGATGCTGCAGAGATCCAATGCTGCCATAAAGTCGCCGATAAGTTTAATAGCATCTCCTTGAAGTCTTTATAAATTAGATAACTAACGCAGACAGTACAGTCTCAGAAAATTTCAAAGTTATAATATATTTGAACCTAGGGCTGATGCGGACTTATTGACTCATATTTGAATCCATTGGTATCTAGGGCCAGCATCTAGCGCGTATTAAAATTGGTGGGGGGAGGGGGGGGGGGGTGGATGTAATTGCCCCCTCCCTCTCTCCTGAGCCTCGACCGAACTTTTTACTGTTTGCAAGAATTGCTATAAGCTAATCTCACGGAAAGACCCGAATAGGAAAAATTACTCCGGAAAAAACGCTGAGTTTTAGCATTATCGTTAAAAAGGTATTATTTGCATATTATTTAATACTTTTATTAATAATATAATAGAAAAAATTGGTTAAGAGCATGAGGGACACGTACATTATAGGGTTATGTAGAGTTATTTCTAAATTTTTCATAAACTATTTTTGTTACAGTGTTCGTTATAATTTTCATTGAAAGTACTACGTAAGGAAAGTGGTGGTTGGGAGGTTGGTGGGGGGAGGGAGGGCGCTTTGGTAGCGACTATGCAAATATACATCTCGTGGTTGAAATAAAAAGGAAACTTTTGCATTTTAAGAGGCTTATCTATAGACACACCCCAATCATTGGGGCAAATATGAAAATAATTGTCAGCACACTTTTCGCTCTATCAGAGAGGGGTCCAAAAAACATTTATTTCTCCAGAAATCTCATCAAATCTGTTTTTGATAACGCCCGTATTATTATTATTTCATCTTAATAGGTTTATAAATAATAGGATGGGGGCTATGACATAAAGACAGATGGACGGACGGACAGACGGAAACTATAATGGTTCCTAGTTGCTAAGAAATCCTAAAATCAAAATCTTACCAAACCGATGAAGTGCAACAATTAATCAATTAATAAATTTAAATTAAACAGGTGAAAAGGTTCCTGAAAAACATTAAGCTTAAAAAATTTACAATTTTCGGGTATTTACTGTTTGCAGGTACCTGATAAAAACAGCGTTTATGGTTTGGTGGTGCAGCATCTTGCCTATTATCACTATGACTTTGTCTTTGTGTGAAATTCTCGAAGACGTTCCTTTGATGATTTTCGGTTGAATACACACAAATCACAGATTAGAACGAATTTTAAATAGGAGATTATTTGAAGTCGTTGGAAGAGTAAGAAATAACGAGATGGCCCTTGATTATCAAGTTTTCAGGTTAGGATTTCACCGTCCCCGTTACGTAATTCTTTTCTACCGACAGCAGAAAGAAAATATTATTCAGCCGACATAACGAGCTAGACTCGAACTGGCCAGGAGGGGATATAGGTTTTAGCTCTGGGGACAACCCAATCAGTTAAATTCGTTGATTTTCTGTATGTGATACACAAATCCGAATATCACCGAATTTTCTGGAAATTAGGTAACTCCACTTTCTCCACGGGATAAGAGGAACATTTTACGGAGGCAACAAGCAACTCAACATTATTGGGGACCAAAAAGGTGAAGGGCTTGAAAATCGCTATTTTTGAGATTTTTTTACACCGATTACTTTATATGTATTAATAATTTATTGTACTTTATTTTTTGGTTGACCAATTAGTCTGACCTCCTTTGCATTAAAAACATTAGCGCGGGCCCTTGATACACATTCCAGGTAAAGTCTTTGTGGTGCAACGATGTCAAAATCCGGGTATAATCCATGACACAACATTAAAGACCAGTGACTTAATTTCTTACCATAAGTCCATAGGAGTGACTGTGCACGGCCGCGAAACTGCCAAGCCATAAATATTGACCAAGATGTAGGGTTTTTAGATTTGGGGGTTGTAGAGACATTGGTAACTATAGACCTATTGCTAAATTATCTTGCATTCCAAAACTCTTCGAACTGATGATCCAATCCGAATTGAGAGACTTAGCTCCACATGAGATCTGATAACTTTTTAACAGTTAAAGCGGTGTGAGTGTGGTGGGATTAACCTTCACTGTAAATTTCCGGCTCTTGCCAGAGTCAGAAAAAGGGCTATGGGGGAGTACTTCTTTGAAAGCCTAAAGGCAATCTCGGGGGTAAAGATTAAGGAAATAGTCAGTTTCTTAAATTCCTCCTGTTTGCTTTAGTTCCTTTTTCCCATAATAAACTCAACCGATTTTAACCATGCTTTCAGATCAGAATCAGGGTTGTGAGTGAACTGTGTCCAACAAAAAACCAAGTCTTAATGGTTGTGGCATCAAAGTGGCGCTATAATAGTGCTAAGTGGAGCAATGATAGCGGCGCTCACCAGTTTAACCAACCAACCAACTCTTTTAAGAAATATATAAAACAAATGTCAAGTTTTAACTCTTATAACAAAATATTAATAAAGCAGTCCAAAAATAAGTGTTCATTTTTAACTCCTACAATTAACCCTTCTAACTCAGAAGGCGCACTTCACAAGCAGAATCTAGGAATCAATTGACCTACCCACCAGAATATAACAAAATGTTGAGGTGAATGAGGCTTCCACACCAACATGCAAAAAAACATTAGTAACCCAAAAGCCAAAAAAATTGTTTGGGTGTTACACAACAATCAGTGGTGCACAGGCAACAGAGAACACTTAAGAAAATGGTTTCGAAGGAAATAAGGCAGTTTTCTAGGTACTTTTTTGGAAGAAAGTTCCGAACTGTCAATCTTTCCCTGCAGAAGCTGGAGTAGCAAAATTATATCAGCAACCCAGCGACGCTCCTCGCGAGTAGCAAGTTGTAGCAGTCCCAACCGCTCATCATATGAAGGCCAAATAAGAGGATCACTCCAGAGTAGAGCAGGAAGGGCCGATCTCACAAATTTACGCTGTACAGATTCAATACGTTTAATGTGAGATCCGTAAAACGGAGCCCAAACCGGACTACATAGCATACTCCAGCAGTGGTCTAACAAGGGATGTATAAAGATGAAGATTTATGATAGGGCTAAGAAATTCCCTGGACCATCGGAGAATAAATCGCAGCAAAGAGTTGGCCCTGGCAGCGATATTATTAGTTGCCTATCAAGATACACACCAAAGTCCTTCACTCCTTCCGATCTCAGCAGTGGTCTAACAAGGGATGTATAAAGATGAAGACTTATGTGAGGGCTAAGAAATTCCCTGGACCATCGGAGGATAAATCAGAGTAAAGAGTTTGCCCTGGCAACGATATTATCAATGTGGGGGATTGAGTTAAGTTGCCTATCAAGATACACACCCAAGTCCTTCACTCCTTCCACCCGTTGAATACAGTACCTTCAAACTTGTACTGAAAAGTACGGTAGTTGCGAGACCTCGAGAAGGTCATAATCTGACATTTCCCAATTTTTAATTTAAGATTTGACACACCAGCTATAAAATATGTAGTAGGTACGACTGCAAGATCTCACAATCCACAAAAGATTTGATTTGAAGAAAAATCTTGATATCGTCCGCATAAATAAGGATTTTACTTCTTTGAAGTAAAAAAGTAATATCATCAATACATAAGATGAATAACAAAGTACCAAGATGACATTGATGGGGAACGCCAGAAGGAAAACGCACTCTATAAGTCCTATTGGATAAATACGACTTAATCTATGCAATGAGCGTTAAACCATGCAATGGTTAAACAATGGTTATGCAATGAGGGTTAAACCAACTTGGCCAATTCGACAACGATAATAGGCTTATCAAAGCCATCCAAAAATCCGCCCATATTGCCAGAAACAAACTCCAACAAGTTGGAAACCGTGGAACTACCCTGCAGGAACCCATGCTGCCGGCTAGAGATTAAACCCCTACACCCCGTGGACAATTCGGATTGGATCATCAGTTCGAAGAGTTTTGGAATGCAAGATAATTTAGCAATAGGTCTGTAGTTACCAATGTCTCTCCTATTGCCAGTTTTAAAAACGGGGATTAAAAATTATGTCTTCCAGAGTGCAGGGAAGGGTCCCACCGAGAAAGGCCGCCGGAAGAGTAAAAGTAAGGGACATAATAACGCCGAAGAACACTTATTTAAAACAACAGCAGGGCCACAAAAAAAGTCATCCGGAAGATCTACAATATTCTTGGACAAGATCTCCTGCGTGATATATGGAATATGTACGGGGGCTGTATTTCTATTATTAATGTGCGAAAAGTTACTACCATCTGGATAAAAATCGGATGATTCAAATGCGCCCTAAAATATTCAGCAAATAAATTACAAATAATCTGAGAATCGTTACTGGAACTTAACCCGAATTCCATAGCCGATGGATAGTTATGCACCCTTCTCTTCATATTGACATAATCAAAAAAAGCACAGAGGTCAGAGAATAAGCTGCTCTTAGGTTCTGAAGGTATTCTTCATAGAGAGAACGAAAAAGACTTATGAAATGTTCGTGGCAGAGAATAAATTAAATTAATATCGTGATATTTTACGTTATCACCTCGAATCTTTAAGGGGTTCAACAAAAAACACCAATTTATTTATTTTTCACTTTTGTGAACCCTATACAGGGAAATTTATGATGCTTTCTTATCCTTTTCTAGGAAATGTTTTTGATTATAGCTAGTTAAGTAGGCACGTGTTATTTCATTTATAATATTGGGTGTTTCAACAATAGGTTTTATTTTAAGTTGCAATTGCATTTTACGATTTAGGAACTGTCACCGCAAAATTTTCACTATTTTTTTAGTGATGTTTTTTACAATTTTATTGAGTTTTGTATCGTTCCACTTTCGTTAACCCTAATTTAAATGAAAACTCTCTCTGAAAAATCATTTATTTTTTTTTAACGATGTGGCCAAATCCTAGGGGACAACCCTTTGAGGCGTTAGCGCGGTTTTGGTCGGAAGGGAATTAGGGTAAGGGAAGTGAGGAAACTTGAGTCTTGTTTTTGCATTGCTGCGAGCTAGACAACAGCCCAGATTTTAATTTCTTAATAAAAGCTCACGGGGTCATCTGGTCTCGAACCCGGGACCCATGCCATGTTGGTCTTGCCGCTCAACGTATTGATCCAACTCCGTATTTTAATATATTTCACATTCCTTATTTTGTCTGTAATGGTGCGATTGCCAGTGGAAAAATTAGTAAATAGAAAATATAATAAGTTAAATCAAAACATTTTATTTAAAATAAACACTGTGCACATTAAAACAAAAATTTAAAATATTCAGTTTTTTTTAGCTCAAATTTTTTCAACTCATCCATCACCCATTCGTGAAACGCGCTGACTTTTGTGAAAACTGCTGGAAATTTAGGATCACACATATCTTTTCCTTTATTTGCGTTAAACGACATAAGCCCTATTAGTAAATCCTTGCCAGGATTCTGAGGACTATGCATAACCAAGGGACCACCGGAATCACCATCACAAGGGGTTAATAATTTGTTTGGATCTCCAGCACATATCATTATTGTGTCTTCAAACTTTGTTTTGTATAACTGTCCACAAGTAGCATCCCTCAAGACTGTTAGTTGTCCCTTTAGAAGAACCTTGGAGTTTTCTCCTTTCTCTGTTTTTCCCCAACCAAGTGTAACGGCATTCTCTGAATAGAACGGTTCATTTATTGGCATGGCCAAAGATATACTTTTAACTGCAGACGTGAATTTAAAGCTCATATATGTCCAAACAATGGCAATGTCGTTATGATTTGCGGAACATATTTCATAACCAGGATGAATTTTGACATCTTTTACTCGTCCAAACTGGACCGTATCAGTTTCGTATTTCAAATTCGCTGCAAGTAGACCTCCTGCTCGTACTGTTAGATATGATATGTCCTTGCCTCTCATACAATGTGCTGCTGTCAGAAAAGCATTCGGTCTGAGTATAATGGCACCGCAAATATGTTTACCATCGTCCTCCAATGCGGCCATGTAAGGGAACTCCTCCTGATTTGTAATGACTCTTACTCCATTGACGATTTTCAAGATCCCTACAGACCTGCCACCGATTATATTTGAAACAGTTTCCTGTTTCAAACAGAAGCCCGAATTTAAAAGTCCGGCAAAAAAAACGATATAAAATTGAAAACAATCCATTGCTGCTTTTGAGAGTTTTTGTATAACGTCTTGACGATGGATGTTGAGGCTTTTATATTCGAATTTTCCGAAATCATTTCACCTTATAATAATCGACAATCAAGTTCACCTGGATAATCTTAAAGGAATACACGTGTATTGAACTTTTCTATTGAAGTGATACAAAAGCCCGGTGATAATAAACGATTTTTCAATATTGATCTAAAAATTTCTGGTTTTTTGTATACTTAGCGTTTTCGCAGACAATGATTAATTGCATACGAAATTTGTTTAAAATGTATGGGTTAAGTCTCAATCCAATGATGATTTAATATACTTCTTTAGAACCTTAAAAGGCATTGTGGAAAAATTAATGAATTACTTGAGTATTTAAAAAATATAGCTCTTTAATAAAAATAAAATGCAGTCATAACAGAGTAGAGTGTCTGAGTCAAAACTTGAAAAATCAAAGGTGACATATAGAGACTTCAACAATACTCAACTGAATACTTAATACCTTTGAAGTCAATTCAAGAGGTAGAGAAAAAGTAATAAAATAAAGAAGTTTGACCTGATTTTATAAAAAAAATTCACTGTCACTTTCCTGAATATATTTTTCCATAAAAAGTACCAAACTAAGAAAGAGTGTAAAACGGCCATTTTATATGCAACGACCTGATATTAATTTCCGTGTTAATTACTTTTATTAGGTCAAGAATCTGCATCAAAAATTTTTGGAAACTTCTGATACCGATCTATAAAAATAAACATTTTTTCAAAACATTTGAAGTTGCGTTATTGCGCGAAATATCTTAAACTCTAAAACTATCATATCCCGCACCAGTACTGCGAGAAGCTTTTTTAAGAGGCTTTCTGGTCTAGAATTCGATCAAATCGATTTTTTAAACTTTTTTAATTCATCGAAATTATATGTCTTTACGGGAATAATATCACGAAACCAGTGAAAATCCATTTTCAAGTGATGTAGTAGATGCTATATATACGTTTACTTTAAAGGTCCTAATATGTACATCTGATCACCGCTTGATTGTCGAGTGCCACCACTATCCTCTTACCACTAACATGACGCTTCAGCAGTTAGGCGCATAGACTACAGCCAAAATCTCCGCCTTATATACTGAAATCGAGCGCTCTAGGCTTAAATGGGATTCAAGCCTTCACTGAAGATTCCTGCTCCCGCCCTGCCATAAATTTTGCATCCATCGGTGAAAATTGTGATGTCAGTTAGAGGGAGTGACCGATCACTTATAAGCGTTTTATGGTATCTATCAATTACTCTTACTTTGCTTATATCGTCGATAGGCATATCCAATTACCTCGGTACATGCAAAAATCTGCTAACAGCAAAGCTAGAAGCATTTCTAACACCAATGTCGGCGTGTAACCAGATAACCATGGCATGGGTTTCACCAACATAGTGTAGATTTAGTATGCGGCCTTTAGTGAGGTTCCGCACCTTCGACCACACACTCTCCACAGTGATTAAAGGTCAAAGAGCCAGCAGTCTTTGAATTCTTTCCTTGTCTTCTCTAGGTAAGTCTTGAGTGTAGGAATACGCTGAGACAGTAAGTTCCTCTGCAAAGAGTTAAATTAAATATTTTTTAACATTTTTGTGATATTATACGACTAGCAAATTTAAAATAATTAAAAAGTAATTTTTATTTTCAACACGGTAACAATTTAAAATGACGGCTTAAATGTACGATTGTGTTCAAAGAAAAACGTGTCTTAAGAAAAATCAATAATTTAAGAAATAAGTTGCCATTACATTTTTATGGTGGTAAATAGCTTTAGTACAGAGCGAAATAAATACCTTCTTTAAGTTTTTTTTTAAATGCTTGTTTAACTTGCGGTCAAAAAAACTGCACCACTTGAAATTTATCGAAATAAGAGTAGACTTTCGGAAGTCCAAGTTTCACAGTTTACTTATCCCGATTTTGCTCGATGACAACGTGCAGAGTCAGTTATCATGGAAAATTACCTACTGAATACGATAGGTGCTCTTTAGTGGCTAGTACGAAAATATTCCTTAATGACATGCTCACTTGTGTCATCCGATTTTTATGACCGCGAATGTACCTTTTTAAACTGACGAAAACCAGAATAGTACTGAATAATCTTCTGAACAATTGCTACAATATTCACCACTTTCTCATAATGTATACCATTCCATATTATATCCATACCCAATTATAAAAAAAAACTGCCTTCTCAGTAAATGATGGGCATTAATCGAATTAAATTTCAATCAAATAATGATTTTTAAAAATAAAATAAAAAAATATTTGAATAAATAATTATTTGAATTTAAATTTATTTCAAATTATTGGCAAATAATTATTTGTTATTTTGTGTTCCTTATTTGAATTTCAAATAATTATTTGTTATTCAATCGTGCATTATTCGTTAATCAAATAATTATTCTTAATTTCATGAATTATATTCAAATAATTATCTGTTATTCGATAATAAATTAACCGTTAGGTGATGTCTCTTTATAGAGTAATTATTAATTTGGTAGCAATAGAATTTGGATTACCTTTTTATGAAGTGGTTTCTTTTCCTAAATATTAGATTTATGGCTGCTCAATGGAGAATTATTTGATAGTCGAATTACATGTTTGGATGTTTCAATTTATTTACCTTTTTAACTTTTATCTTTATTTGAATAAGAAATATCCATCTCTGTTCTCAGTATATCAGATATTAGTTAGATTTTAACATAGCGTGTATTATTTTATTATCTATTAAGCATCAACTTGATAAAGAATTTTTGAAACATACCTAAATATCGCTTGGTACCTACGAGTAAGAAAGTAAATGGAGTGGCCCTAGCGTGTAAAATCCGTGTACATGAGTGTGCCGATTTCTACGATTTTTTTTGCTCTCATTTTTCTTCTCGTGTTGTCACTTGTTTGACATTTTTCTTTAACCGAGTGTTGTAGGTGAAAAAGTGCTAATTTTTGTCGTCCTGTAATGTTGAAGTCAGAATTAAATTGATTGCGAAGGTCAAAAATATAAAACTATTGTGTGTTGTATCAAAACTATTTAAGAAAAGTTCAAGTTTTAAACGATTAGTGACAATGAAGTGTGTAGTGCAGTTTTGCAAAAATTCAAGTTATTTAAAACACCCCGGGATTTCATTTCACAGATAAAGTAGAGAAAATAACTTTCTTTTGTGATAAGAATACTTCAGGCGGTGTTAAACACACTATTAACTTGTAAAATACCCATTTTTTGCGTTAAGGTAGACTTTGTTTACTTTTGTCTCAGCAGCCATATATTCTTGAGTTACCACTTGCAAAGGTGGTGGTGTAATTAAATTTTGCAAGGAGTTAGTAGATGAAAACTTTATTATTAAAGTGTTTACTGATTTGCAAATTAATTAGTTAAATCTCTTGTTTTAACAATATACTAATGTGATGAAAAACCGTAATAAAAATTACAAATTTTAGTGAATAAGCCGCTTTTAAATTGCAGTTTTAAACAGATTTCTCCAGAAGTTTAAAAATGGCACCAAAGCACTCCCATATAAAGATTTTTTCTTCAGCATGTCCTGTGGTGTTTTTCTTGAGTGCGTGTAAACTCACACATTTTAGGCACAGGCTACGGAAACTTCTGCTGTATAGTTTGAGAGTTACAATCTTTTTAATTGGAAATTATTGCCAAATAAAATTTGACAAAATAGCTTTTTCCATGAAGGTCACTTGCCTAATTGCTTTGATCTTGGTACATTACTATTCAAAATTTCAGAAATAAAAAATCTAATTTCTAAAAATTGGTTGAACACTTAATTTAAAAATAGCAATTCTGGAGCAGGCTAAAAATGTCAAAAACTTTTGAATGGCTGCAAATATCGAGTTAATCCTTTTTTTTGTTCCTGAGCTTCATGAGAGCCTCTTAAGGAAAGAAAAAAAATTTGGTGTAAAAATGTTACACGAATTTTACAGTGGATTATGGCATGTTGGGTACCATTATAAAGAATAAAGTGTCTTCTTTCAAAAAAGCTTTAAAAATTTTCAAACGCGATTTTGAATTTTGATAGGACACTTCAAAGAATCTATTGGTATAGCGTTTCCTACACATTTTGCGAACACCCAGTATATTAAAATTTGTATTTTCTATTAATATTTTTCTGCACATTCATATATTGTTAAAGTAAGAAAATTAAATAATGAATTTCAAAATTAGTAAAAAAATTCAATAAGACCGTTTTCGATTAAAAACCGCTTCCAAAATTTAATTACACCTACGCCTTTCTTGCTAACCTAATAAGCAAATATTGCCAAATGTAAACAAAGCTTACTTTAACGCAAAAGTGTGTATTTTACACGATGTTTATTTAACATCGGCTCAAACATTCTTACCACAAAAGAATGTTAATGTCTTTATTTTGCCTGTAAAATGAAACTGCGGGGCGTTTCTCAACACACTACTACACACTTCATTGTCACTCATTTTTTAAAACATGGAGTTTTCCAAATATTTTTGACCCAGCACGTAATAGTTTTATATTTTTGATCTTCACAATCAATTTTACAGGATAATAAAATAAGCGCTATGATAAATGATGGAGCCAAAAATTTCGTAGAAAGTCAGACACTCGCGTCGCGAATTTTATATGATTTCGCCTTTCCTTTAATTTTTCTCAGCGAGTAAGTTTGTACAACTCCAGTGTCAAAGAATAACAGCTGCAATTTTGACACATGAAAAATAGTGCGCAATTTAAAATGAAACCTTTTGTTGTCTGTAATGGCAATCGTGTTGCAGGAAAACTAGCAAATAAAATAAAATAAATTGTTGAAAAATTCTATAGAAAATGTTTATTCATAATAACACTGAAGGCACTATTTATTAAAGATACTACTTTTTCTTCGACGCAAAGTTTTTCAACTCATTTTCTACCCATCCTTGAAATGCGCTAATTTTTGTAAAAACAGCTGGAGAACGAGGGTCGCACATATGTTTCCCTTTATTTGCATTAAACGACATAAGCCCAATTAATAAATCCTCGCCGGGATTCTGAGGAGTATGTATAACCAAGGGACCACCGGAATCACCATCACAAGGTGTGATCACTCTGGCTGGGTCTCCAGCACATACCATTATTTTACTTTCAAACCTTGTCTTGTATAACTGTCCACAATAAAAATCCATAAAAACTTTAAGTGTCCCTTTTAGAAGAACTTTGGAGTATTTTCCTTTCTCTGTTTTTCCCCAACCAAGTGTTACGGCGCTTTCTGCATGAAACGGTTCATTTACTGGTTTCGCTAAATTTATATTATTAACTGAAGACGTAAAATTAAAGCTCTTAGACGTCCAAATAATAGCAATGTCGTTATGGTTTGCGGATCCTTTTCCATAACCAGGATGAATTTTGACATCTTTCACTCGGCCAGACTGTACTGAATCAGTTTCGTATTTTAAATTTGCTGCCAATATTCCTCCTGCTCGTACTGTTATATCTGACTTGTCCTTGCCTTTAATACAATGTGCTGCTGTCAGAAAAGCGTTCGGCCTGATTATAACTGCACCGCAAATATGTTCACCAGCGTCCTCCAATGCGGCCATGTAAGGGAACTCGTCTTGATTTGTGATTGTCTTTTTTCCATTCACGATTTTTAAGATGCCTACAGACTTGCCACTGAATATACTTGAAACAGTTAAAAGTCCGGCAAGAAAAACTATATAAAATAGAAAACAATCCATTGCTGGTTTTTGAGAGTTTTTGTATAACGTCTTGACGATAGATGTTGAGTCTTTTATATTAAAATTTTTCCAAATCGCGTCACCTGACAATAACCGACAATCAAGTTCACCTGAACAAACTCAAAGCACGTGCATGCGTAATGAACTTTCCATCTGAAGAGAAACAATTAATCAGTATTGATTTTAAAAATGACTGTTTTTGTATCCTTGAAGTTTTGGCAAACAAAGACTAATTTCATACGAAAGTTGTTTAAAATGTCTATGTGTTAAGGGGCCGTTCGACGTAACGCAGTTAGGTGGGTGAGTGGGGTCTTGTGAAACATTACGGCGCGTTATGGGGGAGAGGGATGGGGTCAAGCAAAGCGTTACATAACATAAAGTTTTTGTTAAAATTAAATGTCTTAACTCTTAACTCGTGACTCACGGCTCAGTTTATATGGTATATCTACACTACACATATTTTTTTTACATACGAAAAGAGTCGCGTCACTGAGTATACAGAATAATATAATATATATGGCAAATAACCACAATAAGCCGTGTACCACGAGACCATAGTTTGGACTCGAAGAGTCCGACCGTTGCGGTCAAGCAAAACCACCTAAACTACAAGCCATAAACTTACGACTGGGAGAGTTTTGGATGCATGAAACATAATATGATTTGCTCTGTCCCAAGCGAGGATCTTAAAAATGCATTCTCGATTGAATTTTGTACAGCATTAGTTAAAGAGTCAAAAGAGTACGCAAAATTAAGGATACTGTCGTCGGCGAAACTATGAATAGAATTCATAGTGAGAGACGAAACTTCATTAATAAAAAGAAGAAGTAAGCTCGGTGAAAGAACTGAGCCAAGAGGTACACCGGCATTTATGTTATAGTGAACGGATCTAACTCCGTTTGTTATTACACGGATTAAACGGCTTGACAAAAACTCTATCAATTTTAAGAGATGAGAGTGCAGATTAAACGCTTGAAGAATAGCTAGAAGGTCAGCATACCAGACTCTATCACAAGCCCTCGCAATATCAGGAGCAACGATTTCGGACTTCCCAAAATTATGGAGACAATTATTTTAACGCTCCTTCAGAGCCATTATAAAATCTTTCGTTACGAAGTCAGCGCGGAAACCGTACTGGAAATTAATAATAAGATGATTACTTTTTAGATACTTTCAGAACTGAGATTTGATAATTGATTCGAAAACTTTAGGTAGGACTGAAGTGCAATTGGTCTATAGTTAACGTGGTCACATGTCTGGCAGCATTTCAAACCAGGAACAACAAATCATCAGGTCCAGTAGCTTTGGTTCTTCCAAAAATCTTTCTGAGAGAACATAATATGTGGCGAACAAGTTGAATTTTGCTTTTGGCGAGTATTCTCTGAACAAAAGAAATGTTTCAGAAAGGAACGTGAAGACGTCGAAGATGATGGACTTACGCTCCAGCATAACTGCAACCGACGACATCGTCTAAAAAAGGAAGAAAATGGTTATCGACAATGACCAAATCCAAATCAGTCAGGCTCCTGCCAGGTATATTCCCGAATATTTTTGGCATGAGTTGTGGGGCAAAATTCGTTATGAAATTGGATTTCAACCAAAGAACCTAACTACTTGTTCGTGAAATTTTGCCCAAAAACAAACGAATTTACCAGACATGACTCCATTCGACTTCTTTCTATTCCCGAAGATCAAAAAAATATTAAAAGGGCAACAATTTGCCAAGATGGAGGAAACAAAGACAGATTCGCTGACGATGTGAAATGCCATACCTAAAATTGCATTGTAAAAGTGCTTTGAAGATTGGAAAAAAGATATTATATTTTATAGGGAGTACTTTGAAGGGGACGGAATTAATGTTTATTAATAAATAAAGATTTTTTGATCAAAACCTCGTATAAGTCGAGATGCTTCGGATAAGTGGAGATGGGCCGAAAGTGCATTAATGTAGCGCATACATTTTCTTTCAGCCCAGATGTAACAGTTGGTTGGTTCATCTTTTATAGTTAATTTAAAAACATTTTTAACTTATACATGACACGATCACTGCCTGAAGTAATGACTAATGCATCTCTCTCTCTCTCTAGTTCCCGAAACCATTTGTGGGGCATCGGGTGGGTGAGGAACTTCCCCCGATTCAAGACAACGATTGCAAGTGATCCTTCAATTTAAAGTGGATTCCAAAACACCGACATTACTCTGCAATCCCCAATGGCCTTTTTATGGTAATCTGTTGTCAGCAGAAAACAATTATGGTTCGCCGTCGGTGAGATTTCATCCTGAGATCTCCGGGTTGGAAGGCCGGCACATTATCATCGCTTCACCAACGACTTCAAACGAACAGAAAAGTTCTGGAATATTTATACGAAAATTTCTAGAATTGTTGTAGGAAAATTCCGGCAAAAATTACGGTTCCTAACTGTACTCGTGTTACAACTGTGAAGTACCTTAATTTTACGAAACAGCATCGTAAAATTGGCTAAACTATGAGTCTCGAGTGTCAGTGAAGAATACTGGGAACCGTAAGCCTGTAGTTCCGGGAAAAATTGTATGTTAGGCCGGCAATTCTTCCTAAATCGCACAGTAAACTTTATGAGTCACAAAAATTTATCGGTACTGTTCCGTACTTTGAATTTTATTGGAAGGATCGTTAATTTTATTATGCGGCTGCTTAAATTTTGGCAAAATATGTTACTTGCAGAACCATTACGGTGAGTGGAATCGTAATTTGTCTTTTCGTGTAGTAACTAAGATTCGATGTTTAATATACGCTTTCATAGCCCAACAAGATGCAATAGTTTTTTTTTATACGATGGGGCCAAAGCCTAGGGGACGACCCTTTAATGAAGGGAATTAGGGTAAGGAAAGTGATGAAACTTGAATGTCTTGTTTTGCATTGCTGCGAGCTAGACAACAGCCCAGAGACGGAGTAGCTTATATTAATTCCTTAATAAAAACTCACGGGGAGACCTGGTCTCGAACCCGGGAACCATGGCATGGTGGTAGTGCCGCTCTACCAATTGATCCAACTCCGTGTTCGTGACTTTAAACAAGATTGAAGGAGCTAGAAATTAGTTTTGTAAGTCCTAAGAATGTGCGTGCTAACTTGGTATCTTAAAGCTGGACGTTAGATATACAAATCTGAAATTTAACACAAAGTATAAGAGATTAAAACAGAACTGTACAGAGAGCGCTATGATTAGTAAAGGTAACATTTTACCTATTGAGGTTTCTTTTGCTAAAGGTTTAACTCTTTTCCGATTCCTTTAAACTCTTAAGTAAAATTAAAAATTCCTTCCACATTAATTATTTTAAAACCTTCAACTTACACCTTAAGCAAATTCCACTAATTATGTAGTATCAGGGATCAATATCGTCCAATATTTTCAAGAAATTACAGATAGACAATCTGGCGTTAAGACATTACTAGCTGGTGCCCGCGCCTACGTCTGCGGCTATAGTGTAGATAGATAATAGTGGGGGTAAGCAATACGGGGGATAATGCTCTATTTAACAAAAAAAGAATTATGCAAATCGGTCTACACGTTCGGGAGATATGCTAAAGCAACTGAAGGTGAAAAGTTTTGTCCCGGTAGCAACAGAATCTTTATTCAAAAGAAAAAAATTTAAAAATTTGACTAAAAAAAAGTGTGGGTAGGGAGTGATTGGAGTAAGAGGAGGGAAGACCCCCCTATTTAAAAAAAAAAAGAATTATGCAAATCGGTCCACACGTTACGAAGTTAGACAATAGCAACTATAGATGAAAACTGTTTTCCCTAAATCAAATGTAGTATATTATACTCCAAAAAAAAATTGAATAAAAGTAAAGTGTGGTGAGGGTGGGAGGGTATACAATTGAAAGAAGGGATCATACCCTATTTAACAAAAAAAGAGTTATAAAAATCGGTCCACGGGTTATAAAATTGGACTAAAGCAACTATAGTGTGAAAAATGACGCCTTGTGAAATTAACGAATGGTATGGTGCGAGCTACTACCTTTGTATCCTCCCGCCCCTTGCGAGCTACGACCTTTGTATCCTCCCGCCTCTTGCGAGCTACGACCTTTGTATCCTCCCGCCCCTTGCGAGCTTCTACTCTTATATCCTCCCGCCCTTGCGAGTTACTACTCTTGTATCCTCCCGCCCCTTGCGAGCTAAGACCTTTGTATCCTCCCGCCTCTAGCGAGCTTCAACCTTTATATTTTCTCGCCTCTTGCGAGCTACAACCTTTGTATTCTCCCGCCTCTTGCGAGCTAGTGCCCTTGTATCCTCCCGCCCCTTGCGAGCTACTGTCTTTGTATCTTACCGCCCCTTGCGAGCTATCGCCTTTGTAGTCTATCACCCTTTGCGAGCAAATACCCTTGTACATTACCGCCGCTTGCGAGCTAGTACCTTTGTATCCTTTGTACTTATATCCACCTGAAGTATTTCACAATTTAGCTAATGCCATTCTTAACCAACTGTTAAAAGAATTACTAAAATATATCAATAAACGCCAAAGTTATTGGTGAGGTTTGTATACCTCATTTGAATAACCGGAAGTGAAGTTATTTAGTTCAAAATGTTAAATAAATGTAAACATTTAAAAACAAATGAGGTAAGAAATTATTTCTATAATTCCTCCTCTATCGCTATATACCAATAAACTTGCTTCGTTTTCATAATTTCCAATAGTAATTAGTAATAGTAGGTACCCAGTTCCTAGTGAAAGCAGGACAGAGTACACCGAAAAAACCATTTGATGTTGCTCTTTGGTTAGTAATTTAACAACGGCTGCACCGATTTGCATGATTTAACTTTTAAAATATATAAGGGTATTTAGTTAAACTTTTAAAGCATTCCCCACAAATCAGCAATCCTTAATTCATATCAAAAGAATCACCCCCAACTGAGATAATATAATCAAATGTTGAGCAAAAGTGAAAAATCTACGATTAGTATGAAAAATTTAACCGTAGCGAAGTAAAAAAACATCCTGCATATCCCATTTACATCCTCTTTTAGATAAGGGTAGTCACCTCCGTATGGGTGAAAATTTCTTTAACGAATTTAACTTTATTAAATTAGCGATTTTGCAATTTTACCGTTTTGGTGTGTACTTTTTGACGCAATGTATCTTTATCAACCAAATTAATTTTATAATGTAGTAAATCCAACCCCTAATCAAATGTTGAAAAAAATTTAGAAAAAGTTAAAAACTCCCGGAGATATAATAATTTTTTGAATTTTCTCAATTTGCCGACGGCATTCAATTAAATTTATAGAAAAAAGAAACCTTTATAAAACTCACTGTATCAAAGATAATTCAAAAAGGTTTTCATATTTGAATTCTACGCAGTAATACCTTTCATTTGATACCAATCTTGCCGGGAAAGAAGACAAAAAAAAATGTCATAATTTTCAAAAGGGATTCGTCCAGGATTTCGGCATTGAAAAGGTCCTTGCTACATTTGAAAATTAATATCTCGCCAAATACTTAACCGATTTTGGTAATTTAAAAACCAGAATAAAGCAGAGATTGGTAGCTTTCCACTACTATAACCCGTGAACCTCCAAGGTTTCATTTGTACCCAGCAGATGGCTTCAAGTCGCTAAATCAGTGATATTATAAAAATCTCTAAAATGTCAACTAAATATATCTTGGTTTGGACGAAACTTAGTATAGCGCTTACACACCGCCTTCCCCTTAAATATACATCCACACTTTGCAGATATTGTAAAATTTTCTTAACAAAATTTAACTTTTCATTTTTTCACTGGAAATTTTTGATGCAACATTTAAATTTTCAAATCTCGATGAAATTTTAACCATACCTACGTATTTACATCCCCTTTCAAATAAAGGTAATTACTCCCACGAAAATTGATTTTTTTTAGCAAATTTAGCAAAAACCTCCAGTCAATCACAAATATCTCACATTGTGTCGTGTATTTTTTTTCAACTACTGTACTTATATCCACCCAATGTATCTCACAGTTTAGCTAATAGTATCCTTCACCACCTGTTGAAAGAATTACTAAAATATATCAATAAACGCCAAAGTTATTCGTACTCAAACATGTGCAACCCCCTATAAGGTGAGATTTGCTTACCTCATTTGAATAACCGGAACTGAAGCTATTTAGTTCAAAATGTTCACTAAATATAAACATCCAAGAACAAATGAGGTAAGAAATTATATCTATAATTCCTCCTCTATCGCTGTATACCAATAAACCTGCTTCGTTTTCATAATTTCCAATAGTAATTAGTAATAGTAGGTATCCAGTTCCTAGTGAAAGCAAGACCGAGTACACCGAAAAAACCATTTCATGTTGCTATTACTAATAAAGTATTATATATCGAGCTTTCACATGTATGGACACATTTTAGCCCTAATAGAGGAGAAAAGGGTAGAGTAATAAAAATCTCTTGAATTTTTATTATTAACAGCAATTGGCAATAAAGCAACTGAACTGTTCATTATGCAAAAGAGCCTCATATTTTGCTCTTTGATTAGTAACTTCACAACCGCTGCACCGATTTGCATGATTTAACTTTTCAAATATATTAGGGTATTTAGTTAAACTTTTAAAAGATCCCCGATAAATCAGCAACCCTTAATTCATATCAAAAGAATCACCACCATCTTAGATAATATAATCAAATGTTGGGCAAAAGTGAAAAATCTACGATAAGTATAAAAAATTTAACCGCACAGAAATAAGAAAAACATCCTCCACATCCCATTTACATCCTCTTTCAGATAAGGGTAGTCACCTCCGGATGGGTGAAAATTTCTTTAACAAATTTAACTTTATTAAGTTAGCAATTTTGCTATATTGCCGTTTTTGTCTGCATTTTTCGACCCAATTAACCTTTATCAACCAAATTATTTTTTCAATGTAGTAAATCCATCCCCTAATCCAGTTTTGAAATAATAATTTAAAAAAATTAATAACTCCAGGAGATATAATTTTTTGAACTTTCTCACTTTTCCGACGGCACCTTTTATCGGCATTTTGGTCGCCTTACGGCACTTTTCCGTCGCTGGTAACTACCCTAAATATACATTTTCGATCTGGAACATGGGGGTGATTTCTCTTCTGCAATCGATTACCTATCGATTGATGTAATTTTCAACTCGCTCCGACGAAAACTTCACACCACTTAACGCAAATGATTGAAAAAAGTCCTTTTTTCCGAAAAATTTGCGCAAATTTTAGCAAAATCTTCCCACCGTGTTTGCGCGAAAACTATAAGTGATGGAATGGTGTGTTGTTTGTAAAAGTTTCATAACTTTTGGAGTAGATAGTTTTAAAAAAAAGAACGGTCCGTTTTGGATCAACCCGTAGAACTTGGAGGATGGCATCCCCGCTTCAATGTTTAACGAAAAAAAGTCAGCGATAAAGTTTTTTCGATTTAAACAAAAACTGCACCAATCAATTTGTGACCGGTTTACCTTTAATTTGATACCACACATCCCTTATTTCGACTTCGGGGTTAGCCATCCCCCACCCCCACCCCCCGAAAAATTACCACCAAAATTTTTTTTATATTTTTTCCAAATTGCTTCGATCACAAAACAAATGAAAATAATTTTCTTCTTTTCAATCGCACATCCCCAACCTAAGTTATAATTTTTTGAAAATCCATTTTGTAATAGATGAAAAAAGTCTGGTACAAAATCAAAAAAAAATTTTTTTATCTCACCCATTCGCAAGATGGTCCAGCATGTGGTGCGCCACAGTTTTTTGAAAAATTTCAAAAATATTCTACTACTACACTCTCGTGCAAAATTTTACCTCTAGTACATTTTCAAATTTTTTTTCCATTTCCAAATAGATCTTACGATTCTACGTAAAATGAATACCCACATGATAGGGTTCCGACCAATACTCCCCGAGTTATAAACGAACATAGCACACCAACTCGCATAGGTCCCGCACTTTTTCAAAAACTCTCGAAAAAAATAGCCTATCTCACATGCGGCCATAACATCTACAGCATCCGTAAATATGAACGCATTCCGTTTGACAGTTTTTTCTATTTTGGTCCCACCAATTGCAAAAACTTATCCTTTTTTGATCCTTTTTCAAGGACTCCATCTGCAGCGTTAATAACTTTGCCATATTCAATGGTAAAAATCCATTCAAACTCTTATCACATCCACGACATTCTCCCCTATCCATAAATATCTCAAACTCATCTATCCGTCACCCCGTTCTTCCGCTATAGCCCCACAAAGGTTCAACTTTAAGGCCTCGCCTACTCGAAACAATCAACCTTATGGTAAAAAATATATACACCATTCCATCGGCAATAACCCACTTTATATTTTAGTAAAAAAAAAAAAAAAATTTTTCCCCATCCAAAAATTCGATATTTCTAGAAAAAATTTAAAAAATCGGGCTCCGTTACGACACAGTTTAATTCTTTTTCTATCATATACCATTTACCGCATCAAAATCCATCGAACCAATTTTCTTAAACACACTGCAATAGATTTCTCTACCCGCAACCAACTCGCATTTTAAGTATTTAGAAATTCTTAGTTGCAGCCGCCTTCGCCGATAACCACAAGATGTTCAGTGAAAAGAGCATCTCTGGTTTCTTTTCAACTTTCGGCTCAATTAGGTGCGCACAAACAGAACCGAATTTATTGGGTGGCATTACGTAAATTGTAAACAGAAATTTGATGTGATTCCGTGGAAAGAAGTGTTGGGATGTTTATGTCCAAGTTTACATCAAACGACACGCATCGTGTAAACATAAAATAAACATTTACGAGGGCCGCTAAACGTGTGTAAAAGAAAATTTACTTCGATAAGAGGATTTCAATGTTTTGTTTTAAAAGTTGCAGACAGTTTGGCAACATGCGCGTGTTGCTATGTGTTTTATTTTTAGCACTGTTTCAATAATTTTAATAATTTGCTGTTGGGAAAATATCGCTTCAGAAATTTGGCAACATTTGACTTAATTTTGAAAAATTATGTCTACACATTCGAACTGAAATATTTGACATTAGATGTGTTTGTGTGAAGATTATTCAATGAAGAATTTGATTTAATTCTGTAGATGATGTTTCTACGTTCAAACGCTGTTGCTGATGAAATATAGTTTCTGACGTCAAAACAACTTAAGATACGTTACTTTTGCCCAACCCTTAGGAATTAAGCACAACTTTGCTCTTATGTAAACATTTTCGTGTTTCCAGAGCAAATAACTTAGTTATTTAGTTCAATGTTTGCTGTTCGGTGCCGTTGCGCAGAAAATATTTCGAATGCATCGATGAGAACAGCAATAACAAAAGCTATCAAAACTAGCAATAACAGCTAGATGTAGTTAAACACTTTTCGGACAACATCCGGCGCCGACTACAGCGCTTTTTAATAATTCTCTTTGTTAAGTAGGTTGACCCGTTTTACTCGCCGGATGCTTGGTTTGACCATTTTGAACGTATTTTGTGTGGGTGAAGAATAATGTTCTTCTTATAATAAAAATTTTTAAATATATTTTTGATCGAAAAATATTGTGTTGATTTCCGTTTGATTAGCTACACTGATCCTCCATCCTGTCTGGTTCTAAGTTATTCTGTTCAACTTCTTCGTCTATTTGAGCGATCTATGGCCCATTTGTTTTGGATCAAACCGATAGATCGAATTATTGGATAGAAGTTATTTACATCGTGCTTCACCTTCTGGTGATGTGGCTTTTAGACTTGCTGCATTCTTATCTCAAAGATCTATCGCGGTACCACTAAAAATAATGTTTGTGCCACATCTCTTCGCATTGTGGGTTTGCTATTGATGCTATCTGTTATCAAATTCTTAGAACAATGTCTATTCTAATACTAATTTGACTCCAGAACATTCAAACGCTACTTAGGTTAACACATCAGCCTCTTTATTGATGCTAATGACACAGACTTCGTCGTAATTTGTTTGTCCGAGACCTGGTTTTGTGGTTCATCTGCTATAACTAAGCTTTGTGGTTCCAAGTGCATAGCTTTCCGACCTGATCGCCATATTTCTGCTATAAATGCACCTGTTGTAGCCGGAGTTTTGTTGATATTGTATATCGTAATATCTCTTACAACGTTGTTGATTTATCGCTCCCTAAAAATTTGTAGTTTCTATATATTCTATCATGATGGAAATATCAATGTGGGTATAGGCCCACGCTGGAACCTCACCTAGGGTGACCTATTGCTTTTGGCGTGAAAACGTCTTTAAAATCGACGCCGGGAGTGGAGAGGAAAACCGTCCAAATAAGCGACAATTTCTGTCGAAGTAATTTCAAACTTTAATAACTCGGCTAAAGAGATACACAGTGCCGTTATCTTGGTGTTGGTGTAAAGAGAAAGTTGAAAGAAAGATGAAAGTTTGTGCCACTATTCCGAAATTGGTGGTGGATGGACGTAACGAACTGCGCCTGCGCAAAGTGAACCGATGAATTTTGGACTTTCTGAATTCGATACATGTCTTCAAATGGAATCCTATCTTAGAGACCAATTATCTCATCCGAGTGAACCAAGTGTTGTTTTGAAAAGGAGACCTCCGATGCTATGTATTTAAAATAAACCATCCAGAATCATGCGTATTTTCACTGATTTCAGCAAAACCATTGATAGGGCCATCGTATCCACAAGCTAGCTCTGCTTGGGTTTCCTACTCGTTTTGTCGATTGGTTGTCTTCTTATTTGTCTGGTAAAACGCAGCATATCCTGTTTTGGGGAACTCTATCGGATCAAATATCCGTCACCTCTGGAGTGACTCAGGGTAGCATATATATGTATGTATTTTGTACAAAGCTAAAATTTTGTGTTATGCGGACGATGCCAAGATATTTAGCAATGTTTCTCAGCACTACTACTGCGGTCTGCTCAACACTGATTTGTCTGTGTTTTGTGATTGGTGCGCTTGTAATTGCCTTCCCTTGCATATTAGTAAGTGCACTGTTATGACGTCTTCCCGTAAAAGAAGTATTTTGCTTTTTGTTTACTCCGTGGATGGTATTGTATTGAGCCTTGTAAGAGACTAAAGATTTGGATGTGACTAAGGATTTGGGCGTGGTTTTAAACTGTCGGCTTTCTTTTGAGAACCACGTGGCATCGATCGTTAATAGGGCTAATTGGACGCTGGGCTTTGTGAAAAATAGCTCAGGAATAGGAGCTGTAGCGTAATGTCAGTGGTTGGGAATCTGGCTTAAATTGTCGATCCGCCTGCTGTCGTTTTCTCGAATCGGATGATGTTCTTCTCTCGCCCCATCAAGGGGTTACGGGATCTAGAGAGAGAAAGAGAAGGACTAATTCGACATCTAGTAATAATAATAATTTATTTATTGGACTTTTACAGAATATGGCAAAGTCTTATTTCAGTACTAATGAAGTGGTAATATGTAAGTAATATAATATTTAAACTTAATCAGTAGCATTAATAAAATTAAACTAACAAAATCAAAATAAGACTTTAAATCTAAATTTACATTCAAGACAGAAAAGAGATAATAGCAACTTATGACCCCGCGAAGGTATGCACCAACCCCTCTAAGAAAAGCCGAATGGAGGCTGTCCTCTGAAGGGTATTCCATCTACGTGTAGCCTGGAAAAAGTAAAATTTTTCTACATGTTGTTACAAACATCTTGGAGTCAGAAGCCTAATACCTCTAAAGAAACGTATTAAATGCCGATTTGCATACAAATATGCAGGACATTTGCTAGGTAATAACTTACTTAACAAAAATTAGTTGAAGACACCTCAGTAATACTCCAATTAAAGTGCCGAGCAGTTGTGTAAGGTCCCATACATGAGCGTTTAGTTAAGTCTTTATTCAGGGGCGGGCTTTCAAAAAACGATTGGTAGGATAAGTTGTCTCGACTCAGGTAAAGTTCCTTCCCCGTCTCATTCCCCACAATGGGTTACGGGAACTAAAGAGAGAGATACGTATATCCACACAGAGATTAATGACACAGGCCTGCGAATTTAAACTTTGAATTTCCCCTTTCAGTAATAATGTTTTTTTCTTAAATAATCTGAATAATTAAAATATGAACGAAAATGATTGCTTGAAATTCATGTTGGCAAAATGTTTCGTGCAAATCATTTCAGCGGCAAATGTCCCAACAAAAATTACGCTTCCCTGCGATCTCTTACCCAAATAACTCGTTTGTGTCAGACTGCTCCTTGGTATTTTGCATGCCGGCATTAAGGCAAGTTAGTACCAAACATACTGGAAAATATCTTAGGGTTAAGACAATCAAAGAGGTTTATCCCCTACTCTACATACTCCTCCCTGAGATATCATTTTTTTTAAATTACCAGAGCTGGGGTTGAACATGTCGCGAAACGACAGAGCTTATTCTCTGCCAATAAGCATCAACACATCTGGAAGTGACGTTCCTAACGCCATGAGATCTTGTAAGAGTTGTCCCCAAGTCGTTAATAGATTTAACAAAAAGACTTTAAATTCGGTTGGGTTTACTGAGATGAGGCATGTTTCAAGAAATTAATACTAGACGAGTTGACCTAGAGTAGCAACTAAAACGGCTACACAATCCTCCATATTTTATTTACGTACGTGTGTTCTTCATTCTTGGGTTCTTCTTAAATGCTTTTCTTAAAAGTTGTATGCGACAAGGTAAAATCAAGTAACTAAAGCATAAAATAAATTACGGTACGTTCTGATTTTATGGATAAATATTCTGTCATCAATCTAGTGGAAGGTTTGCAAAGGTACACGAAGAGTAAACTCCAGGGAAAATTACGTATCCACTCACCGTAATCGTGTGTCACATTCTGTCAACAGCCGCACTATAAAATTTACGATCCTTCCAGTAATTTTTAACTTGTTCATAGACAATTTTTACAGAACAGCACTGTAAAATTTGCATGACAAGTAAAATTTACTATGTGATTTAGACAAAATTTACACAATTTTTTCCCACAATAGCCGCCAAATTTTACTGTTTTCCACCTTAATTCGCTGATAAATCAATGTGAAATCAGATAAACTTGGAGTCATTTTCATCGTTGTGTGAAGAGAGTTACCTTGCTGTGTTTCTGAATATCGATGTTCACTATTGCGAGTGTCCATGAATAGTGAATTTATATAGAGACAACTGTTTTAATCTTTTTGTAAGTGAATTTTTAAAGTTAAAATTGGCTTAGTAATAAAGACGTGGAGTTCCAATCTCCGACGGTGTATACATTTTGAAATCGAACAGATACTCGGGCTCATCGTTCAGGAAATTTTACGTTGCTGTTCGCCCAAAATTGAGATAGCTAAGAAAGAATTACAGTTCAAAACCCTAATTTTTACTGGAATTTTTGTATAAAAAATGCCAGAACTTTTCTCTCCGTGTAAGACCTGTTGAGGAATGTGATGTTGAAAATAAACGCCACCATCTAATTATGTATAAATTTTTTTACAAACGTATTTTGAGGTAGTGTCCTATAATCGCAAGTAGAAATTGTTAACAAATTTATAGCATATGTTGTGCAAACCTGCCGCATAAAACTTGATACCCAAAAACACCTAAGAAAACACCTTCTCAGCAAGTATTGATAAGAGGAATTCTTTATTTAAGTTGAGATGAAAACTAAATGTCAGTGTCAGTATAAGGAAAGACTTAGTCATGCGATGCTTTTGAAATAATACCTATGTACCAGTCAAAAGAATTATTTTCAAATAAGTTGCTTCTTCATATTGGTTTTCGTATTTAACTTGATATAAAGGTGTTTCTTGGACTTTAGGAATGAATCTATTTCAGAGCATGCGATAATGATCATGGAATTGTAAGTATTGTCTAAATTTCACGCTCTGTCATCATAGTACAAAAAATCTTGATCGTAAATATAAGGTGTTACGCAGAATACTAACATATTTTTCAGCACCCTTTGGTACTTACCTAACTATTCGTAAATGCAATATTATTTGCTTTATTATGATGTGCATTATGCATAAATTTGTGGTGATAGGCAACAACAGCTTAATTCGACTTAAGTAGATAAAAAGTACGGATTCAAACTTAAGGGGTTACTGCTTATCACTACTGAAATATTCGAATAAATCCGAAACTATCTCTGCTTGTCAGCTACCATGCAAAAACTACTAAAAGATTTTATTTTAAAATTTTATTGGTAGGTATGCATGAACCCAAGGCAACACATTATTCCGAAATTCAATGTAAGAGTTGCTGAATATAAATTTTATTTGCTATTACTAGAGAGTTACAATATTGATTTTAATCTCATCTTTTTCATAACTACACTGATTTAAATCAAATTTTGTTTTACAAATCAAAAGCTTGGAAAAGAGAAAGGACTTAACAGATAGATGTACTAGGAGCGTTGCATTGAATTTAGATTTAATGTTATTACTTAATTTAACCACATTTTTTAATGCCAAAGTAAAGCTTAACATTAGAAGAAGAAATGTAAAACGGGCACTCGCTTTTGTGCTATCATACCATAAGGTGGTATTAAATAAAGCAGAAGAAAAAATCTGAACAAAATCAAGGATATAATGCTTCAAGGTCAGAAAAAAATTCAATAATCGAATCATGTCATTTTTCATCTGATTTATTCCGGTTATTGATCTACTCGAATTCTTATTTATTTCCAGGTAAGTTAACATCATTGTCAAAGCAAAAATACCTCCGATATATGAATTATAATTAGCAAATAAGAATTCGGGATGGAATTGATGTTGTCCAATTTATTTATTGCTCAGCTCTAAATGCAAAGAAAAAAAACAAAACTTCTTCAGACTATTTTAAGTGAATTTCTGGAACGTGTTTGCAATTCATAAATAAACTCGACCCGCTAAAACGTTGCAACATTGTTTAACAAATATATTCACAAATCATTCGCCATAATTTCCCAGACATGTAGGCGCAAGCGAAGAATAAAACTGACCATGCGCGAGTATCTTTAACAAGAAAAATGTTTTTAAATATGGATAACAACGTCAGGAAAACAAAGTGCCATGATCGGCATATAAACACCAAAAATTATCATACAAGATGTGCATATTGCACCCACAAAATCGAATAACTTGCATGGATTCCACATAAGGTTGGAATATGGTCACAAGTCTTTAGTTTAGCCAGACAACAAGGACTTACTTAACCAGAATAACGTATGGATCGTCCAGACGATCTAGACAGCCCAGATTAATTGATAGAAGGGCACGCGACTTCAATTATTCACTACAATCGATCAATAGTCGTCAATTATTTTTGCTGCTGTTGATTGAACTTAAGGTAGCTATCGGTTGAAATTATACAGAAAAGATCCAAATTTTCCGATCGAGTTCATCTGGTTTCAACGATTCGCTGGCAGAGGATGAATTCAACAAGCCAAACACGACTAGAATTAGACTGTGAAATCCAAGTCTTAATCCGCATCATTAAACTCGTTTTGTGCGCATGTCTAATTTAATTAACGACGTTATCTATTTGTCAGCTCCGTTGACAGCAAGGGAAAATACGAGAAATAACAGATTGACTTAAACTAAAAAAAAAATGGAAAAGGAGTAAAAGAGAGGAAATGTTAACACTTGCGCTTCCAGAAGACTTCTTTGGACCATTTAAAGTTCAATTCCTCGGTAAAAGAGCACTAGAAATTAGTTTAGACCTACTTCAATGTCTTCGAAAGAGGAAAAAAAGTAAACGTACGACCGGAGATCACTCATTAGTAAGTAGCGCATGCGCATTATTGGAGACGGCCCACGCCAATCCGTTCTAAACAGATTTTTTAATTATTGTCAAGTGAGGGCTGCATGCTGCGTATCAGTGATTAATGGAGATGACATTTGGTCCATACTTGCTTAGTTTTAGCCGAATTCATTGGTTTTTGAGAATTTCTCAAGAGACATTTACGGTGCAATGGAATTCTTACGTGAAACAGGTGGTATTTGGACTAGGTTAATACAATTAAACAGACGTTGAAAAGATTTTTATTAAGAAAATTCAGTAAGTACAACCAAGCAAATGCTTTTATAAGGAGTCGTTTTGGATTGGTTACGATTGTGATTGAGTCAGTTCCTTTGACCATATTTTACTGAATTGCTTAAACAGAATTTCAAGGATTTGCATAAAGTGTACCTACTTAGCTGTTATCGGTTATGTTCAGCAACCGAGGAATCAACCAACCCACAACCGTGGTGAGGTATGATATTTCCGACAGATTTTAGGTAGTCCAGTGATATATTGATGAGGGCCAATACTCTTTGGAAGACATTGTGATGGAGAGAATTGATCAGTTTGAGTTTTCAAAAGTACTCAAATGATGTAGCCTAAATCTATCATCATCATAATCATCATAAAAGAATTGTTAAAATTTAAGGAGAATGACACATATGTGTCTCATAAGAAGGTGAGGGAAGAGAGGCATATTCTAAATTAGGCCTAACGAAAGCATAGTAAAGAAGTTCGGTACGGGTCATAAAATTCTTTCGATCATCTCTTAACGAAACCCATAGTCGTATTAGCTTTTTTAAACACGGCATCATAGTTAACTTTAAAAGAAAAATGATAAGTAAGCCAGATACCCATATCCTTAGTTTCTTAGGATCATTACAGGATTGGAGTTGAGAGAACTTTCTTTCGAGAAAATTACAGATGTGGTCTTACTAATATTTTAATATAGATCATACTAAGTAATATTTCAGAAAAATGGTAGATAAAGCACCAGACGTGAAAAATTTTCAAGTAAAAATTTAAGAGAAGAAAGTGTGAAACTCTGATCCCTGATCCCGTAACTCTCTGGATCACATTTTAGACATTTGTTATCATAAGTCGAACACTATGCGACATAAAAGAAAATAAAAATATATTTTATAATGTGAAAAGGAAGCCCTTGACTTAGTAAACCCACTTTAAAATTTTACCCCCCCCCCCCCCCCCCAACTATTTCGGCGCCTTTTCCAAACAGCAATATTTTTGTAAATTTCTTCATTTGCAATAAAGCTGGGCAATGGGCAAGCATTACTTAAAACTATTCTAAATTTCAAGTCGACAGCATCAGTAGTTGATGAAATAAGTAGTTGTGACAGACGGACAGTCAGATAAAGTCGCACGATAAGGAACCCTAAAAAATATTTGGTGGGTCCCCAGCAGTTTTAGAAATTACATTGCCAGATCGGAGGAAGCAAGGCTATTTATAAAAGGCCCAACATATTAATTAGCTGATAAAAGATCCCAGCCAAAACGAGCGAGGTTGAAGTTCCAAATAATCATAAACCCTTGCTGAGCCATTTTGGAGTTGCAAATGGTTTTCAGATCGCAAGCAAGTCGCGTATGTATGAACATATGTACGTAATAACAATATGTATACCTTTTGTGGGACAGGGTTATGGCGGTGCACAAGATCGGTAAATACCAAAATTTGGAACTAGGCTACTCGGGAAGTTTCGTTGAACAGCACAGAGGACTCTCCCTCCAACGGGTACGATAAAAGCAACTGTTTGACAATAACAAGGTTTTCGCAATTAAAACATTTCTCTTCCAAAGTCCGTGTCACATCCCTCGTTTAGTTAAGATCACGAAAAAACCGAATTCACTATGGGCAGGAAAAATGCATTCTACTTTGAGCTGAGCCTAGCTACGCTTTTGTAGTAGAAGTTTTTAGAATGGCAGTAAATATAGGTCTAATTTCTCAATGAAAGTAACGAACAGTAGAGTTTTAGTATTAGATGTCCGACGAAAAAAGTATTCGAGCTTGATCTTTAGGAACAAAACGGTAAGGGATCAGGCACCTTAACTCTGGGCTTCCTCGGTGGTATGGGCATAAATCCTGGATACAAAAACACATTGAGTTTAGCCGGCCTCAAAGTAAAAGCTGTAATGCAATAGGCTCGCTCTATGGACATAACTGCAGCAGGATTTGGGCTTACGTTGTGTGTTAGAGATGGAGGTATGAGGGGGATAAGTAAGTATTCCATCGCTTTGTGACGTAAAACTTAATGAGGTTTTTATGGGAGTGAGAATATGTTGGTTCGAATTTTGCCGGTATCAACTATTAAAATAACTACCTAATAGCTGACAACTGATTAGGGTAAAACATCATTGGTATTAGCAAAGTTATATATGGTGGTTTAAAATGCAACTGAAACCATAGGTACACTTGCAGTAGAATCAGGTGATGTTCTTGCGTTGCGTCATGCGTCACCAGAAATCAGATGAACTAGAGATACGGCGTACCACAAGACTAAACCTGCAGTCCTTTGTTTATTAATTTAGGAGTTTCAAACTTTATTAGAATACCTTAGAGTAGCATTCCTTTTTATTACCTCTGTACACGGAAGAAGTCCTTGGTGGCCTTCCATCATGAGGTACCCTGGTTCGAACCTCTACAGCGGCGATCCGTGGTTGTTTTCTGTTGCCAGCAGATTACATAAAAAGGCCATTGGGAGTTGCAGAGTATTTAAACTGGTTTAGATTCCACACCTTAAATTGTTCTCCATTTAGAGGGGGTAACAATTTGGACAAACTTTTCGACCCCTCCCTTCTTTATCCCGCAAACATCATATTTTATTTCAACGAGAAAAAATGAATGGTACATACCGCACTATAGAGGGAAAGCCAGTAAACTGCTGTCATTTACCTCTCTATGTACAAGGAGTGTTCCTGAAATACTCTGTAGAAGGCAAACTATAATTTTGGTGAATATATTGCACCCTGCCCCCGCCCTACACCCTTACCAACTGTGCGTGTTTTACAGGAATTTGGGAAGGGAAATTGAAAATGTAGACAAACAGATATGGATCTAAATGACAGCAGTTGATTGGGTTTCCCTTTATAGAGCGGAATGTACCATTCATTTTTTCTCCTTGAAATAAATAATCGAGGGTGTGAAAAGATTGTTCTAATGTTTCACACCCCTTAGCTCAGCGATTTTGACATTTTGATTTTTTGGTGGAGTAAGATTGCCGGGGGGGGGGGGTAAGAGATTTGATTTTTGCAAATTTTTGATGGCGTACTTATGCTTAAAATATTAATAACAAAATTATTTTTTATCTTTATTAATTTATGAAGAAATAAATAATTATATAAGTCCTTAATTATAGCAAAATCGGCTGAACCAATTTTCGCATTTGCAAAACATGAAACATCTTACTTTCTTGCTTACCCATTTTGGCACTATCTTTTCTTCCAGGTCAAATTCAACTGATGTGGTTAAAATTGTAACACTTGCATTTGAAAGGGGTACTATGTACATTCAAATATTACCGATCTCTAAATTTTGTCATTAATACAAAGGTGAATCAAATATAAACGAAACTTTATTTACAAAAATTTATAACTTGTTTTAATACAATAACCAAGCATGCATCAATTTTGCTAGGATTGCTAGGTTTTTGATGCCGGCATCGTAAAATGAAGAGGTTTGTGTTAGAAGCCTATTGCGCACAAAGGTCTCCACTCCTATATCGTCCTGGAGTGCTCCGAGTGCTTATTTCAGCGTCTCAAACAGATAGGAATCGAAAGGCGATAGTCAGGGCTATAGGGGTGATTCTCAAGTGGAGTCCATCTTATAACTTCTAATTTTTGGCAAGTTGAACGTGCAGTATGGGGCCGAGCGTTATCGTAGCAGCATTTGATCACCAAATTGTGCAGCCAATCTTTTCAAAATTTCAACTGGTTTTACTCCTTCTTGAATAAGAAATTTAATAATAACACGTTGCGCAGCGGAAAGATGCACCTGTTGCTCCGACATTGTGACAACTACTGGTAAACTGGTTTTAACCGTTCGACCGCCAGCTCTCCCCTCTCCTGACATTCTTACCTATACCCTGTAAAAGCGACCGCTCACTCTCTTCAAACTTACTCGCTCAGAAACAAAAGTATCGTTTATATTTGATTCACCCAAGTATTACTTTTAGTTACGATTAAAAATAAACAAGTTATTTAGCAAAAACATACTTACCCCCCCCTTTTTAAGATGGCCGCTATTCCCAACCCCCTAATACCCCTGTATAGCAGAAATTTTTATTCAACTTTGATATTTGTATTCCACAAGAGATCCTGATCTTTATAATTTCTTGTCTCGACGATATTAAGATCTTTCTGTGACAAATTTATATTCACTCAATCACCCAGTGTTATGTTTAGAACCTTTGATGTTTATGTGAATGGTCGTAAAAATTCTCTTTCCTAAATTGGTGTTAAGACATTAAACCCATTCGACGGCAATGTCACATCATTCGGTACCTGGCTAAAAAGCACAAATAACACACCTTAAAAATGAAAAACAAAAAACAATTACTCCAAAATCTATCTATCCCTAAAATCTCTATGGTTTCGAATGCATTTAACAATTGAGAGCCCTTGACAAGTTTTGGTGTAAGTAGAATAGTAGAGAAAAGCAAAGAAATTGCTTATTGTCTGTTTCAACTCATGATGGAGTTTTACATAAAATTACTTAAAAATTTATTTGTAAATTATAATAATCTGTGAAAACCATAATATGGTCAAAATGTTCTATTCTACTCATAAAAGTGAGGACAAAAGCTAAAGAACTGCTGACGTAAAACGACTCCACAATTTAAAACAAATTTTGCTTCTAATCACCCAATTACGTTTTGTCTACCAATAGACCAATAGTGTGGCTTCAACACATATGAACAAGTTAAGCATAGAAAAAAAACTGTTAAAACAGCATCTGAACATATCTCAATGAGCAGGCTCTACAGTACAGTAGCATGCAACTAACAGCATCACAACGGCAACAGCAGTGGCAGCAGCAGCCCATACTCATTTATTCGGTTAGTAAACCGGATGTGCCTAATCACAGCCAGTTTGTCCCAGCTCCCGACCTTTCTACGGAGTGCGACGACGATGGTGCGGGATACCACTTTGACATTTTTTTTCTATTTTTATTTCATTTTACATTACTACAAAGTACGATTGTGACAGCAACTGATCACAGAAGAAATTCGTCAAATAAATGACCCAAACGGCCGCCATGAGTGTATGCAATTTTGCTTGAAGATCAGCTGATTTAGACTTTTTCGCACGCCAGAAAGGAAGTGATCAAGTGACTCATGTCCACGTCTTGATTGCATAACACGTTTTTCAGCGAAGAAAGAAGTCTTAATCCGTCCTTATGCACGGTTATGATATATGTTCAGTAAAATATGCTTTCCACCGTTGAGCGTTAATGTTCATTAGCCAAAATGATGGAAATTATCGCCATACAAAAAATCCCTATCCAACATAAGACCTCGAAATTAATGGAAAAAGTCGCACGATCACTTGGGTTAGCTTCCATTCTGCCCGTCATTCAGTGGTCACTCGAATAATAAAAATCTCTCAATTCGCGATTAATTTCAATGGGAAAAAGACGCCAGCCAGCGCATTTGAACTGGTGGACCAAAGTGAAGTGGACAGTGCTGAATTGCTGATATCGTGCGGTGTGTATTTGTGCGCTATTTTTTTGGCGTATACCTCAGCCGTTAATCGGTGCAGAAAGGGCAAACAAAAAAAGGATGGCCGTCGCAATCCAAAAAGATCTCGTCAACGGCGGAACCGTAAAAAGATGACGATATGAAAGACCTGTGATCCACTGAACTGACTGTGGTAGTCGTTGATCGCCACCGAGGCCGTGGGAACCGATCAGCTGCAAACGATACCTAGAGATGGCCCCGGGTATGTCCGTCAAGTCTCGGCGCTGCATTAATGGACTGCTTCTGTCTATATCGGACGAGATCTCGTTATACGTAAATGTGGCCGGTGATCGCGTCTCTACAACTATTATTCATCCTTACATAAAGATGGACGATCACAGGCCCTATCTCGATATGGAAGTTTGTCTAGAATTAAAAATCGTTTTCCGCCGGTGCCCGGTGCGTTGCTCTGATGCCCTCTTCTTCTGGTTTTGATTTAAATCCCATAACCAAACTGCATGAACATACGCGTGGTATCCATCTATCAATTAGGTGGGACAGATGAAAGATGCTATCACTGGGTAAACGAAATTATTATTAACAGATTTAAGTGTTGCTACAGCTCTCGAGGCCATAGTCAGACACTTATACCACAGAAAGCAGTGTGCAATACATCAAAAGGACAAAAAATTATCATGTCATCAGTTCCACTATCGCCCAGATGAATCGGACAACACAACTCTTCGACCATGTGAGTGCAGCGTTAGTGGAATTATGTAATTAGTTGGCTGCAGTTAATAATAGCACTGGACGAGGTTGATCATAACATCCGATCTTTTAGATGGAACTAGTTTAAGCGGTTTCCTTATTTAAAGAAATAGAAAAAAGCCGCGAAGATGGTACGCAAGAGATTCAAAGATTCATTTCTTGTTTGCGGATGTTAATCGTGTTTCAATGAACTCTTTTTATATGCGGAGTGTTTGTGCATTCAGATTATCTTGAAAGAGACATTTGGTTTTCTGCTCGCATCGGAGTCTTTTAATTTTCTTTTTGCAAATTGATCAAAGAAATTAATAAACTAAAATTTTCCTTCCGCTTACATTAATTGAATGTCCTTTCTTCTTATTATCTTCCGCTAATTGAATACATGACACATTGATTATTATTTATTTTAAATGGTTTTATATTTATTGGACGAATACTTCGAGAGGATGGAATTTTCGAAAAGATGTTTCAAGCAAAAATTATTCAGTTTGAAGGGGGACATCTTTTGGGACCAACATGTTCTACCCTTACCACCGCCCTAGGAAGCGGAGGGGGGGGGGGACTTCCAAATGTTAAATGGGACTGGTGAAGTGGGGTTTCTACTGCCTTTGGCTCTTCCTTTCATCTTTTGACTCTTGCCCCGTCAGTGGAGTCGATTGTACTTACATATATAGTTGATCGCTTTATTCAAACCATGACGAAGTTGTATCAATTAATGAGTGGCACGATCACCATGCTGTAGCTGTATGTTCAAGCCTCGGCCTGCCTATGACTATTTCATTTGCAATTGCAATAAATAAAAAAAACCTGCCGTCTCTGTGCCGTTGTCTAGTTCGCAGCATTGCAAAAACAATTCTCGCATTCCCTTATTCTAATTCCCTTCCCCCCCCCCCCCCCCCCCCTATGGCTAAATCACATAGGTTTCTCCCCTGTGCTTTGGCTACATCATAAAAGAAAATGACTTGTAGTTTATAGGTATATTTAAAATAAATAAGTAAGAAAATATAGATATCTGAGCCATCTATCGTCACTTTTTAAAAGTTTACGTATAACCGAAGACAAAAGTTACAATACCAAGATCAGGTATTCTTTCGATATGTCAAAAGATAACCTTTCAGTTACCTGATAATGAACACACGATTTGCTTGGACTCCAAAAACAGATGTTTTTTATATATGTATGTATGTACCAATTAATACCTGATTTTTTTCTCTTAACTAATTAGAAACTGTAATAATTTTGTTTGTTCAGTAGTCGCAAATTTGCGATGTTGAAAAAGAAAAAAAGTGTAATTTCTTATGTTTGTTCAGGTTATACATATTTGCTAAATTATTTGAAGGTTAGTAAATACGCATTGAAATTCGTGCTATAAAACCCAACGTCTTACTCAGTTCTTTGAGTCCCAATAAAGTAGCTGGGGCTCACGCTATAGTGTTCCTGCTTGAAGCAATTGTCTATTGCAATGTTTCCGCAATCCGGGATGGAACACTCTTCGTAAGTTAAATATGGTAATTAACCGATTTTCCATATATTGCAGAATTATGTCAAATAATGCTATCCTAACTGCTGTACAGTACATAAAGATTACTAAAACGTAAAAATATAATCTTTCAAGTTGGAGGAAGTTCTGTGATAGGAATATTAACTGAAAGTAATATTGTTAAAACCCAATATGTGTTAGAGTTTGTACGCCATCCAAACTATGGCTATCGAGACACGATTACGATGCGAATTTGATAAAAACTTCAAATTTAATACGACTTTTATGTTAATTAATATGGTCGACCCCAAAGAGAATAACCGGTTTCTTCTATCCATCTTGGTTTGCTAGTAATTGCTGACGATGTCTTCTTACTGGAGTTTAAGACACGATTTTTTCCCAGATGATGCTATATTATAACCGATTATCTGGTTGTATCAGATGAAGGTAACCCAGGTACTATTACGCCGTCTGTACCTACAGCATTTGTTTAGTTGTCACCGAGGGCAAGCGATCGATGCAGAAGCCTCACCGTTCATGTGAAGGTTGTTCCTTCCCTTCGACAAGCATCTTGCTTCCGTCACTGTATCTTAGCCTGCTCTGCCTGCAATTGGCAAGATCATCCTTGGTATTGAATTACTAAAAACACTCATGGTCACATTCCAGAAATTTGGAAAACTTTACCTCCTCAGTTTTTCCTGGAGGGTATACTTTACAAATCCTTATAAAGGGTGCTAAGGTTATAATGCTTTCCCAAACCGTCATATTTTTCTACTGATAAATACGGTACTCAGAGCTTTGCCAGCGTCCGAATTATTTTGCTGACCAAGTCTACGGTGAACTGATTCTTACAGGTTGTCCTAATGTGTCCTTTTTTGAACTTATTCTTGGGAAACCGAACTGACACAAATTCCTCGAAGACATTAAGCTCTTCATCAAAAGCAGTGTTCGACGTGGTTCAGAAGACATCCGCCTTTTATCAATATTTATTCTCCCAGGAGTACCAGAGACGATCGTGCACAGTAAAACGTCTCGAAGTGCTCGCCTCCTCTTATTTGGAGGCATGAGTATCGACCTTTATGGATGGAAATTGTTGGGGTTAGTCGCAATAGTGCTGTCATTAGTCGTTTTCAATTGAAAAAGAAAAAAAAACGAAAAACGAATGGAATCACTTCGGTGTCCGTCTGCTTGTCTGGCACAGCTGCTATTCTCCGAAACTATTTGGCATAGAAAGTTTAAGTTTGACAAAAATACAGGAATTGGTGGACTAATTATCAGCCGTGCAATTTTCAATAAATAAATTTTGATTTGGAGCATTATTTTGCAAAACCACTCCCCCCCTCCCAAATAATTTACCCCACACTTTTTCCAAATAAATATTCCCATAAGTGGAGATTGAATAAAAATTATCACATTACTTGATAAAAACAAAAGTCAAAAATAAGTGCATGGCTGTATCTATTTTAACGAGGCCGAGGAATTGTAGCGCGACAACGTGGGATAGGTTATATTGCAACTGGAAAAAATCAATATCAAGAAAGTTGTTAGTAGTATGATACTTTCCAATATTATGTATTCTTCAATTTTTTAAAGAATCCAAAGTCAAAATTAATGATACTATAGGCAGAACTTTAATCGGCAAGTATTCTAGGTTGAATATCAATATTAGACAGTTGGTAATCAATAGGATCTTATGTTTGATAAGACTCTTTTTAGGCCAGTATTGATAAACAAGTGTCGTCGGTCCTCGGATAACGTGTCTGTCTACCAATCCGGTGGTCCCAGGTGTAAATCCCACCGACCGATGGTTGTTTTCGATAAAAAGGCCATTTGGATTGCAGAGACAACGTCGGTGGTTCGTATTGTAATTCACTTTAAATTGCAGGTCCACTTGCAATCGGTGTCTCAATTCGGGTGAAGTTGTTCCCCCTCCTCTTCCCTCACAAGCGGTTACGGGAACTATAGAGAGATTGATTAACAATGTTGTCCTAGTCTCGGTAGCCAGTATAACTGCAGACCTCAAAGCACTAATGACCTTTATACGCGTGGATATGCGATTGGAAAGGTGTGGAGTCAATATTATAAAATAGATATATACATGTGTAATCAGACCTATGATAAATGGTGCGATAGTCTGGTGGAAAACACTGGAGGTGGGTAAGAGCCAGAAAGTAATAAACCAAGTGCAACGGGGGGTCTTGAGGTCATACTGAACACTACTCCACTAAAACTTCATGTCAAATGTGCGGCAATCAGCTCGATCATACGTTTACGAAATTAAGAGGACAATACCACAATACACCTAACATCAAAAGATCGCTCAAATTTGTAACGAATATGCTTGAATAGAATGAAGTAGAATACTTGGGGAAGAAGATTGGTGGGACTTCCAAACCGGTAAGCCCAACTTAGAGGTAGTCCCAACCTCTTTTTCGATAAAAAGATTAAAATATGTAGTAGGGTGAATAACTCTAAAATAAATATGTATGGATAGCGAGACGTCAATCAAATGCCTAACAAACGCCGTCGTGAAATCCAAAACGTTAGAGGGCTTTAAGCAGGCCATCACGGAATAAAGGAGCCAAAATGAATTATACGTACCAGGGTCCTGCGTAATCCGAAGAAATGAAAAAGTAAAGGAATTATCGCAAAACAGCGCAAACTAGGAAACATCTTTAAAGCTCACGCTGTACATCCCTATCCAGGAACTCAATAAGGAAATCCTCAAGCATTTGACGAGGAGGCATAACGAGAGATAAGAGGGATCAGAAACAGCTAAACATACAAATGCGTTCTGCGTATTCTTATGCTTCAGAATAAAATAAGATAATCAAGTTGAATAAGATCTACTTGACGCGTTATGCCTAACCTAATAGCTCATATCCGAAGAATAGAAGTAACAGAATCCAGCGTAGAGGACCAAGACTTGCAAACCAACCAACCAACCAACCATTGGCCTGAGCTCCCCTTCTACCACAGAGGCGCACTTTTTGACGAGTGTCAATAAATTATTTACCTATTCCGACAAGGAAGTGTTGGAATGAGGCTCATCAAACCAGTCAGTACAACACGATGATTACGAGTTGTAGATGCTACTTTTCAGTGTCACTTTGTCCACATTAGTATTAAAAACGTCTCTAAGGGGGTCTGTAAGGGGGATTGATTAGGTAGGGAATAGGACAGTTCTCTGGACAATATTATGGAAGCTATTTTCGCCCTATCTAGCTTTTCCTGCAGAAGCTGGTGCGAAAATATTATATCAGCAACTTAACTTGGCTTCTCGAGTGTAACGAATTGCAGCTACCCCCAGCGCTCCTCATAAGGTGCCGGAATAAGATGGTCGCTCCAAGGTAGAGAAGGGCCGATCTCAAATTCGATACGTTTAATGTAAGATCAAACCTTGACTAGCATACTCCAGCAGATGAAGCTAAAACTAGCAGGTTTTAACCTTATAGCAGATTACTCTCTTTATGAATTATTTGAAAAGCGTTTCTGAGTTTTCTTCGCCTCTTTTCGTCCAGCAGGTTAATCTCGTTAAAACCTGCTAGTTTCAGTCTTATATTCAGCAAGCGTGCAATGTGAGAAACCTATACAAATGGAGTGTAATGTGAGGGCTCGGAATTCCCAACATAGAGTTGGCCCTCGCAACGACGTTATTAATTTTGGAGATGAAGTTAAATTGTATATCAAGATAAACTCACAAGTCCCTCCCCCTTCCACCCGTTTTTTACGAGTACCCTCATACATGTACTAAAAAATACGGGAGGCAAGACCTTGAGAAGGATATAACCTGACATTTCCCGATATTAAGTTTAAGATTATTGTTGCAACACCAGTCATAGAACATGTCCAGCTACAGCTAGAAGAAAAACCTTAATATCTTCCGCGTATATAAGAAGTTTATATCTTTCATGAAAATAAGTAATATCAGGGGATCCAGTAAAAGTAAAATAAGTACGTAAAAGTAATATAAGGGACCCAGATGACTGACTAGCTGGGGAGCGCCAAAAGGATCTACGAAGGCATCAGAGAAAACGAAAACGTACTCTATAAGTTCTAGTAGATAAATATGACTTAATCCATACACTGACTGGCAGCCGATACTGGCTGAAGCATTGCCAGTATTTATGAAGACGTAAATTTTGAGCGAACTTCACAAAACCCTTATTTAAAGCAGACTAGGATGCTTCTGTCATCAAAACCAATCGGGTCATGCTGAAATGGGCAATTATAAAACTTTTGTTTAATAATGGTTAAGTTCTGGTATCCAACGGTTGGCAACCAGTGTTGGTTGAAAGTGGAAAGACTATTGTCGATTCGACAATCGTGCCCATGTTGGAAATTTTAATTATCCCACGGTAATCAAATTTAGGATAAGTTCCGGAATCCAATATTTTAGCAATATTGAACCAGTATTGGTCAGAATTCGGCAGCCTATCATGGGTTTGGTAATCGAATCGTTACTGGGACGGGATTAAATTAACGCTAGTCCAATACTGTACAAGCATCGGCAGTCAACCATTGGCTGCTAATATTATTAAAGTACCGCTCCGATCGTCACAATCGCCACAGCATCTTACTGTCTGTAAGCTATACCATGCCCGTGGGTCGTAGGAAAATCCTGGATTTGTCAAAAATTAGATACTGGGAACAGTGTTCCGTCGCGGACTACTGCAGACTGGCTGAGAGACAGAATACATTGTCCAGAAGTGCTAAGAAAAGGAGGGTATTAGACATATGTCAGAGTTCTCTAAGATAGCTGACGGCACTAGGGGTCCTGCCCTATCAGGAAATATCAGGTGATATATAATGAAGATGAACATCCTTGAGAATGACTACTCTAGGCCAAGCATATCAAACTCAACGGCTACGATGGGCTTCATAGGAAGTTTTATTTTGTAAAGAACATTATGAAAAAATGCATTGTTCGTTGCACAAGAGAAGGATGGGAGCGAAATATATGCGACGTGGGTTCAGGCACGCAGAGGGTTGTGCGTACGTGGACTGGTGCGACAGAAAGGCCAACAGATTAATTCGCGGGCTGCTTTCCACTTGTTTACTAAAAGAAAGCGGGGCCGCAGAAATATGTTTTTTTTTTATTCGATATGGCAAAAGCCTAGGGGACAACCCTTTGACGCGTTAGCATGGTTTAGGCCGGAAGGGAAGTGAGGAAACTTGAATGTCTTGTTTTTTTTTGGATTGCTGCGAGCTAGACAACAGTCCAGAGACGGAGCGAATTATTTTAATTTCTTACTAAAAGCTCAACCATACCAGATATCCCCGGTCTCAAACCCGGGTGGTCGTGCCGTTCAATGAATTGACCCAACTCCGTCTCGATGCGGCCTGCGAGCCTCTTTGACACGTATGCTCTAGGCTGTTATTGGATGAGCAGGAGACCGTAGTGTATGTAGTCTGGTACAGTACCATGTATTGGTAAATGGCAGGAGGAGGCTGCTGAGAAAGGCTGCGAAAGGCACGTAGAAGTATATATAAGTAAATAATTTTGAAGTTATTGGTTACCAACTATCTAAATCTCCAATCAGGGATCAGCGTGATTAGGGTTAATTTTCTGTTTAATTGTAAGTGTTATTAGTAGTTTTTTTGCAGTAATCAGTAATTAATGAATACTGAAAAAAAATTAAATACGCGTCGAATTTTAAACTTTATCGATGTAAATAAATAAAGATACGACACATACAGCAATAGGTATGAGGCTATGAGTCAGCAAAAAGAGTCCCATCGGACTAATTGCGTTTCTTTAGAAACAAATACAAATAGTTAATGTTTGCTAAAAAACAGTTTGCATGCCATAGTTAGATTTTCGACAGAATGTTTTTATTTTACAGTTCATCATAACTGTTACTCATGGCTTTTACGAGTATTTCATTCGGTCCAACGATAAAATTTCCAGAAGATTTAAATTTTTGAAGAGTCATAATAACAGCCTTAGTATACTTTAATACTTTTAATTCGATGCTAATAGTTTTCACAGACTTTTAATTTTTAAAGTCTCTTCATAAAATTCCCAAAAAAGTTTTAATATTTTAGTTTCATTATAACTGTCTTAGCTGACTTTCATATTTTTCAGTTAATTAAAACGGTTACCGGAGACTTTTATCCATTTAAATCCTATCATTAAAGTCCCATAAGACTGTTCTCTTTTTATTTAAGTTCGATAACAATCTCTTCGGGCTGTTATATTTTATAGGCAATTATAACAGTTAGTGGAATCATGAAGCAAACACTATGTTTTAAAGTTGAGACATATAAAGCTATAATCTCAATTAGCGATATTAATTAAATATTAATTCTCAATCGTAATTAAGCTTTACCCTGAAATGTTTTTAATTACTGTGTTAATGCAGTTAAGACTTTTGCTAATTAGCTAATTTTGCGTAATTTTCCTAAAATGCACACACCTTTGTCATCGGAGTATTAACACAACCTTTCACGCATTAGCAGGTAATTTGAAGGTATTTAGCGGCCGAACTTGACACTATAACTCGCCCTTTAGCAAATCCGCCGACATCGTCTAGACGTAACTCTTGTTGTTGGAGCCGCGCAGTGGTAAGTTTGGCGACTTTCTCTTCCAAAGTAAATTCAAAATCGAACGAAATTTAAACTGAAATGTGTGTCTCGACCGTTTATTACGCGTTTCCGGTGCAATTCATAACTGGTTGTATGATCGCATCCTCTCCTCTAAAAACTTAACTAAATTTGCTCTTAAGGAGATCGAGCATTAATTCTTTCAATAACAAGAATATTGTTGTTGGGAATTTCTCCATATTTATTAAGAAAATTGGCAAAAGTCCAGTGATATGATCTTGAGAATTTTATTAGAAACCTACTGACGTGTTCAGAATCCACCGTGCCGGGGTGAAGCATAAGAACCAGGCAAATTGCTTTCAATTTAGAAAAACAAAAAACTGCGGAACAAGCAGTTTCCGGTGACTCTTCTTCTCTCAATTAAAGCGACTCACGCACGCATTGCGTCAAGACATTTCGAGTTGAGTATGAATCGAGTTTTGGTTTACAGTTGGTTTTCTTGTTAGGAATATTCCGAAGATTGGGTGAAGATAAAGGCAGAGGACGTCGATGTCACAGGGAAATTGGGACGTGCGGAAGATCTTACTTTGGTTAGATCAATGCATTCTTGGTTTGGATAAAGATCATTGATGACAACACTGTGATTGTATGAGTCAAATGAATCGCTCTACTAATCACTTACACAAGCCTGACGACGTTTTGCTGACTCCGACTAAGTTTCTTATGTCACAACACACCGGAGTGCACAGAATGGAAGATCACGCGGGATGTGGAGTACACATCGATTCACACTTAATCGCTGGATTCATTCATAAGTTCTCCTCTAGCCGCCGCGATCATTTCATTCATAAGATACATTCAGATGCTGCTGTTGCTCGTTTCGCGCTTCTTTGTTGTTACTACTTGTAATTGACCTGCCGATGCACTTAGCGGCATGCAGCTATGTTTTAAGTGATTTTTTATGCGTTTCCACTTATTGACCGCATGAGTAAGATTTTTTTTATTGCACGTTGGCATTCGAAAATAGTTTTCTGACTAGACAACCTTTCACGTATAAGGAATGCAGAAAAATGCCCTCTAGGACTGGATTCCTCGAGACGAGTGTATTCCCCTTTTTATGAACTTGAAATAGTTACGCAGGTAAAAAGTATTGGAAGATTTTTTGCCAGATAAATGCGTTTCCTTAAATATTTTGTAATAAATCAACATTCAGAATTGTGATGTACAAGAAAACTTAAGTGAATGTACATGGAAATGGAATAACGAAAGTTATTCATAAAAAACAACAATTTCTGCGGTATGAAGCGAGTTCACTACCTTGCTTAACAGCAGACCGCCCATAGTAATTGGAATACGAAGAAAATGATTCATCTTGCAAAAAACAATGTCTTCTTATCGATACTTTCCCAGTGTTAGTACCACTGGCATTTTATATATCATAAACGCTGGCTGAAATCAAAATTTTGTTTTCAGTATAAGTATTACAACTGGTAGCCAAAAATTACAACTAGGAAATATAGGATTAGATGCATAAACTACAAATTTCCAATAGTTCTTGGTATCCGTCCTTCTCTCAGAAATGTTGATGGTGTGGCAATGGTTATGATCGGAGCGGTACATTAATAATATTAGCAGCTAATGTTTGATGGCCGATGACCACGATCAGCACTTGACCTTGACAATTTACAGCTCGGTCCATGCGAAGAGCTGCTGACACTGCTAACCTTTTAACATATAAAACTAAAAATATCAAACCCAGCACTATTTCAAGCACCGATGTCGACGTTGTTCGAAAGGCATATGTTATATCCCTGTAAGCCAGCTTCTCAATTGCCTTTTTACAGATCACCGAGGCATATGGGATAGTGGATCTCACCATCATAGTGCAGATTCAGTATGCGGTTTTTTGTGCGCTTCTACACTTCCGACCACACCTACAGACGTAAGGCCCTGTTGGTCTAAAATCTATATTCTTTATTTTTTCTAGTTCAAATGATGAAATCAGTCTTCCTTGCACTTATGAAGTGCTTCTGTTTCCCGCGCCATTCCTCCACCACTGTATGAGCTCTCTTTGTGGTGTCTCCTACGGTGCGAATGAACTTACCTCTTGCAACCTGCTTAGTAATGAGTCAATAGTAATGTTCACAGAATAGGAGATAATATTCCTCCCAGGCCGCTAGAGACTTAATTCGGGCCCGGGGGCTAAAACAATCGGGCCCCCGCGAAAGAAATTTCTGCCCTGGACTAAGCGGTTACGGGCCCATATACAATCGAATGAGTGACTTTCAATTTAAAATCTGTCTAGTATATTACACTAATTTTCTGTTGAAGACTTAGATGACGGGGCCCCTTTTGAAAGCCCGGGCCCGGGGGGTTTATCCCTAAAGTCTGAGCGATTTTTAAGTTTGTATTATACTTTACCCGCGCACTAAAGTTATGGTTTCTAATTTTGTGGCGAAGGACCGCGTATAGTTGCAAGTGGTATAAAAACTTTTTTCAGATGCTGTCTTTTCCACAAATCCATTTCACTCAGGGTGAACTCCATCAATGCAGAACCATTTTTCTGAAAGAGTTCGGTCATAACCAGGATCTTCCCGTTTCCTCCATTCCTTTGCCTATTATATCTCCTGCTGTTATCATATTGTATTATATTGTATGTATGTAGGAACTTGAACTGGAGGTTTCCTTTGGTCGTGCTTTTGTAAAGTCCTGCTCTGACGCCTTACTTATTCCACTGGAAATCATCTTCAACAAGTATCTTCAGGTCGGTAGATTTCCTGCGCAATGGAAGAGCTGCTTATAAAAAGGGTAATAAAAACTTGATAACAAATTATAGGCCGCGAAGCGTTCGAATCGGTTATATATTCACAACTTGTGGGGCAGTGTAAGGGGCTAATCTTGTCTAATCAGAATAACTTTCTGCCTGGTAGATCGACGACAACTAACCTGCTTGAATTTACACTCTGCTTTCCAACTAGCTCTCCAGGCCAAATAAAAAACCGTAAATATAGGAAATTTAGAGTTGAGTGCACCTAAAGTTAGCAACTCACGCATGTGCAATATTTATTTTCAATCTCATTCAATTATAAATTTTCTATATTTACGATCGATTGCAATCGAATCGTATTTCGTAATAAGGCCCCTGGTCTTTATTCACCAGCTTTTGAACTGCAACATAGATTCCCGTGCTTTCTTATAGGTATATCCCATATAGCTTTAGGAGATTACCTTTACTACATGTCGTTCACTCTCGATCTATCTATGGTATTCATGAGCCTATAAATCGCATGTGGAGAGCCTATATACTTAGGATTCGCTGAAACAATCTCTGTTCTCTGTGAACCCGTTATTGTTGTGTGCGTGTACGTATTCTGGTTTTTGCATACTGGTTTGTGAGCCTCATTCACTTCAATATATTGTTACATTCTGGTGAATAGGTCAATTGTTTCTTGGCTCCTGCCGAGAAGTGCGCCTTGAGTTATAAGGGAACTATGGCATTGTTTAAAAATAAAAACAAGCTGGCAAAGTTAGCATTTGAAAAGCCCATTTCAAATAAATTTCACTTAATAATGAATTCGGTGACGAAATGTTTTTTTTTTACCCCCTTTTGGCTACTACACCGGACGCCCACAAGGTCTGGTTCCACTCTAACGCTTTCAACTCTTTCCAAAATTTGTGTATTTTAGTACCCTCTTTTCAGCAGATCTTCGTCATGTATTGCAAGATCGTTCAAGTCTTCCTTGGGTTCCATTAGTTTTTCTTTGGCTTTTCTCTAAGTGGATAGCCTATTCACTGCCACTGCTGTGGTTATGACCTCCGGCCAATGGTTGTTCAGGATGCGTCGGAGAGTGGAGGTTTGTAGCTTGTTACACAAAACTATGTCCATGCACAAAACTTCATAGATGACAATCAAGACGCGTTCTTGTCTCGGTCCGTTCAATACCTGGAAAGGGTTTGACATTGGCTTGTTGGATAGGATTTCTTGATTATGGTGACAATTTTCCCTAAAATGCTTCTCCTACGTAAAGTTGCTCTTATGTATTTGCGATCAACATCGCCACGAGCTTTCATCATGTCAACGAACATGAAATAGGAAGGGCAATTTACTCAATGATAGTTCTTAGAGTATTTATATGAACGCCCCCCTCACGAGAGCTTTCCTATCCAACGTTAAAAATGCGATCGATTACTTGCTTGATTCGTATATGAAAAATTGTTGATATTACTTTAAAAATTGAAGTTGGAAGACAAATCTCATTTCGATTGTTATAATTCTTCAGGTTCTCTTTCTGGTTACGAGAAAAAGAATAGCAACAAGAAGACCAAGGCTGTGCGTCTGTTGGGTGGCCAAAGCCGAAAGTTCTACAGGATAAATTAAGGTCCTCCACGACAAGTAGGCTAATTTCTTAGTAGTCTTACGGCGGCATGTCGCTTCTTCTACCTACACTGATAAGTGTTGTTAGATGGTGCTTATACCCTACATTAAGAAGGTACTTTGTCTAACTGTTGAAAACAACAACATGGTCGAGTTGGAGAAACACAGCATGTCACGTTGGTACTTCTTGTGTGTAAATAATGACCAATAACAAGTTGTTGCGAGTTACAACATTCAACAAGGATTTTTCCATCGATATTGCTGTTATCGAGTTTAAGCAATTCATGTTTTTTTATTCAATTCTAGCGTTCCGATCCACTATTATAACTATTTTTTCTCCTTTGTGAACCATATCAAAGGTGTCGCTAAACAGTTGTCAGAAGGCCTCTTAAAATGTTACATCCACTTGTTCGGTTTTATTTTCGGTATTATTGCATTTTTCAGTTCTTGCGCATATTGGCAATAATATTGACTAGTCCGATAGTGAACAGTTATGTTAATATTAACTCTGCCATGCTGGTTCCGTCGAAATTTTTTATTATTGACCAGAGATTAGCACCACAGGTTTTGGATGATGTAAACTTTGTCCCTTTCTCTACATTTAGTTTACCTTAAATGTTTATCTTATACTGGACCATTTCCATCTCTTTAATCTTACCGTATCCATACTCGTTCTACAGTCTTTATAGCCAAAAAACGTTTCGTTTCATGCTTACCTATCCTATATCAGTACACGGACAGAAAAGTTCTGGAATTTTTATACGGAAATTCCGGTAAAAGTTACTGTTATCATCCGTTATCGTTCTACAACTGTCATTTTTATGGAGCGGTATCCTACAATATTCTGAATGATGGGCCCCGAGTATCAGCGAAGAGTACTTTGAAAATGATGGTAGCTTTACGGCGGTTATTCCGAGAAAAACTGTGTATTTGGCGGTAAATTTTTCCTAAATCACACACTAAATTTTTGATTTACAACAACTTTACGATGCTGTTTCGTAAAATTTGCCTATGCACACATTAAAAATTACTGAAAACATCGTATACATTATAGGCAGCTGCTTAAATGTTGGGTCAATGTTTTAGTTGCAACACGCTTCCGGTGAGTAGAACCGTAATTTTTCCTGAAATTTCCTCTTCGTGTAGGAGAGCAGTTATTTAAGGCCAATAGTAAGCCGTCCACGGAAAGATTACTCGCACCCGATCTTCTATTTAATGTTCGCGCGTAGCCTGCAAGATTGTGTTTGTTGCCGAAGGCTCACTTACGTTAGATAATCGCATAATCAAGCGCGTTAGGGAGACGTTTTCTAACTATTTTTTGCGCGCACCTTTTATGTGGCCGTGTGTATGGAATATATTTATTTGGGGATGCAAAATAAGGTATTGATCAATATATATTCCCTCTTCAACAGAATTCCATATCATACAATATAAAGTAGTGTCTCGCTAATCAAAACCACCTTTAACTATAATTTCTTACATGTGCTAGTAATTTATTCTAACCATTTTATTTACTCCTTGGTTTGTTGTATTTAGAATAGTATATAAAATGTAGTTGTAGTTGTTTTACATTTAAAAAACAAATAAAGGTTCACAGATTCCATCAAATAAAAAATAGTTCTCTGGCTTAATCTATAAAAAATATGTATCCGAAATACATTTATTTAAGCTTAATACAAGCTATTGCATAAAAAAAAAATAAAAAATTTAATACAAACTATAACTTAATACTAATTCTACAGAATATAATAAATGAATAATTAAGAAAAAATAAATAAAAAGTATAAGCTACAATATGAGCTATATATATTGATAACTGGCAGAAGGCGAAAGGAAGAAGAATTAAAGTAGGCGATCAGGATCAAGATGGGCGGGGTCAAGATATAAGGCTTTGTGGAGTGATGATTTACTCAGATGGAAGTCAAAAGAGGAAAGGTCGTTGACTTTTCGTAACATCCTGGTAATTGGCTCGCTTTGACCGTAGTTTGTGCGATGGCGATCGAGTCGGAAAAGGGGAGTGGACCTAAGGTTACGGAGATTGGTATAGATGGGTAAAGATTACAGGATTGAGGGGCAGTCTATGGCACCAGTTAATAATTGATAAATGAAGAGAATGTCGGAAACATCACGACGTTTGCTTAGAGGTTGTAAGTCGATCAGTTTCAGACGGTTTTCATAGGGAGGAAGGTTGAATCTGTCAACCCACGGAAGATCACGTAGAGCAAAGCGAATAAACCTACGCTGGACAGATTCAATCCTATTAATGTGAGTTGTTTGTGTAGGGGACCATACCTGGCTGGCATATTCAAGGAGAGGTCTAACGAAGGAGACGTAGAGAGATCTGGAAACATAAGGATTGGAGAACTCTCTAGACCAGCGCTTCACAAACCCTAGCGCGGAGTTAGCTCTGTTCATTATGCTGTCAATGTGGGAACGGAAATTGAGTTCACTATCACAGATTATTCCTAAGTCACACAAAGAGGTAACGATAGGGACTGCTACGTCGGTTAACATATAGACTCTCGGGGTGGTGGAAAGACGCTTGCGGGAATAAGAGATGGACTGGCATTTGGAGACATTGAGCTCTAGAAAGTTTTTCATGCACCATGTGATGAATGAATCGAGGTCTTCTTGCAGGAGAAGAGAGTCGGTAGTGGAGGAGATATGTTTGATTATTTTCATGTCATCGGCATAAATGGACAACTCTGAGTGTCTGATGACACATTCAACATCATTTATTGTGAGGATAAAAAGCAATGGACCTGGGTGGCTGCCCTGAGGGACGCCTGAACGAGCGACAATAGGGTTAGAAATGCATGAACTGAAAAGAATATTGTACTGACGGTTGTTGAGGTAGGATCGGATCCAGGAGATGAATCTGGGGGGGAAGCCTAGGCGATCAAGTTTGAACAAGATAACGTTATGGGAGATCTTGTCGAAGGCTTTATTAAAATCGGTGGCGATAACATCAACATCTTTACTGTTTTCCAGGGCACATAGGGTTTTAGAGACGAAGTCAGTAAGGTTGGTGGTTGTAGATCTACCTTTGAGGAAACCATGCTGGGAGAGTGAGAAGATAGACTTACAGTGGAAGAACATGGAATCATACACCAATTTTTCGAATAGTTTAGGTATGGATGATAATTTAGCAATGGGTCTGTAGTTGGACACATCGTTCTTGCGACCTTTTTTGAAGATGGGAATAATATACGAATTTTTCCATAATTGAGGGAAAACCCCTTGAGTGACCGAGAGACGAAAAAGCAAAGTAAGGGGTTGGACTAGATGCATGGCACACTTTTTCAGAACAATGGCCGGAATGCCATCAGGACCTGGGTGAAAGTCGTCCTCAAGCCTATTAATACTGGCGGCGATTAGTTCAGGATCAGGGTCAAAAGATGAAAACGGCGTTTGAGTGCATTTGTCCATGAATGCAAAATAGTTAAGGTCGGGTTGTAGAGAATTGTCGCTGAAAGATTTACTGAAGAAGTGTGCAAAGAGGTTAGCGATAACCTTAGGATCAGATGAAGAGGTACTCTCGAGCTTTAGGGTGGAAGGGTAACCATTGGATTTCTTCTTAGAATTAATAAAGCTATAAAAACGCTTGGGGTCGGATATGAGGCTAGTTTCCATCCGTTGGAGGTACTCATGGTAGAGGGTATCACAACGTTCAGAAAAAGAGGTATAAGCAGATAGATAGGAAGAATAGTCAGACTCGGTCTGGGTTAGAAGAAAAGTTTGCCAACGTTTATTTCTCCTGTTGCGAAGAGAGCGTAATTCTTTGTCGTACCATACGGGGGATGAGGAGTAGTTTTTACGAGGAAGAAGAGGGATAGATTGTGTAAGACAAGCGTGTATTTCCGAATAGAACGCCTCTAGAGCAACGTCAACTGGGAGATGTTGAGGGATATCCCCAATGTTAGAGTTGAGGAGCAAGTGATTTAATTTGTCGAAGTCGCCTTTACGAAAATTGAAGGATAAAGAAGACTCGGAGCCTGAAACGGCATCTAGCTATAATTAATTTGGATTAGCGGGCCATTATTGTAAATTCAAACATAATTCCCGTGGTAACAATGCACTAAACATAAATTTAATTACAATTGCACTCCTTAAAATAATGATAAATTTTTCACGGATATAGTCATTCAACCATAAGTAAAAACCTTTACGAAAAAATTTCTGACTACCACATCCCTCACCTTAAAAGGTTTCAAACCCTTTCGTCAGGAGCAATTCAGAATTCGCCAAAAGTTCCAAGATAAAAAACAAAAATAATAATCACAATAAAAAGAAGTCTTGAATCTTCTCGGATTTCCCTGAAAATTGGGTCTCTTTAGACAGAATCCAAGTGCAAGTGCATCGCTACACCGGAAGTATAAAATTACACTCGAGTAGCGCAGAAGAAAAAAAAGGGCCACATGCAAGATACACGACAGATACAACCTAGAGACAACGTAAACTATAGGCCGCTGTAGTTGTGAATCGACGTCTTGTTTTCGTCACCAAGAAACGTTTACATTCAATTGAAATTCTACAAGAAATAATCTAGCTTCTTAGAAAATGTTTAAGAATATCCGAGAAGTCAGTGGTAATGGCAGCTTTTAAGAAATTTAAGAATGCCAAGAAAGACGAGGAAAATTTGTTTCAAAGTGATAAATTTGTTGAGTTTATTGCCATTTCTCTATCCAATAGATTTCGCAGGATATTTGAACGTGAATTTTTAATGTATTTTTGATACGTTCTGGAATTTATAGGTGGAGCCAATGATCTTGGCGGAAATAGTGGGCATTTATAACCTCCGCTTATATTATTTGGTTCAAATGCAAAACTCCTATAAAATAATCAAATTTACCACCGAGCAAAAACCCAATTCCTTCTCGAGCCGGAAGTTTTACACTTGATTACCATAACAGGTCCCTAATGATTATCAGCTAAACACCTGAAGAGTTACTTTTTAATTGCCCCACTTAGACGAGTGACTTTTATGTCACTTTCTTCCCTTCGTCCGGCTCTGATTTGTTCCACAATTCTCACAAAATCGGAACTGAAGATACTGAAGATTCAGGCAGACCGGGAAATTGTCCTCTTTGACCCCCACAACTTCCAGACCTGCTGTGTTGCACCTTTTGTTGTTTGTCGGATATAACAAAAAATTCAAATTTTTACTACGATCCCTTTTAGATGAATGAAAAAGTGCCAAGAAAAAAATCCATTAAAACCACATCGATTCCTTCGAAAGAACAGAGACCAAAGATCGTTTGTAATATTAACGCTCGAAAGAGATGCGAAATTCATTCATAAAATCAAGAAAGAAACTCCGGCGAACGGCTGTTGCTGAATGCTGCTGCTGTGATGCTCTAAACTTGGATGCTGGAGGCCATAAATCTCAGAGATGAGAAATGGACCTGCATAAAATCATCTGGTGTTTTTGATGACCTGCGTCACTGTAGTGATGTGTAGTGTATACGGGGTTCGTACAAGTAGAAGAAAAATTGTTTTTTGTTACAGTTTTTATCTGTAAATGTGTGGGCAGAATTGCACATCTGTTGCTGATGATGATTTTTTCTTATTTTTATCTCCAGGCGAGCTGAAGATGCCGAAAGCCCTGGGAAGCAAGTTTGATCGAGCGAGAATTTAAAAGCACCTTCTTATTAACATGATTACCTTTCGGATTAGATTTCTTAAGTGGCAAGAGGTTGTTTATTTAAACTTTTGTTTGTAGAGGAAACGTAGTTAACGAATCCTTGGATGCCATATATTTGTAAAACGGGCGATACTGTTTTTTATCTGCAATTCCAATTAAAGTTGTCTTAATTTTTTAGTGACGTTTTATAGAGCAAATATACCAATTGTCAGCCAGTTAGAATAGGAAATTGCTTAGGCGTATCCGATAAACCGAAAGGAGTTGTGTGAGGAGGTAAAATGATGATGAGTATTTAGTGGCAAATGTTTTAAACACAAAAGTTGGTTAAGAACCAGCACTCTGCAGAATGCCGAAACAGCAGTGAGCGATTCCCACGAGTCATTGTTTGGCCATTGGTATAAGAAACTATGGATAATAACTACTGTTCATCAACCAATAACGAAAAGCAATACTCGCCCAGTAATTCCAATTACTTAACCAACCTTTTTTCTTCTTTTTATTAACGTCTTTTTATCTATCGCTTTATCGAAGATGGCAGTGCTTTCGAAGAATCCTTTGGTTCTTTAGTGAATTCTTTTGGATACTCTACAACAGTCACTGAAAATCCGCGTTTGTATCGTGAAACAACGACTCACTAAAATCCTCATTTAGGGTAGAGCAAATCGTGTTATCTTTAATGCATCCAAAACTCAGTGCTTTTTAATGTACCTTAAAAAAATTCAGCCCACCCTTTACCTATGTCGTTCGATGATGTGAAAGAGTGAGAAGAGCTATTAAACTTATTGTTAGATCCACCCACAATCCCTAAGAGCATTGATAGAATGTCGGTCGTCTCTCACTTTTCATAGCTATTTCTATGGTCATTGTTCTAATAAAATTGCTACCATGATTCCTTGTAGACTTACTACAATGCGTAACACATGATTTTCAAGTCATTTCCACCTTCCATTTCGCACCTGTAAGTTATTATCGGATTGCAAACGAACTTAAAGCAAGCGTGTTGTAGCTGAAACAAAACAACTCGTCGCCCGTAGTGAACGAAGTCCTCCGTAGATCCTTCCAGAAATAGAGATAACTGCATCTTTATTTATTCCATAATTATTAAAGCATAAATATGAAATTTACAATACTGAACTGATGGAAAAATTTCATTCATGAAAATTGAAAATAGCAGTGGTCCTAGAATAGAATCCTGGGGTACTCTCGATGTAAGAGGCAGAAATGTGGATAAAGTATAATTAGAAAAGACGGATTGGTTCTTTTAGGTAATTAAATATAAATTGAGCGGCTTGGGAGCTACAGTTAATTATCCACAAGTTTAGAACAAAGATGTTGCTGTTGACTGTATCAAACGCTTTGGAATTTGAAAAACCATGACCATGTTAAAATAACAAGTGTGAGAATGGGTGGTTGGAAATTACTTGCATTATAATGTGCTTCACTAATAGTGGTAAAACAGATTTAATTCTAAAGTGGGGTGGGATTTATTATTGACATAGTTTTGGTGGGATATACTGTTATTGACATTCATAGAAAGCCGAATATATGGAAACACCACTAATGGCCGAACAAATTTTCTATTTGCTAAATATATTAATAGAACTGTTATCTCTACTTTTTAATAGCTAAGACTCTGACTCTTCAACGGACTAGTCATGCAAGAAGCAATTATGCTAGGTTGATCGCCAGTCCGCGAAACAATGTGACTGATGACCTTGTTCTCAGTAATATCGAGTAGAAACTCTTACACAAGCGAGAAAACTGAAAACTTATCATCCTTCTGACGCCTATACAACAAAAAACTCTGTATATTTGAATATTCATCAGAAAGTGAAATTAGTTTAATTATTAGCAAGCAGAATATAGTAATGTGTAATTTCAAACGACTAATTCTTCCTATATTCACACATTTATTTTACGTATCCTGTAAATTTTGCGGTGCTGTTTCGTAAAAATTGTTGATGTGCACATTCAAAATTACCACAAAGATCTTAAATTTTATAGTCAGCTTTATTTTAGGATGTGGGTAAAGTTCTGGGAGAAAACCCTTTTGATGTGTAAGCATGGCATTTGGCCGAAAGTGAATTAGGGAACTTGAATGCCTTGTTTTGCATTGCTGCGATATGGTATATGTATATTATAGTGCGACTGCTTAAACAGAATATAGAATGTGTTATTTGCGGCAGGATTACATTGAGTGAAAACCTAATTTTTCCTGGAATTTTCTCTCTGTAAAGGATCAAGAAAACTACGGTAAATAATAATAATAGAATCTGTATTTACGTAAAACGAAATGTATCAAAATTCCTCAAAGTATAGTTTTATTTCTTGTAAACGTTTTTTATTTAGTGTTTTTTTTTGTAGAATTTTATTGTTGGGAAGTGAAATTAAAGGTCTCTGGTTCTCTTACAGTAAACAAGTATGCCATAACTTTTTGGATAAAAGTAAAGATTAGCCACTCTATTTCTTCGGTTTTCAAAAAAGTGCAATGGGATGATATTCTTATTACAAAGTCGCAACAGTAATCAGTTTATTCAATTATCGTTCTCAACGTAATGGCTTATTTACACAGAAAATAAATTATTTATGTCCTATTTAATGGTCTTCTAGTAATTGGTTTTCGTCGTTAAAATGATTAAAATTGTGATTGATATCTTTACGATTTCATTAAACGGAAGTATTCCGAGATGCAAAAATGAAGCTTCGGCATAAATATAAAACTGGTTCGGATCTTTTCAATTTGAGAAAAAGTAGATCTGCATATCCGTTTCCCACGGGGCAACTTCACAGTACCTAATTTAAGAAGATTTCCTGCTAAGCAGACTCAAAGCAGTTCTTCTCCTCGAACTTTGAAGTGTACACAAGGCGACAGGTTGATTATCACTGATCGGCCCGGCAATACACTTTTCACCCGACGATCGTGGGTTTCTCGATTCTCACTCCCTATTCATATGTTTGTATTTCCACTACGCCTATGATCATTTCCGTTTCAACACAATCTCAGTTCATTTATCCACAGTCCACACCTACCGTCATAAAAGGAGGTAAACACGATCGTGGCAACAAGATCGTACTCTGACAGCCCGAGAGGTCTATTTCGGGTGTGTGTACTTGCTCTTTTCTCCTCCCGGTTCATGCACCATGATCCATGGCCATCAAATATTGTTGGCAACGCACACATATTTTTTCCACGATCCCCTAAGGGAAAAAAAGCAAAATACACACAAGAAGAATAAAAAAATAAATTTCATTCATTTTTCGTTCATTCTGAGCACACTGAGTTTGCGCTTTGGCCAAACCGACTGTTTCCATAGTTTTAGCCCCGGTTGGAGACCGAATACGTTGGCTTGTATCATTTATTCCATCGCTTATAATTCGTTTCTTTCGCATGCTTTTAGTGTCGTATTTGTTTCACCTTTCTCTCATGCTACTTCTTCGCTTAATTTTTATATTCGTTCACCCGATCCCCCGATCTTCAGTTCTACACACGTTCAATCGTACGAACACGCGTGCGTGTATAGCTCGCGTTGTAATTCGCTCGCGTTTACATTTTCGATATTAAACTGAAAATTTTCGTGTGATTAAACTCAGTGAATCAGAAATTTTTGCAGCACTTTTCGAATCTGAATCTGACACTCTAGTGCAGTGCAGCGTTGCTTTTGTATTTTTCTGATAAGAACCGCGTTTTTTTCACCCTCAAGAATCGTTTTTTTTCTTTTTTTTTCTTGTTCACTTAGTTGTACAATGTGTTTTGGATTACTGCGCCTTCGTGTTTTGTTATTTTTCTTCTTTTTTTATGCAATGCTAGTTGTTTGCGTGAATCTGAAGTAGTGTATATAATTTTTTTTTAATAAATTAATGTGAATTGTTAAATAATTATAAAGTTTAAATAAAAAACAATGAAAGACAAAAGTGAATAAATAAATGTAAATAAAAGTTTTCTAGTGAAGAGAAAAATTGTTGCAATTTGACTGGTTGATCTAAAAAGAAACACAAGAAATTTTTTTGGATACGAATATGCTTTTTGGTTTTTGTACAAAAAACTTACGCTAAAATATTTAATGGTAATTGCTTTTCCAAAAAGGATTCTTCTTCATTTTCATGTGTCTGCTAACTTAATTTCAGATTTGATTGTGATTTTTCTTCTGAATTTGAATTAAGAAATGGAAAAATAATCGATTAAAGTGACATCTCCAACATTCCATTTTGGGATAAATATTACATTGACATCATTATTTACATAGTAGTCACGATTTTCGTTTGATGCGTCGTCGGAGATGATGTAAATTTACCGATTCTATATTTGTTTCAATTTGATTTGAACCAACTTACGTAACAATCTCAAAAGCTTTATGGAATGTGCTAATATTATTTTATTTATTTAAAGATGTGTTTTGTTTCATTGTTATTATGATAACATTCTTAATATTGCCTTGGACAATCCCTCATTTGAGGTCTTGTTATTGCACCTGTTGCCATTCTTTCGTGGAATTATTTATTTACTATTTATTATTAATTTTACTAGTCAACGTAAATTATGACACTGAAGGGGAAGCCCCTCTCTCCTCTTAGATTTTATTATTCTCTGTTCGCAATTTCTAATAAATACCTAAGCTGTTTGCACACTTAACGAAAAAAAACGTTTAAGATGGCCACTGCAGCGACATCATATCCATTAGACAACGCAGGCTTGTACTGATGAGTCGGTTGCAAACCGGTGCTTTTTGCAAGGGATCGCATGGGCAGGACATTTTCATCCTTAAATGTTCAACCAAAATCATTTCTATTTCACAGGTGCAACACACTGAATCAATTAAACAAATTCTGTATGCCGAACTTTTCGTATTAAATACGAACTCACACACTCTTAACCTTTCTATTGTACGTAAAAGTGAGTAAAAAAAATTTTGTTTAAAGTGTTCTTCGAACCCAAAAGAAAGGTTTGTGTGATTAAGTGTGTCTGTAATGCCAAAAACCAGCTACTGGAAAAGGTGTTCAACCATCCTGAGGTAAGTAGGGAGGTCTTTAGCAAGGGAGTATCTAACGTCAATCAGGTTTAGAAATTCCTTCTTCTAAGACATGCTAAGGCAGGACCAAATCACATAATGTACATTGTAGTCTCATCGTACCTCAAACAAAGTCGGTACTCCATCATATTAGACAGACCTATTCGTGTAGATGATACCCTAGCCCACAGTTGCTAGATAGTAGGGATGGGCCATAGTTAGAAAATTATCGATTTATCGGCATCGATATTACAAGCAAAGAATTATCGATAACATCAAATATCCACTATATAGGTATCAATACATCGGGTAAGTCATGATATATCAATGAAAACAAAATTTTCTGTAAAATCAGTGTTGCCACCGCAACACATTCATACATACATACGTAATTTAAACAAAACAATATAATTTTTTTCAATATTCCTACCTCTAACTTTTTTAATTTTTATAAGATTAATTAGCATTTTTTTACAGAAAAGGTATCGATATTTTTATAAAAATATTATTATATTATATTTTTATAAAAATATCGATATTTTTTGTGTCTTGATTTATCAAGCCCTGCGTGGTCGATATTTGATATTATGAGTCCTTAGGATATCGAATAAAAATTATCGATATTCTGCTGTCAAGTATCGATAAGCAAGATATCGTTACCCTTCCCTACTAGATATTTAGTCTGATAGCAACCTGAGATCCGCATTACTTAAGGATACCCCAGACTTATGGTTAACATAGGGTCTAACATGCTTCTCTACTATAGCAGCTGATGTCTATACCAATCTTCTAACACAGTTCTCGCCGAGGATTGCAATACTGGTTGGGACCTTCAACGAGTGACCTGGTCTGCAACAGAGCGTGACCCTCTTGTAAGTGACCAGATGTTGGAGGTTGTCGAAGAACTCTTTAGTAAGCCCCGAGTAAAACCCCACACAGAACGAGTTTTGAGGGCCCCTTGGTAATGGTATGGATTTCAGCTTAAAAGACACAGAGCCATCTACCCAATGCAATGTATTGGGTCTATTTTTGAACCATATGTGAATCATTTGAGGCTACTATTATCAAAAATCAGACCACTGCCGTCAAAGGCTGGCAGTTCAGAAAAGTCCTAACCATCTTGCTAAAGCAGAAATGGCCCCCTACGATGCACGCATCTATGACAGGAATGCGCTGAAGAATGCTCATGTGACCGTTGTCACCAACCGGCATATTGAGTTGTGCTCTCTAACGCTGCGATTGTGTTAATAGCGCTAGATGCCACTTAAAGCGCGTTTGGGCGCTGGAAAATCACTTTATAAACATTTTTATTTGCTTTTCGTGGTGCAGCGTCAACGCTCAGTGAGACAGCGAATCTTCAGGCGTTGGCAAATCGTCTTGGAATCAGTCTAAAGTCACACAGATAGGAAGTCTTTACTGTTTTTTGTTGCCAACAGATTATAACAAAAGGTCATTAGATAATGCAGATTAGTATGTAGTTCGGAATCTGCTTTAACTGTGAGTTCACTTTAAATAATGTTTCATTAAGCTTCGGGCCACACAAGCATTATAAGTCTTTGCGTAACAAGGGTTGCTTATCATAACATACGAAAGAATTAGTTAATTTTCGTAGAAATTAGGCACATTTCATAAATGTATTGTTGAGTGCTTTTGCAACTATTAAGCTTCACCCCATCAATTGCTGAGTACTACGAATGCACGTTACGAAAACGGCCTTAGTACCTTGACGGTTAACTATGGTTTCTGAGAGATTTTTTTTTATAAAAACTTGATAGTGATTTTGTTTATGGGATGCCTATCCTTCATTAAGCTTCCATAAATACGCATAATCAACAATGTCGAACGCCTATTCCAAATCGCCAAACATAGGATACTTATTATGGGTATTGTCACTGGATAGATTATTCTATAATCATTCAAAATGAAGGAAAAACCCTCATGAAGGCCATACTGTGCATTCTTAAGAGTGCGCTCGATTGTATACTTGATTCGTATTTAGATAATTTTACTACCACTTTCGAAACGATGCACGAGATAGCACGCCGATCGTCAGGTTGCTGTTTTTAGGATTCTTTAAAATCATTAGATTTTTCCATTCGACAGTATTCGTCATGCTTTTCCAACTCTACTGGACTATCGGTAATGGTAATTTTGGTATTATTCCATATAATCCTCAGATCCTATTGAGGTTCACAAACCTAATTGCGTCCTCCATTTCTGCAGGCTTTGCTGAAAAATATTCGACGGCCTTAAGGTTCTGTTTTAGACTGTAAAATTATATCCTCCTAATTGTTGTTTCTCTGTGTCAAGTAAGGATCCATCAGCGTCTTCTACAGAGGGCGTTGCAAGACTAATAATAATTTCTGCTGCCATCGCAGTACGCCGTTTCTTCTACCATCATTGCCAGAGAATTGGATGTACTTGTATTTCTGAGATATTGTTTGACTACAATTTTGTTAGCAAAATTAATGCAGTTTTTAGGTTGGTACTAACTGATGATCGTCTATCGCTCACTAGTCGTCGTAGGTATTCTATGCCACTGCTCATGGAGCATTCTTTTATCCTTTCCTACTTTTCGTAGCTGAAATCGTCGATGCAATGATGGAGCGCATCCTCTTGCTTGCAAAGTGGTGGAATATGTGTGACACCGAACATTCGTTTTAAGCCTTTGCATAAACAAAATTTAGTCGAAATGTAGTCGATCCGGACTTAGTTTCTGTTGCGGCTGATTTAAACCCTCGTCTTCCATATCTATGATCTAAGCATATCCACACTTGTCATTTCATGGCAATCGTTCCTCAGCCCGATCGGTTGTCGATGTTTATAGCCAAAGGTTGTCTTCGTAGAATCAGTATCTAAGTAGTATCTCTGTAGTACCCGTAAACCTTTCTGGGGCATGGGACGGGAGAACAACCGATTTGAGACAACGATTGCAAATGGACCTACAATTTAAAGTAGATTTCATAATACTGGCATTTTCTCTGCAGCCTCCCCCATGGACCATTTTTCTGATCGTCAGCAGAAAACAACCATGGGTCCCCGCCGGTGGGATCCAAACCTGGAACTCCGGATTGGTAGGCCGACACTTCACTCCACGATTACAGTTGAGAACCGGAATTTTTACCGGAGTTTTCATATAAAAATTTCAGAACTTTTCTCTTTGCACACGTAATGGGTCAACACTGACTTCCAACTTTCGGCCAGCATCATTTTCTTCCTGGACTTTAGCTATCATTCGCCATTGGTTCGCTTACGTCGCAGACTTTTACTTTGCCATTACTGAAAGACAAGGAAAAGATAATGAGTCCTATAAAGATCACTTAAAACCCCCAGCTAGTGATTCTTAGAAAGAGCAAAATTTGTGTCGTTTTTTAACCAAATCTAAAATGGATTACACAATATATCTGATTGATGTTGAAACTCCATTAGTAATTTACACTTTTATTATGTCAATCACATTTTTTAATCCAAATAACTCTTCCATTATTCAATTTATATTACCAATTTTCGAATGTCCTTCGTTCTTGTAACCCTCCCGTCTTAATCTCAGTCGCCAGACCAAAATATTCATATTGCACCTAATCCCCTGGTTCGAAGGTATTTATACCATTCACACCAGTTCAACTCTGTCCCTGGTTGACAAAAAAATGCAAATCAAACATAAAAATGCATTTAACAGACAGCAGGCTATTAGAGAAAAGTTAAATTCAAGGATACTAGACGGAGAGCAAAAAAGATGACAACTTGTCGAAATTTACCCAAAAGCCACTTAACAGGCGAAGGATAATCCTAAGTCATGTACACATTATTTAAAGAGGATAAACACCACTAAATTTACTATACATATAGAATCAAGTTCCTTTAGAATTGGCTGTGTGTGTAAATGTGTGTCACAGACAATCCAATCCGAGGATAGTACCCATGCCTCTTTTTTAAGGAGCCACAACAGAATCCTAATGAGTTGTAAGAGACTCAGACTGTTCATTCGGGCATAGTGTTATTTTTTTGAGCTGTTTAAAAATCTTTAATGCCAACAACGTAATCAACATTTTTTCTGAATTTTAAGGATTACACAATTTGACTAGCAAGAACATGGTACGGTGTAGTGATCCTTTACATATTATGCAGAGATAAGAATTATGTGTGTTGCTAAGACTTTACAACATAGTTGTCTTTTGAGACAAGGTACCAATTTTGTAAAATGAAATTCTCCTTTGAAATTACAACTAATAAAAACTTGTTAAAAAAGCCAAAGGCTGTACTTTGTTTTCAAGGGTGATTTGTATAAAATCGCTTAAGGCTAGATGGCGATGGCATATATTGTCGGCTTAAAGTTGAAGATTTAAAATCCATTACAAGCCTGATGATACAGCAATTATGCGAAATTTCATGTAATTGATAGCAAAAGAAGAGATTGTAAAATCTTACGAAGATATAAAACTCTTCTTAAGAGCTCGGCTTGATTGAAACTAGATATTTACGCATGCGCATTAATATTAATTTCAGTGTTGACTGTTGACTGCGTACAAAAGAGGGAGAGAGCAGGTCTTTGCTAAGCACTGTCCAGTTCATAGTAATCTAAGCTCGTTGTACAAATTAAGTGGTACTTAGCTATCTGAGCGTGGTGCATGATATCAATTTGATTGTAGTCTGCGTTGTTGTTGTTGATTATTAGTCAGTAGTCAGTCTAGCCCAACTATATACTCGTATGAGGAAAAATAATATGTTTAGACGGGTGTGTATCTTTGATTCCAGCCACTTCGTTTACAAGCTATTGCGAGCAGCTGTTGAGATATGTCTTCGTATATAAGTATAGCTTAAGTGTAGAATTACGCGCGCTTTCTTAGTAGTTTGGACAGCGTCCAATGAATTTAAATGAGTCAACTTAAAACATTTTGAATGAACGATAAATGGACGATAAAAATGTTTGGCCCTGTTTGGATATCATCTTAATTCTGAGAGCAGAACGGAGCGGTTACTTATCGTACATTGAAACTGATTCATGGAGTTTAATTGAAAATTTGTTTAATGATTCCATCAACATGATCGGGGTAATTGAAGGTTTAAGTGGTAATTTTTTCTTCTAAAAGATTACACCTTACTGTTGTTATTATGATTGAAGAACTGAAGGGAATGCCAGTCTTAAGAGTAAAAAGTAAGTACATCCAAGGAGAAAATTAAAATTGAATATTAAACAGTCAATTACTCAGATGTCTAGCAGATTTCCTAACCAATCAGAAAACTAAGAATCTAATAGCGGAGGTATTTCCATCAGGAAAGATGGATAGATTTACTATTTATTTCCACTTCTGAGCTTTAGTAGAATGAATACGGGCGAAAACGTATTATTTTTATGATGCAGCCAAGCCGAGGAGACAACCCCTTGATACGTTAGCACGGCTTCGTTCGGAAGGGAATAAGGGTAAGGGGAATAGGAACTTGATTGTCTTATTTTTGCATTGGAGTGGATTTTAAATTTTTATTAATAGCTCACGGAGAGACCGAAGTTCCAAACCTAAAACTATGGCGTGGTAATCGTGCCACTTGGATCCAACTCTGTCTCCGTATATGACTGTCTTCTATAAAATGGCGCCATTTGTTTTTGTTAATTTGGCAACGTTCATTATCATTTCAATGAACATAACTCCCAATATTAGGAAGCTATTAAGTGTGATTCGGACTCGTACACTTAGGTTCCGTACTTATTGTCATCTAGAAGAATTAGAACTCGACACTCAGTTAAACCTATGTCTACCTTCTGTGCCGAAAATAATAGAAAAATGTTATAAAAAAAAAGTATTAATTAATTCATATATATTTATTTTGTCCCCTTCAAAGTAACTTTACGTAGGCGCAATAAACTTAAATTAAATTAAATTGGAGCTCTTCCACCAGCTTTAGTTTTGAATCAATACAAATTAAATGTCACAACACAAAACTACAGCTTGAGATTATTAGCTGGCTTGAAGCTAGCTTGAGATTTGGACGAAAAAAAAATACACATATTTGATGTAAAGTACTTCGTGTTATCGATTAACTCAAGCTTCATTTTGGTGTTATTACCCTAAACACGCAGTCTTCCTAAATTATTAATTAGCTAAATGATGATTAAGCACTAATTAATAATTCGGTAACACACAACCACATTTTCAAAGCTGACAATCAGCTGTTTGTATTTGACGTTTTGAAAATTTTAAAGAAATGGTTCAAAGGCAGATTTTGAATTGTTTTTTATGAATTTTATTTCTTAGCCTCTTTAGTCTTTATGCAACCGATTTTCGCTCAAAATCTCCCGAAAACGTACTTTTTATGATAGTATCAGGACCAGGAAAAAGTCATACGATGCCAACTTAGGTGAATATGGTGCTTGCAGTATGATATTGGTGGAGTTTTTCAAAAAAAAAATTTGTGAACTGACAACGAATGCTCGACGCGCTTGTTAACCAAAATGTTGAAAATTTTTGAAACAAATCGAAATTCAAAGGGTTTGTCGAACTTTTCTGACCGATTTTCGTGTGGTCCTGATGGCATCCCTTCATCGTTTTTGAAAAGGTGCTGCTCGTCGGTTGCCTCTGTTCTCTGTTCAATCTCTCTGTTCCTCACTGATTTTAGTAAGGCCTTCGACAGAATTGACCTCGTGATTCTCATTCAGAAGCTTCATCTGTTCGGGTTTCCGCCGCTTTTTGTTGCTTGGCTGACTTCCTATGTGTCCGGTCGCACTCAGAGTGTCTTGTTTCGCGGTGTTCCGCGCGTATCCAATAAAATCTCTGTTCCTTCCGGGGTGCCTCTGGGCAGTATTCCTCTTTATCATTTTTGTTAATCATGTCTCGTTGCTCCTGTCTAGATCCAGAATCTTGTGTTATGCCGACGATGCCAAAATTTTCCGCGTCGTCTCTTGATATGACAACTGTGCTTTGTTAAACTCCGACATTCACATTTTCAATTAATGACTTTTCCCGCAGAAGAAGCCCCATTTTCTCTGACTACTCTTTGGTTGGAAATATGTTGAACAGGCTTGACTGGGTCAGGAACTTAAGGGTGGTTCTTAATTCCTGTCTATCTTTCGAGAAACATGTAGACTTCGTGGTAAGTAGGGATAATTCCATGCTTGACGATCTTTACTTAATTAGGCTATTGCGATCATATCAAGAAAAATCTTAATATTTCGTCCTCCGCTCGAGTTTTGAACAGTTTTTTGATTGTCTTCAACATTCCTCTGTATTGTTTTCTTCTTTTATTACATTGATTCCGACAAATTCATTGACAAATAGAGATTTATTAAAAATACCTTAACATGGGACTAATCACTCGTTTACAAAATTTGGGCCTTTGTTACGACTTTTTTTCAATTTCCTTGCGCTGATCTGAAAATAATAAAAATTTTAAACCAAGAATAGATTTATACTTACTTGTTAAATGTGATGCAAAGTAATTCCTCTTAATAACCGGTAATTGAACAAGTACCCATTCTGGAATACGCTTGTTCGGTATGAGATCCTTATTTCACCGTCCACATCAATTGGATCGAGTTTGTTCAGCGCACATTCCTTAGGTTCACTCTCCGCAGCCTTCCTTGGCGCAATCCAATCTTCCACTTATCTTGTCCTGTTAGGCTCGATTTGATCTTTCTTGATTCCCTTGAAGCAATAATTTTATGATTGCTTTTATTTTGTATGATTAACTGCAGGGGACGACCAACCTCTCCGAATTGCTGAACGACGCAACGTAGGCATTTCCATCCCGGCTCGGTCCTTTAGAAGCACCACCTTTTTCCATATTCCACACCATCGCAGATAACAACAGAAGAACCTACTGAGGTTAATTTTTTGAATAAGCTAAGCTTTAGTCTGGATGAAATAATCTGTATTTATTATTTTATTAGTCAGTTTTGACGAATCTGCTCTTCACTGAATAAATCAAGACGATGAGACTACAATGCACATTATGTGTGTCCTACCTTAGCATGGCTTAGAAGGAGGATCTTCAGTCGGGAATTTCTGAGCCCGGTTAATGTTATACGCTCCACACTCCTTGCCTACCTAAGGGTAGCAGAGCGTCTTGTAATTTATTAGGGGTTCTGGCACACAAGACATTTTGGTCGTTTGGTTAATCCATATTAGAAATCATAATACCTTGTCCAGCTATCTTGTTCTTTTCAAATTAGAATACCCCGTCTTTTCTCAAGAATGTCATTCCCGTATTAACTTTATTATTTAAAATTTAAAAAAAAAACTGTATAAATGTATATTTTAAATAAAAGACTAAGTTTAGGTGTTGGAGTACACGATAATAACAAATGTTAGGTACTGTTCCTACTGCTCGTCAGGCAAAAAACTGCGTATTTAGTTGATTATTTTGGATTTGGAGAGCTTAAATTATTTTAGGAGTAGGTAATACATACAATATACGGTCGGTTCAAAACTACAGGGCAAGGTGGGGGTGGGGTTCTCTCAGAACCACTGAACATCAGCCTGTCCTTCCGTCTTCCGGATTATTTACCTATGCTGGGTCCCGGGGCACAGGGATATTCCAGGAAACTGCGCGGCAGACGAGCTTGCTACACGTGGTACCACTCTGGAGATCCAGCCGGATAAGGCTACTCTTGGTAGGCCTCTGGCCGCCTGCAAGCTGTTGCTTGGCACGAGGGCAATCAACCTGGCGAACCTTAGATGGGTAAACGGCACTACGTGCCATTTGTCCAGACAGATCTGTCCTAAGCTGGATCTTAGGCGCTCCAAGTGTCTGATTTCTAGGGGCAGATCTGACCTTGGTATAATTACTGGGGTTATCACAGGTCATTGGCTTACACGCGAAGAGACTGGAAATCTTCTCAAACGACTTCTGTAGAAGCTGTATGGACGAGGAGGAGGAGGAAACTATTTTCCACTTCCTTTGCCGGTGCCATGCAGTGGCACGCAGGCGGAAGTCTTTCTTGGGTGACTATTTTATCGATAGTTTTGTTGATCTGGAGGCGACTGGCATTGCTGATCTCTGGCGCTTCATCGATAGCTCCGGACGGTGCTAGTGAGGAGGTGGAGGGAATTCTTGAATTCCCGTGGCATCACAATGGGTCTAGTGAGGTCTAAGTGTGTCCTTCAGGACGAATACACGAACCTAACCTAACCTAACCTAAAACAATATATAAAAATACAGTATAAAACTATTTAACTGCGAAGATCGGTAAGCCTAAACTTGCATTGAATTATAAGCTCACGTGCTATCTAGAATATTGCTGAAACCATATCCTGGTTTTGTTTTTCCCATAATTCCATATTGTATATTGTAATTCAATACAGTTATCGCTTGATATACCAATTAACAATTAATATCTGATTAATGTGTCAAAACATCACAACAAATCATCAACCCTTTCCCGCAAATGTAATTATCACCATCAATCATGCAATAAAACTAGAAACACTAAACAATTCGACGTCATGCAATTGCAACCGATTAAATCGATTAAATCAGAATCAACTCTTTCTTGATTCGTCCCTCAGCTTATTTAATCATAGTAAAGTGCGCGACGACTCAATATGTCGGCTGCCATCAGTTGTTCTACCAACTAACTGTCGTTTGACCCAAAATGTCACAAAGTCACGACCCCATCTGTCCAAGTCGATTGTTTGTTTGCCTCAAGCTTTTCCACTTGCAATGAAAATTGATTTGATTAGCGCGAGCGCAAGTATTTACGTGTATCAGAGCGAGCGAGGGGAAAAGATGGATAGTCGTTAAAAATATGTCCAGCAGTGACATCTGCACATGTGTTAACAGAAGCTCATCAGCCAATATGAAGTGGAAATGTGTGATACTTTTGACCATAGGAGTGAAACATGAAAGATTAGGAGTGTTGGAAATAGCCATGGCTGTGAGTTCGAGCCTTGCTGACATGTGTAGTCAGTCCATTTTAATTGATTCAATTTCGTGCCGTTGTCGCTTAATTCGATGCGAATATTTGTCGCATTCAGAATCGGCTGGCGGCTGGTTGGTGGCCGACGTTTTATGATATGCAATTTCAGTTTAGTGGTGCATTTATGTCGTCTTCGTTGTCAGTTATTAACAAATACGCGATTTTATGGCCTGAATTGCATAATTGGCTGATGCGCAGATTACGTTGTTTTGGACAAACATATAGGTGCTTTGACCTTCAGTTTTATTGAGAAAATTGATGGAGATGGAAAATTTTTGCAAATTTGAGTTAATAAAAGTTTTATTGAAGGAGTGTTTGTTATGTATCAGGAATTATGGGCACGTTGGTAAATATATGTAATTATGATTATGATAAAAAAAAAAAAAACAAATCAATTAGGGTAGTCTTTAATTTAAAATGCCAAATTGTGTCTTGATGAAGTCCATTGTTTAGTCAATACTTTCTGATGTTGCTTAATTTTCAAAACTAATTATCAATTAAGGAGCTGTGTGTCATAAACTAATCATAAAGTCACTTAATGACCAAACAGCGGACTATTAATGACTTGAACTAATGAGCAGATTTTCTTGATCATTAGCACGTAATGAAGATAAAATAACCTAAAACTTAAAACGTTTTGTAATTGGCATCAAAGTACATGAACGAAGAAGAAGCAGAAGTAGTAAAAGTGTTATTCTGTTTTCTTTACTTGAAATGTACGTCATACGTCAAAGGTATAACACCATTAACGTAATCAGAATTAGTGTCTAATCATCATTCAGCTAATTAATAATTTGCAGCTCTGTATGTCTAGGCTATTAGCGAATATGATCGATATTGACCATTAGCAATTCATCAACGATATACTCACAGGGAAAAGTATCAGAATTCTATTACATGGTTTTTTCTTATGAGTGGCACAGGTTCGAATCTCACCAGTAGCAAGACAGAGTTGTTTTCTGCTATGAACAGATTGCGCTTTAAGGCCATTTCGAATTTCATAGTTATGTAAGTGTTTCGGAATCCACCTTATGTTTAAGACTCCTCCTTTCTCAAAGAGTTAACTGAATTAAGTTCTGCTGATGTCAGGAACCTAGTTCGGTTCATCAGGAGGTCGTTATGGTTTCCATTTACGTAATAGCGCAGTAAGCTTTGTCGCTTCGTGCTCTAGCTAACAGTATTTTGTGTATTTTTGTGAAGTCGGTTCAACTTCTTTTCTAAAGACTATTTGATTTTTCACTTTTTAGTGTCTTCATATATACGACTCGAGGAATGCTGTTCATAAGAATAATCCATTTCAAAAGTTGCAGAGGTAATGCATTCTGAAGAATGGAAACAGAATTATCCAAATCCGGCAACATATTACGAAATTATTCACGACAATTAGTCATAGTCAGAGAATCATCGCAGTCACTCTAGATACAGCATTTTTACATTTATCAATCAGGAAATGTATTCTGTACAATATCAAAATCGGTACATGCCTTACCAAGCTCCTCCTGCAATCCTTTAACTCTCACCAGAAGCTAAAATTATTCAGAATAAATATAGATACTTCACATTACAAATTAGAATACCCCTCACCTCACCCCAACTCTAGGTAAATATTTTTTATCATAATAGTACTTTATAAACAAAAAAGAATTATCCAAATAGGTGTGTGCATTAAGAAATTGGGTAAAGCCACTTCATGCACCACCCTATCTCATACATTTTTGTTATAGTACCAGTGGTGCCTACAACCTACACCACCACCCTCGAGGAAAATTTATCCTCATATTAGCAATGGGGGATTATACTCTATATAACATAAAATGAATTCGTCCAAATCAGTCTACGCGTTAAGAAGTTGACATCCCCCCCACACTTACTACATCCCCACCTTTTAAAATTGTGTCCCGGTACCAATCAGAGAACATACTCTATACTTCAGAAAAAGAATCATCCAAATCGGTCCATGCGTTACGAAGTATTGAAGTAGCGCCGTCTTTTTTGCATTATTAGCAAAGGGGATCATATAATGTATATGCAAGTTGGGGCAAAAGTAATGTCACAATGTGAATGTAACATAATTTTTGCAAATGGCATCAAATGTCATCGTGCTTTGACATTTATGTTGTAGACAAATAGAGAATTAATTGGCAACAAGCAATGCAGCGATACACACCTGAAGAACGCGGAATTATTGTTACTGCTTATTTGACCAATTTCCGTGTTGTTGTTATAACACAGCGTGAATTTCGTCGTCGTGAACACACAAAATTTTCGTTTCTGGGGCACGGAGAATCCACATGAAATGCACGAAGAGCCATTGCATCCCCTCAAAGTGACTGTTTGGTGCGGTATTTCCAATGAAAAAGTGATTGGGCCTAATTTTTTTGAGAACGCCGCAAGTTGCTGAATTGGGTCTCGAGCATTGTTGGTTCCAGCAGGACAGAACAACCACTCACACAGCGCGGACAACGATGGAGATTTTGAAACACCGACTTCCGGGCCATGCGATCTTTTGTTTTAGCCATTTTAACTGGCCGGCCAGATCGCCAGATTTGACGGCGCCAGACTTCTTCCTTTGGGGCTTTTAGAAATCTCACGTTTACCACAACAAACCACAAACCTTACAAGTCTTCAAAGTCAAAAATGTGCATCAATTTAGTAGGTGTTCGTTTGCCCGATCTCATTTTTTCAACTTAATGCTATCAAATTTGCACCTTCCAATATAAAAAGATTATTTGACAGATTGATTGAAAACAGAGCCCGATTTTTTTCATTTCTAACAAATTTGCAGCCAATTCACATTATGACATTACTTTTGCCCCACCTTGTAAAAAAAAATAATCATCCAAATCGGTCCACGCATTACAAAGTTAGGTTTTACCCCCACCTCTACCTCCACAAAACAAAAAGTTAATATACGTATATGATGTAAACTAAGTAGACCTGTCCATTAATTAATTTTACTTGATATATCTACTACCTGAAATTTAATAATATCTCACTTACACCCTTCTTCTACTCACTGATTCAATTATAGGTTGACATTGTCATCGAATCTAATCTCGAGTCCTTTGCCGTAGAAGAGTCTACAGAAATTAAAAGGACAGCATAGGTATCGAACAAATTTTTCTCTAGATTTTATAATATTTAACTAAAACTTGAGATCAACAAATACTTTTTTTACTCAAGGAAGCTCTTTATGCTTTTTTGGTTGGCTAACTTCTCTTCTTGCAGTGCCAAATAAAAGGTGACAATATATGTACGTCAAAAAATATCTGTTATCACAGGGAATAACTTGGTAAATCGAAAATCGCTGGTGACTCGGAAGAATGTTGTAAGTCGTTTTACTTACCAAGCCACCGCCACCTTCACAAGTCGGAAAGCAGTAGGGTCATGAGTTACCAACTTCTTAACAGTGTCTTATACGCATTGGAGATGACCACAGAAGTCATTTAAAAGTTTTTTTTAATATTTAGTATAACCTCCCTTGACACCTTGCTCTGAATGCATTTTTAACATTTTCTTTAAAGTCTTCATCGTGTTGCCAAGCTTTAACCAAGATTCTGTATCTTTGTGGTATTTTCTGTTGAGATTTTCCATTTTAGACGCTTCCAGGAATTTTCGATGGTGTTTAAGTCTGGCGAATTGCCCGGCCAAGGCAAACTTTGATTTGTTTCATCTCTAAATATGATATTACTGATTTTGCTTTGTAGCAGACGGAGGGGAGACGGTGTTGGATCAGTTCGTTGAGCCGCACGTGTATACGCAACGTTTATACGGACTACACAGAAATACACGATACGTGCAAGTAAATCCATATTCATATTACTGGTAATAGTTTTTTACAGCGTATTCTAGATACAAACTTGGACTTCTTCTTCCTCCCAGAAAGTCTAATAAAAATTTGACGAAATGTTCTGCGTACACGGAGTACGCGGATCCGTGTTCTGTACACGGACACGGACGATGCGAATAAACACTGCCTTATTGAAATGCTTCCATATTTTGTAGTACAAATTACACTACTCTACAGGAAATATTGCGGCAAAAAACCCCGTTTCTATAGTAACATTTTCCGCTGAATCCGAAAATCATAGTGGTTTGCTGGATCATATCTGGTTGTTGAGATGAATGGAAAAAAATGCACTGTTCCGAGATATAGCGCCATATGCGCCGGAAGTTTAAATGTTAGGTACTTTACATGATATCATTCTAAGGTTTTGTTTCCTAAAAGTTGAGATCACCACACAAATATTAAGGTTATATACGGCACAATAACACCACAAGTTTAGTTGCTACAGCCAAAAACAGCTTCAAAATGAATTTTTTTTTCAAATTTTTCAAAAAATTTTCAACTTGGGCAACCTGTAATATATAAGAAATATATGGAAATTTGAACTACACAAATTAGTATAACATCTCAATATTTCGGCTTCATTTGACAAAGGTTATGTTTACAAAAATTATTTTTTATGTTTTTTTTTATCTTCTGTTATTTTATTATTTTTAACTTTCATTTTCAAATTTAAAAAGACAATATTAAAAATATATAAAGAGTGGAAAAATATATTTTTAATTGATATAATGAGGAACATGCGTCATATTCAGCCTTTTTTTTATACTGATTAGGATCAGCCCCACGAATGATTTCCCAGCAATAATCTCCGAGGTGGATGCAGTATTGACATCTTTTTACTAAAGACATTAGATCCTGATGAAACCTTTCTCCCTGCTCATTGCTAACACCGCATAGATTTTGGGGGAAGAACTCCAAATGAGAATGCAAAAGAATGCGTTTTGAGAGACATATTAGCTTTAATCTTGTGATAATTCTGAAGCAATTTTGCTATTATCTCTTGATAGTTGTCGTCTCTGTTATTGCCTAGAAAACCATTTACAATTCGTATTAAAGATAAAATCAGCGAACATACCATCTTTGTGTTATACCGTGAAGCAGTGAAGACAAGTGAGGTGAAATTGTGAAAATGCCTCCTAAAACTATTGGTAAAGCTGCTAAAAAATCTGGTAAAGCGCAGAGAAATATTTCTAACACCGATAAGAAAAAGAAGCGCAAGAGGAAGGAAAGTTATGCTATATACCTATATTTACAAAATTTTAAAGCAAGTTCATCATGATACTGGAATTTCGTCTACGGCCAATGAGTATTATGAATGGTTTTGTGAATGATATTTTTGAACGTCTTGCTGCTGAAGCATCTCGTTAAGCGCATTACATAAAAACGTTCGACAATTACGAGTCGTGAAATTAAGACTGCTGTAAGACTTTTGCTACCAGGTGAACTTGCCAAGCACGCCCTTAGTGAAGGAACGAAAGCTGTTACAAAATATACCAGTTCCAAGTAAAATTGCGAACCGTATTTTTCGCAATTGTAAAATGAGCAGGAAGAAATATTTCATCAGGACCTAATGTCTATGGAAAAAATATATTAAGGTGCCTGGAATACATCCGTGAGAGTGATCCTAGTCAGTTTTAAACAAAATACCGAATATGGCGCATATTCCTTATACCAATTAAAATCGAGTCTAAGTTAAAACTTTTTTGAAAAATTGGGCAAATAAATGAATTTTTTAAGCTACTCTTTACTCTCTACTTTTAGGAAAAAAAAACCTTTAGAAGGATATCATCACATTTTAACATCTGACCTATAGGCGTTATCTCTCGGAAGAGTGTATTTCTTGGTTTTTTTCAGTAAACACCTACTAAACTTATTTAATAAGCGTTTTATTGGAAACCTAATTAATATAATAATTTTAAAATGGGCTCCTTTTGCAGTAATAGTATAATACATTTTTTTCTAAAAGTGAAAAATCGTAACAGTTCGTGATCCATTTCATAGCCTGGTTTTTCAGGAATTTTCAGTAATTGTTTGGTCACAAAAAACCTGTGATATCCGAAACTCTGACCTAAGGTAAAACGATTTTCACGAATTTTGAAAAAAATTGCAAAATCTTGGAAACTAAATTACTAAATTTAGTATTGCGGTGTTATATTTTAGAGATAATGACATGGTTGTCATATACTTATGTATGACTTATCGTTGGGTGACCTTCCTTTGTGATCGTGTAAAACCCTTAAAAGTAGTGACAATTTCACTGTTTTTTTTTCATAAAATTTTTTTTATACAATTTATTTGAACGATTTTTAACAATTTCGACGCGTTTCACCCTATTGAGGCATCACCAGGACAGTGACTGACTTTCAAAGTTACGTTGTCATATACTTATGTATGACTTATCGTTGGGTGACCTTCCTTTGTGATCGTGTAAAACTCTTAAAAGTAGTGACAATTTCACTGTTTTTTTTTCATAAAATTTTTTTTATACAATTTATTTGAACGATTTTTAACAATTTTGACGCGTTTCACCCTATTGAGGCATCACCAGGACAGTGACTGACTTTCAAAGTTACGTTACGTTACATTTAAAATAACTTTGCGGATCTAATAATGGACTAAAATTGGTACAGTCTAGTTGATTCAAAATATTTTTCTTTAATTTTAGAGCTTTTTTGAATTTTTTTTTCTGTTCAGGTATATATATTGGCAAAACAAAAAGAAAATTAAAAACTAGGTTTTCTGAGCAGATAGCTGGTGCTAAAAATAATAACCCACACTCAGCTTTGGCTAAACATCTGGTAAATACAGGCCACAGTACAAGTTTAAAAAATGACTGTACCAATTTTAGTCCGTTATTAGATCCGCACACTTATTTTAAATGTAACGTAACGTAGCTTTGAAAGTCAGTCACTGTCCTGATGATGCCTCAGTAGGGTGAAACGCGTCGAAATTGTTAAAAATCGTTGAAGAAAATTTTATAAAAAAATTTTTTGGAACTAAACAAGTGTTTTCTTTATAACTTAAGTGAAATAATTATAGTGAATATATTTAAGTACAACTTAGAAGAAGTTTCCTGGTAATTTTTAATAAAGGTGTTTTCATCTAAAATACTTGCAAAGTATTTCTTATTTAATTATTATTATATTATATATATATATTTTCACAAAATCACATTTAAAACCATTTCAAATTATCTTTCGAAAGGCATTTCCTATTTTATCAATTTTCACCTTTCTACATCTCAGCGAAATTTCTCTCGCGTTTCCTTATTTTTGGAAAGAATTTTCTCACACTCTCAAACATCATTACCTTTCTCTAACCCAATCTTTACGTTGTCGACTTGACTTTACTCCACCCGTCAAGTAATCTCAACGAGATTTTCATATCGGAAATTACAGATTTTCTCTTCATTTGATTGCGGTATCGATTGGCTGATAGTCCTGTATTGATGTTTTACGTTATTTGATTATTCGAATTTGATTGAAATTTCACTCGAATGGCTTCGCGTAATTCTTTCCTGATACTCCTTCTTTTAATACAAAATGAAAACTACAATCAAATCTGATCGTAATATATAAAAAAAAGTTTAATTTCAAATCAAAATTTTTTCATAGAAGAATAAGTGATGACACATGTGGAAATTTTATTCAATTACAGTGCAAATTAACAAAAACTGATTTCGTGAATTTAGTGCGACACTTAATAGAATGAATTGTGCCAAAAGTGACTTAATTTTATCAAATTAAATGTAAAATTTTGTGACAATGACTAATGAATGGATCGACTGGTCTGATAGTCGGTTGCGTGCCCCTTTGCGGACAGGCTGTCATACGTTCCTTAATAATAACTACAACACGTACAGTAGCAAAGCGAATGGAATGGGTCTTAAGGTGCTTTCGATTATGAAAACGCAACAAACAAAGATCAAAGGTAAGTTTGTTTAGAACATTTTAATAAACAATAAAGTTAAAAACCAAAAACAATAAATATAATTGAGTTTTGTAAAATTATTTTATCTTAATTTTGAAATTTATTTCTAATGTGAATCTGTTCTCGAAAGGGTCTCTTCTGGCACCTTGTTTGCCTGCTAATTAAGAACAATAAAATGTTTGCTGTTAAACAAAAATCTATAAACTTTTGTATTACCAAAAATTGTGCAAATGACGTCATCTCATTGTTATTTTTATCTTTCTTTTATATATACATTTCAGAGATATTTCTTTATTTCTCCTTGTTTTCATGTGTTGTCTGTTCTGTTTTTTTTATTGTTCTTTGATTTTATTTGTATGTAGTGCTCTTATGTCTTTTTTATATCATTTTAATTTGACTCGTTCAAAAGTTGTGGATAAAGTGTACAGGGCGCGATTGACTACCACTGAACACATGTAAAGCGGATAAAGTCAGAGTCGACCCCTTTGAGACTTTTTCGTTGTGCCCCGTGTAGATTGAGGTGCGCAGCAAACGAACGATTCGTTACGCTTGGCGAACTTTTTGACTTTGTAATTAGGTTGACCAGCAAAAGTTGGCTTTAACTGATGGCTGGCGGCTCTGGCTATGGTGAATTTAAATACTTCTTCTGCTGAGACTAGATGTATCGAATAAAAGCATCAGCGAAACACTTAATGATTGCCGCGTATTCAAATTGCTCAGTAATTTTGCTTTGTACCATACCTGCCATACCTGTGCACTTAATCACTGGCAAGCGAACAAAAACTGTTGATTTTTTTTCAGTTCAAGACAGCCGAAAATTCAAGTTGAGGGTGAAGATAGGCTAGAATATTTCCTTGACCGTTGAAATTTAAAAGCGAAAGCATGTTAAATGGTCACGGATTTATTAACATAAATAGGGGAAACATGGCAGTTAGTTTTGATGTTACATTGATTCCGTTAAGGTGCCATTATAATTAGAAGAGGAAGGTATCTTTTATACACCACGTGTCCGGAAGTAAACATACTTTAATATCTGGTTACGCTAAGCTAGCTTTATACATCGAATGTAGAAATCAGAGAAAAATGAGCAATTTTGGCCTAGTCGAGGATCCTGGTCGAATATCACGTGCATGATATTCCACTGCCCAGTTCCTTTATAGAGAAACCTATATACCACGTACGAATATATAGTACTTGAGTGACTTTAGTGCTGCATTCGATAAATTTAGGCAAGCTTAGTTTGAAAAAGTTTTTCTATCGCTTCCACAGAAGCAATCAGCAACGCATGATGTTTAAATTGACGTGGAGTCTATTTGGAATCAATGTTTGTAGCTTTTCTATTGCTTTAACATGCGTATCAAGAAATGCATCATATTATTTGGGCATAGAATTTGTAGGGAATCAGTGTGGGTAACATTACGTTATGTTAATTTTTAGGGTTCTTTAGTAATTATGATCCATTATTACTCTGTACGTTTGCCTGTCGGTCTGTATGTCAGCCCACTCATCTTTTTTTTTTACGAGTATAAACCTATTAAAATGAAATTTGGTATTCAGACGTAAATTGACGATATAAAAACAGAAATGATAAGATTTTTGGAAAAATACTTTTGTTGGACCCCCATAGAATAAGTAAAATGTACTGAACAATTTGTCGCCCCCCATACCTATATATATATATATATATAGGGTGAGTCATTTTAAGCCTCGGATGCTTTCATTTTGCCAGGGATATGGGTTACTGCAAAATACCTCAGACGAATGTTACTCGGTTGGAAGGGGAATTCCCTTGACGGTAAAATCCCCCCCCCCCCCCGGACCACGCGGGGGAGGGTTGCAACTTTTTATAATTAAACGAAAACCCCTATTTTTTCATGAATTTCGATTCCTAGCGAAAAAAAAGAAACTTGTTTGAAAAATTTTCCATGTAAACGTCGTTTTTGGCCAATAAATCGCGATGGATCAAATTTTTCGCTTCTTTTGGGATGGCTTTGATTTTCCGCTGGATGAGGGAGAATTATCATTTGCAAAGAGGCGAAGTGTTTCATCATGTTTATTGGGAAATCCAGCTTCTCCTACCCCGCTCCTTGTTAGGAGTGAAGACGCACTCCATGATTAAACACTTCGCCTCCTCGCAAATGATAATTCTCCTGGTAATTCTCCCTCATCCAGCGAAAAATCAAGCGTATTCAAAAAAAAAAGCGAAAAATTCGAACCATCGCGATTTATTGGCCAAAAACGACATTTTCATGGAACACTCTCTTTCTCTCGAGTTCTATCTTATTGGTCATGGGTGGGAAACAATCTTTAACCGATTTAACGACAAAGGAACCAAAATTACAATTTAACGTCGATTCCGGGCTGTATATTCCGATAAGGAAAACAATGGGATCAAACGATGGCTTCCGACTCTTAAAGCATCGAAGTACTCAATTTATTGATCTAGTTCTTGTAACCCCTTGTGGGACATGAGGCGGGATAAGGTGTTTTTATAGTAATCTGTCATCAGCAGAAAACAACGACGGGTGGCCGCGGGTGGGTTTCGAACCTGGGACCACCGAGGTGGAATGCAGACATGTTGTCACTTTTGAAAGTTGTCATACATGTGAATACAATTTTATATATTCGCGTTTTAATATATTCGAGTATAGCGCACCCTCCTCCCACTTTTTCTCTCCTTTGTATGACCTTGAAAAAAAAACTAAAAGAGAAGAGCTGAAGTGTTGAACGTAGGTGGTGATATATATATATTCTGTTGGAATAATTATGTACGTTTATTTGTGTTTGGTTACATTTTGTTTTACAAGAGGGCATAGCTTTAGCTTTCAGAATTCATGTGTTCCTTAGGAGAGTAGATCCGATTGAACTGCTTGTCTGACGTCGCTTATGTATGGATATTGACAGTGGTGCCACACTTCAAGAAGCTCGTGGCACACCAAAGTGAGGCGACACAGTGGTTGAGAATCTTTGGTCTAGATCATGAAAATTTGAATAAAAAAAACATGTGATTCGTGGTCCTTTCGCCTGGAAAGGTTGGTAAATCTGTCCATTGACGTGATGTGTTATTTCATTCATCAAAACTACAAAGAAATATTTTGGCCGAAATTGTTATTTTCACGGTCCTAAAATGACACTTCTGAAACAAACATTTTCAGTACTACCAACATTTTCAAAACCAAAAACTATAGTAACACGAAGACGGAGTTGGATCAGTTGGTTGAGTTGCACGAACACCACGTTATGGAAACAGGTTCAAGCCTCGGCACGCCTATGGGTTTTTCAAGATCCGAAGCGTGACCCAGACGAAAAAATGGTGTAGTAGTGGTAGAAGACATGCGACGTTACGTCGGTGCTTCAAGGATTCGATGTAAAATTTAATCTTTATACGGCAATAATATAGAAGAGACTATGGAGCCTTGTGGCACTCGGCGGTGATGTGGTGAGGAATGAAAGCAATACCGTCCATTAAAACACAAATATAATGGTAAAGGTAAAAGGAAAGCTCTTAATCCAGATAAGAAGAAAACGATTAAAGAATTTATATTAATATTTAACAGGAATGGTCGTCATTGTACGAAAATAATTCCTTACGGCATATTGGGGTGGTCTCATTATTCTTTTAACAGTCAAAAATTGATCGGCGTTGCTTTTTGCCATTTCAACGAGAAGGAAATGCGGTTGTGACCCGAAGTTTTCGACTTAGAGGATAATTACGCTATTTTCCGATTTTTACAAAACTTTTTTAATAAAAACAAAAACACTGGTATTCAAGGTAGGCATATCGAAATCACTTGGATTAGTTCTTTTGCATTAAAGCGCCAAAGTAGCGACCAACTTTCCAGTATGGCGACTATTGAATATTGTGACTTTTAATAATAACACAAAAAAGTAAACGTTAACAAAGAATCATATTATTAGTTTCACAACATTCTTCAAATAAAGGCCTCACCTCTATCCCCCCTAGTTCCCACTCCTACCCCCCCACACACCAATCCCCCAGCCAAATCTTGCTGATAATATTTTTCCAACGAATTGATCCAACTCCGTCTCTAGATTATATTATTGAATCGTTAATTGGGTGAAAAATCGATTACAAGATTTAATTGTTAGTAAGGCATCTCTGAAATTAAATTAAATCGTTTAAAGAAAAGATGCATGTACCATATTTGATTAAATTTCTTTCAGATTATGCTGATGTCAATACGCTTCGACTGGCACTCCAACGAAGTTGATATCTTTTTTGACTCGCGAGAGCCGAGAGGTCACACTCACACAGGCTTATTTTCAAAAATAGCGTAAAAATTTTGTGGTGCCCTTGAAAATTGCTTAAAGCACACACATGCTTGGGTTCCATAACGTTCTTTCAAAATTTTTCATAACCTATTTTGTGGCAGGGTTTGTTGTAATTTTCGTTTAAAGTACTTACTAAAGACTACATTAAAAAAAATTTTCAGATATTTTGCATCAATAGTTTGCTAATTAGATAGGGTGGAAAAGGGGGGGGGGGTGGGGAGCGCTCTGATAATAACTTTGACAGCAAATACCTCATGACTGAAGGGTTAAAATCAAAAAGTCCCAAAGCATGTTTTGTTGCAGTTTAGCAGTCCTATCTAAAGACACCCCACTCAATGGGGTATGTTAAAAATATATTAATACACTTTTCACTCTGGGAGGGGACTTAAAACATTATTTTTCCAAAAATCTCTTTATTTCTGTTTCCTGGTCATCAATCTACGTGCGTATACCAAATTTCATCTTAATAGGTATACCTGTAGATGAGAGGATGGGAGGATTGTGAGATACAGACAGAGAACCCGTGTTCGTGCAATCTCCACTCGTCACACTGTATCTCAAATAAGCAATACAATGAGCGCAAAAGAAGCTACAACCTTAAACCTTTACAAAGTTATCTAGTAATATTTACTATAACTTAATGCTCCAATCATTTTTCCTCTACAGTGTAATGAGCAGTTTTTTATTTTACCTATCTTCTGAAAATGTTTTAATATTTATTTTATTCTGTTTTTTTCCCATTTCAGATGTACCAACACAGATGCCACCGCTAACACCTGGAACAAATAAAAAACTCGCCGAAGTCCTGAAGGCATCGTTTGCTTCATGGGAAAAAGAAGTTCAAAATTGCAATATCACCAAAGGTAAATATTTTCTTAACCTGAACAATTTAACATTTTTACTGCATGGCCGTGTATACGTATTTATTTGATTTTATCCACAAACTACCATTTCTATACTTTCTGGTGCCGCCGCAAGACGTTTTTCTTCCACTTGCTTTGGCCTGTCCGATTTATTCGTTTCGCGTTTGTTGTCTTAAAATGCCAGGTGAATGAGATCTTGCGGTGCATAAAGACTTTGTTTTATGTGGAAAGAAGCTGGCAAAGGAGCTTACCTTTTTAACAATTCAGCTGAGAAGCACGGAGATTGACTTCTTATCGCACACTTATTATTTGCTTCAGAGATTTTCCCTTTAGTGTTCTATCAAGGTGCGTTTAAACTCCAGTTGGCGTGCCAGAAAAGGCTTAAAGTGATAAAAGGTCTTAATTTGCATTAATAACGAATAATTGAAATAAGTTAATATCACCAACGATGAGGAAGAACCGTTTTGGTAATAGCGTGTTTAATTATAAAAGATGCGCATACTAAATAGGTGTAGGAAACATGTTAAGTAGATGAGAATGTTTTAGGTGTAATTTTAAGACAGAGACTATCTCAGGTCAGGTTTTGTTAAGATATCAACTCTAACATTCCATTAGGAACAACAAATCTAATTTTAAAGCAGGTAATAGATTTGTAAGTAGTTAGTAACTAAGATGCATGCTGGAGATGTTTAATATTACGATAAATTGAAAGATTATTATAATACAGAGAAAGGCTATTGCATTATGAATTCATTTCAAATGTCGATGTTCTCTCTCTTTTTCTCTTTTTCTTTTTTTCGTTTCTCTCAATTTACTTAATGCTCCAATGTTTTTTTTATTATATTTTTTTATATTATTTTTTTCTTATTATTTTTATTTTTATTGCTTCTTTGTAGTTAATGATATAATATCAAATACCAGTAAGAATAACACGCGTAACAGTTTTATTATGCATTATAGAGCTGACTCCATTATGCAATTTATAAATTGTTTCGCTAAGTTCAGATCGTACAACTATTATTACTACATATTAGGTTGGCAAGAAAAATCTGTCATTTTTCTGTTCACACAATACTGTTTTATTGTTCGTTGTACGATCTGAATGAATTTTAATATTAAAAATGGAATATTATTTAAATTCAAAATTAAATATTTATTATCAGTGAAGATAAAAATAATTTCCGCAACTCTATGCGTTATAAGTTAAAACTTCGGAATAACGCCCTAGAATCTTATCAAAATGTACGTTTTGTTTTTCGACCATCTGAAAGTGAAGTGCACACTGTCCAAAGATAGTTGCAAAATTTAGTTCAGGTGGTATGAACCTTTAAGATCTCTATCGCTACGGAAGGTCTAATGAGCTTGATGACTATATGTTAAGGACATTAATGAATGTACTATTGTTGACCTCTAGGGGGATCATCAAATGCAATGAAAATAAAATAAAAGCGAGAGCCGGATATCTGCAAAGGAACTGAATAAGGGTTTATTTTTCGTTTTCGTCCTTGCAGCTGCGACAGTGTGTGTTGAAGGGAATAAGCAACCTAACCAAATGAGTTCCGACCGGCCAGTGTCGCAATATTGCTGATACCGCCCTGCCCATATCTCTGCAAGATCTATATGAATGAACTCACGGCTTCTACTCTTGTTGAAGGAGGACCACATCGCCATAGATATGGCACACGTAGACAGCTTGCTCTAAATGGACTTAACTATGGATAAGAAAGGTAATCCTTCAGATCCAATGCTCCTGCATAGCTAGCATATCGGTCCGCTTATTTGCCTCTATGCCCTTGTGCCCTGGCACCCATAGCAGAGTGACTTCAAAATGCTCTGAGAGAAGGGAAAGTTCATTCCGACAACATTGTACCAGCGTGGAAAATATAGTCGAGTCAAGAGCATTGGTGGTGGCCTGGTTGTCGGAGAAGATGCCGGCCCGTCTATCGGGGGTTAGTGTTTGTTTCGCGATCTGACATGCCCTTAGAATGACGAGTACTTCAGCCTGGAAGACGTCGCACGATCCGGAAGTAAAATTCTGATATGAAGAGTGTCTCCGAGAAAATACTCGCACCGATTTTTATGTCGAAGGCTTCCATCACTCCGACGTTTTTCCACTCTACTCTGGTGAGAATCTTAACACGAAGCTAAGCTTTGGGGCGTTTTAGTCAGTAAGAGGTGTGCCCAGTTCTCTTATTAGCATATCTCGGATGGCCCTCCAGCATTCTGATTTTGTCAGTCTGACCGTCCCACCCGAAACTATATTTTTAATGTGTAGCTCTAGGGATAGCAGGTGCAAAAGCACATCTAAAGCAGCCGTCGGAAAGGACCTCATGGCGCCGGTGATGCCTATTTTCGTAGCCCTCAAAATCCTGCTCAGCTTCTTTGTGTTATCCTCTTTATTTACTGCGGGCAACCACAGCAGTGAACATTCTTTCAGTCATCTTTGGCTGGAGGCCCCATGTCCTACAAAAGGTTTCTTACAAGTATAGAAAGCAATGCAGGTTTCTTAACTCCCTCTTCCACATTAAGTTTCCAGCTTAGGTTGAGGTCGACCTTGGCGCTGGAGGATTGCAAGAATATCTGTCCGTTCAGTTAGATACTGAAAAAAATAAATAAAAAGTGAAAATATGTACATAAAAAATAAATTAACAAAATAGTTTTTTAAAAAAAAGTTGAACCGACTTCACAAAAAGCGCTAAAAAGCATAAAATAATTTTCAATTTTATATCTATTACGACAGTTTGAAGTAGGTTCAAATCAAACAAACCAAACAACTACAACAAAAATATTTAATCGTCATTTCTTATGATCCCGTAAGCTGAAACGTTCAGGTAGTATTATGTATTATTTGCAATTGTGGTACTGTAGTTGTTTTATTTGTTTAATTTGCACCGACTTCAAAATGTTGTAATAGATATAAAATTAAAAATTATTTGATGCTTTTTAGCGCTTTTTGTGAAGTCGGTTCAACGTTTTTTTTAAAAACTATTTAATTTTTCACTTTTTAGTGTCTTCTACTCTATACAACGAAGAAAGAACCATCCAAATCGGTCCACGCATTAAAATGTTAGTTTAACCCCCTACCCCACCTCCATTCGACTAACATTTGTTTTTCATGATATCAATCAAGGAACATACTCTACCGAAAAGAAAAGGAATCATCGAAATCGGTCCACGCGTTACGAAGTTCCTACCGAAGTTAGGTTCCACTCCACCCCCACCCGCACACGACCAACATTTTTTCCTCGTGGTATCTACCAGGGAGCATACTCTACTCAACAGAAAAAGAATTATCCAAATTGGTCCATGCTTTACGAAGTTAGAATACAACTCCCCCCCCCCTCCCACCACCCTAGGCCAAATTTTTTCTCCTATTAGAAATGGGGGATCATACTCTGTACAATAAAAAAAGAACCATCCAAAGCGGTCCACGCGTTACAAAGTTAGGTTTCACCCCCACCCACTTCTTCTAGATATTTTGATTACACATTTTCACCTCACATAAACATTTTACCAAAACTTCGAGTCGTCCTTGACTTTCTGACGCATTTAAAGTTTCCTTGCCATTATTTCTGGCCACCTGGGGCATGCGCATTACCCGATTCACTATTTTCATTTTCGTGGCTTACCTCGTGCACGTTTCTTGCAATAACTAACATATTTTTACTGGTATAACTAAAATTTTTTATTTTTTTCAATTTAGATCCACGGCAATGGACTGAAGAACATGTGATTTACTGGCTTAACTGGGCTACCAAAGAATTTTCCCTCGAATCAATGAATATTGAGCCATTCATTAAAATGAGGGGTCGTGATATGGTTGCTTTGGGACGTGAAAAATTTCTAGCCATTGCACCACCATTTACAGGTGATATACTCTGGGAACATTTAGAAATATTACAAAAAGGTAAGTTACTTTGAATTACTTTTACATTTTTTATTTACAAAAAAAATTCTACAGTTCATTAGTAATATAATAATCTTATTCCATCTGCGCATATTATAAATAATATTTAAATTTTTATTATATCGAATTCTGAATATCCATAAGCTAGTCTCGTAATAAAGATGTATTGCCACAGCCATACGCAGCTAGGTTGCACAATTCTCTATTATTTATGCAGGCATTTGAACAAAAAACAAAGCAGGTGAAAGGTAAGACGTGTAGAGTAGCGGAAGTAAATTTTAACGTTATTTCGAGATTAAGTTGAATTTGTACTTCTCGAACTTCAATGCAAATTTGTGAAAGTTGCCATTTACCAATGTGAACAGAACATTAAAAAAGTAATGTAATGCAATAAATATTTGAATTAAATTGTTGATTTAAGCTAAAGAAATCAATAAATAATGTTATTCCTTATATTTTTCATTTATATATTTGCGGTCTTTTACGTGATTTTTCTGGTCTTCTAAGAATTAAACAAACTTTTTTCAGTTTCTTTTCTGAACGTACTTTTTAAACTCCGCACGCAGGTTAATGTGATCGTACCTCAAAAGCTGTATATTAAAATTCTGCTACGCAGATACCTTGCCCGTTTTTCTTTCGGGTTTGATCGGAGTGCCTCATGGCTCCATTCTAGATCACCTACTACTTTCTATTCTAAATTCTTATTAATGACTTTCCTAGGGTACTTTATGATAGTTGTTTTCATATAGCATTTCTAAACTATCATCTCAATTAGGCATAATATTTTATAGACAGACGGTGAGTAGCTTTTTGATAAAGTATATGCCTAGACTCAGTTTGCTAAAGCTGAATGTGACATTTAATTAAGCTTCGCATTGCGCATTATTCTAATTGATTTTAGAATGTTGCTTGAACCTCTCTAGTTTGGGTTCGGATCTTTATGTTTCTGTTTAATTATAAATTGGATAATGGAAATATAGCAGGATTCTTTTTTTCTACATGCCAACCTTCTACTCGCTTTCTATCTTGCGACAATTTTTTCTCAGACTATTAGAGCCTGTCATAGTGTAGGTCTTAATGCTGGAAGAACTCTTAGTAACCGCAATTTTCTCGCAAAGATGCAGACATTTATTTTCTATTTTTAACGTTCTCGTTATGGTAAGTGCTTCCTTGTGTCTACATTCAAATTTTCGTACAGCTTTATGTTCAAATCTATTTTTCTATCAATTATCCTTGCACGATTTAGATCGTTCGTACAGAGTTCAACTTATTTGATTTGAAATTAGATAGGATGGATTAGCCGACGAGATATAGAAGATTAATTGTTAGCTCGCTTACCGCCGCACTTCTTGTACTTATGTGAACTCTTAAGCGTACACAAGACTTAAGTAGGTCCATACACTATAGGAAACTATCCAAGAAGATAGGTTTGAGTTGTAAATAATTTCTGTTGAGTTCAGAGAACAATAAATCAGTTTATCATGTGCTTTGCAAATTTTAACCCTACCTGTAACAATGCTAAGAAAATAACATGAAGACTACAATTTATGTTACTTACACAACGTAAAGCTATTGAGAGATTTGTTAATTAAACGGTAAGCAACTAAGTATTTCATTTATACTTAGCAAACCATTAGCCACAAGGCTCTATACTTGTACCATTGTCTTTTTACTTTTACGTACTTCACCTCCTGATAACCGTTTTTCTTAAATTCATCATATACGCGATAACTTGGTTATCAGCAGTCAAAAGAGCAAAACCAAAAACTGAGACCGCAATGGTTGTTTACAAGGCTAGAAACCTCTCATTGTCATCGGAATTACATCGTCGGCCACCCATTGTTTTTCTGTTGATATTAAAGTATGCTAAAAAGTTTTTCAGCGGTCCTTTTGCAACTTCAGGTCAGCGAACTGGGTGCAGTTCTCCCTTAAGCCACAAGGGGTTACTGGAACTCAAAAAAGATTTAATTACACGCTACGCTGTCAATATTTTCCTAGTTTATTACTACTTAATTTAAAGGTTCTCTTCTTTTAGTAATTTACTCCATCACCCCCGCAATAATTACACAAAATTGCCAATTTATTGTATGATAACATTCTCCTTCAGTCCAATTGCGGGCACTTATCGATGATTTACGTTCACTCAGTTGTCGAATAATCTCTGGGTCTAATAAAACCTCGTTCACAAGTACTTCATTCCGACATGGAAGTGTGTAGCAAATGCTCGTTATTGATTGTGATCTCTGCGTAGGTTACTCATATTCCCGAGAAGAATTGTGTCAAAATATGCGGGCATCCACTTCATCTCAGTCCAATGGACAGTCTGCGCAGTCTTTTATGCTTCAATTTGTGCAGTTCAACGCCAAAAAAAAAGATGTCATCAAAAGTGAGTGGTTTCGATTTATGACTTTCGCTCTTTGTCCTACTGTGAGATGACTGCACAGAAACTCACTATGGAGGAACGGGGATAATCTTGCCCCCAAGTGATTTTTTTTATTCGGTTTTGTTCTTAATTTTCTTCAATTCTTATTCTCTTGGAGGCACAATTGTCGTTAAATAAGTGCAATAACCATGAATACGGGATTTAAGTGGCCGTGGTAATTAGTTTTGAAAACTTATGAGGAATTCAGATTCGGAATTTGTTTAGGTGGAAGAATTAAGTTTACCCAGTTTTTGTAGAAATGTAAAAAATATAGTAATTTCGAGTTTCAAGTGTTGACCTGTAGATATTTAATTTAAAACAGATTATAGGGGTGAGATATTTCTATTGAAAAGGTTTATCTATAAACCTAAAGAAAAGTCTTCCTGGAGTTAAATTCAATCCAAATTCTGCACACATTTGACCTGTTTGTACAAAATTTTATTCAATTTCTATAAAATTGCTTCCTTTTGGAAAGTGTTTTCCAATGGTTTTTATTAGATTTTCCGTTTTATATTTATTAAACGAATCAGCAGAATGAATTCCTTCGACCACTCCATCGTCATGCAAGGTGAAAGTTTTGAAGGACACTGAATATCCTTATTGGGTTATGGCACTCTCTCTGATTCCTTGTGGCACTAGAACCTTATAAAAGAAATAAAAGTACGAAGTCGTCGGCTGTACGTATTGGCAGACACTTTTTTCTCGAAAATCATATCTGATAAAATCATGGAAGGGACCGTATGTGCATATTCAGTTTGATATTCTTTGGATTTTTAAATAAAATTAACTGATTTCAAAACGAACTATTGGAAGATAATTAATAATTGAATCGATGACTGGAAGAAGAGTGCAAGTCCAAAAATATTAAAGTTCAGTTAATATCCCTATATCAAGTAAAATTAGTAGACCTGACCATTAAGCAAACAAAAAATTAGTATGTGTAGTACTAGAGATCTAATACTACACAGACACACTGCGTCTCCTAATTTTATCATATAGGCATATTAACTTTGAGTTATTATAAATTAGAATTTGGACTTAAACCCCTTCCACTCATCGATTCAAGTGTTTTATTTTCTTTTTAAAACTCTTTCTGAGTTGTTCTGTAAAACGAAGTTTATATTCGTAATTAGCTCTCCAATTTATATACAGACGTCAATGATTCAGGGATCAATGAATTTTAACCTGATTACGAAAATAAAAATTTATTTTCAAAATTTTTGATGAATCTGTTCTCTACATAGTGTAAAATAAAGTCTGCAAGAAGTGTATGTTCGAGCTAATCACAGGAACTAATGCATGGATTTCAATGGGGCTTGAACTATTGCTTAAAGTTTCGTTCGAGGAAGGTTTAGGTATATGTACGCTAATATTCGTCGACAGGGAGTCAACCAATTAGCGGAATATAAGTATGCAATGTGTAGGTTCCCACGCATTACTCCAATCTATCTCTCCCACTATTATTGTGAGAGCGGCCCAACGTGGTGGGATATACATAGTGGGGATACTCGAAGGCCGGCTCAGAATGTATGCTCTAGGCGCGGGCATTTACGCGCGAGCAAATTATGACTGTAACTTAGATTTATTGAAAATAGATGTGGATTTGTATGTTTCAGAATAATTTTGGAATTTAGCACCCTTAGTGTTGGGACCACTGAAATGAACGGTGACACTCCCGATGCCGTTAGATACTGTGTAGGAAAGACACCTTAACACCCCTAGGGTTGGAACGGCGCACCGTGTAAAAATAATCGCAAACGACCGATATTACTGTCCAATCCATAGCTTTCGGTATCTCTGAAGTAAATAATGTCTCTGGCGGTGCCATTCGAGGATGTGTGGTAAGGTATCCCTAGCATCCCTAGGGGTGGGAGTGGTAAGAAAATGAAGTTTTTGTTTTTGTTTTGTACGATATGGCCAAAACCAAGGGGACAACCCTTTGATGTGTTAATATGGCTTTGGCTGGAAATGAATTAGGGTAAGGAGGAGAGTGAGAAAACTTGAAAGTGTTGGTTTTGCATTGCTGTGAGCTATCAATCAACCAATTGACGCAACTTCATCTCCGTATGTAAAAATAATCGAAAACGGCAGATATTATTATATTATGGAATCCGGGTCGATAGGATGAATAACATTCTCGTTGTTGTTAAATACTCTGTTGCGGTAAGACATCCTAGCATCCTTAGAGGTGGGGGTGGGAAGGGGTGATACGTAAACATAATTGAAAACAATGCTCAATTAATAAAAGTCAGAACCCTATACAGATTGTCGTCTTTGCTTTAAAATCTTAAACCGCCATCCTGGGTCGTCTACCATATTAGGTTTAGAATGACGTCGCATAGTTCATCGCATTCTACTCATCAGGCCCTTTCATTTGATATCTATGTCTAGGGGTTGTGAAGAAATAGGTAATTCGACATCTTAGGGCGTCCATCATATTGGGTAATTCGCCATCTTGGGTCGTCCGGCATGTAGGGGTTAGAATGACGTACGTCGTCCAGTTTATCGTATTCTGTTCATCGAACACTTTCATTTGATATCCATATCAAGGGGGTTATGAAGAAAAGGATAAATCGCCATCTTGGGCCGTCCGCCATATTGGATTTCGAATAATATTAAATAGACTATATTGCATTGACATAGTGTCCCTATACGTATGCAAAATTTCAGCTGTATCGGGTATGAGAAAGTGGGTTAAAATCGGCGTGTAATATTTCACACAGGACGGACTGACAGGTGAAGCTTAATAAAAGCTTGTAATGTAAAAAATAATGTTTAGATATATTTCACACAAATATGTGTATTGCAGCTCTCTCTCTAAACTCTGCTTCTTTAGGTGACCCATTCTGCTTTCCGAAGTAATTCCAGTACACATATCAGCTCTGCGCTTTATTTATCCTTTAGTTCCTGGAAAGGAGTGGCTGCGAAGTACTCTATTTCTTCTGGTCATCAAGCCACTCACAAAGTACTTGATGAATACGTTCGTACTGTTTTGGATTTTTGCAGTTCTTACAAAAGTCACTTGTAACTCCACCAATTCAGCTAATATGGTTTGATATAGCCCAATGTTCATATAGGCTGGGCCGGTCGCCTCTAATATAAATACGCTACAAAAAAATTAAGGGAACAGAAAATTTTTTCTTAGTGAAAATCAAAAAAGCATTTTGTAATTTTAAGTTTCTAGTTGTCAGATTTTTTGGGAAAACATTATTTTGAGCAACGGTTATCGCGCAATCATAAGAAATAGCGCGAGACAAAAATGAAATTTTTTTCGATTTTTTTACTGGAAAATTTGTAAGCGGTAGAATTTTTAACCGTAACCTTTTGTATTTTTTTTTAAATCAATATTGAGGGTGAAAAAATCGTGAAAGGATCTTGTAGAAAATTTATTCCAGCTTTTAAAACTGCCCTTACAATTTTTGTGCGGTCATTTTCTGCTATCGACGATCAAGGACAAAAGGATCCTTTCTCGAATATCTCAGCGAAAAATTTGGCGGTGAGAGATTTAAAAAAAACAGATTGAAGCTGGATAAAGAAGCTAACTTTTGCATTGGATAAACTGGAACAAAAATTGCAAAGCCCGTGGATGTTTAAAATAATTTTGTATCGCGCTATTTCTTATTATTGCGCGATAACCACTGCTCATAAAATTTTTTTTCCAAAAAATCTGGAAAGTAGAATCTTGAAGCTTCAAAGTGCTTTTTTTTATCTAAATACGAACATTTTCACTACCTCATCAAAAAATAGCAAAAAAATTCGAAAATTTTTCTGTTGTGCTACACGAAATAGCATGACGGTCGTTAGCATCACATGTTAAGAGTAAGCTGATGCCTTGGATCTCTGCCGCTGCTGGAACATCTCTGAATTTAATTCAAGGAGGTGGTGACTCCTCGTACGGCATGTATGCCATATAAGCACAGTGATCACAATCGATCCTAGGAGCTGAAGCTAGAGAGCACTTATTCATGTATGGGTACATGCAAATTCCCTACCTGACTATAAGCCTGTATTGCCGTAAACTCTATAGCCTCTATCAAAACCCTAAATGCTATTTAAAATTCGACCTCTTTCAAGTGAATTGCTGAGTCATCTATGAACTCCTTCTCGATTTGTCGATTTGGGTTATTAGATTCTAGGAGACCCGGCGTAGCAGCTTAATAGCACTAAAATCCGCTTCTTTCCTTACATGTTTGTGTAAGGTGAGAAGGTCTAAAAGCGCTTCTAAGGTTGAGGTCTCTGCAGACGTTGTTGTTCTATTTATGCTTTCGTTTTTGGACATCATACCAATGCTGCATATGTGACCAGGAGTCTTATATTTTTTCGAAGCCGCTGTGACTTTCTTTAGGACGACTTCTAGTTGATCGTCCAGATATGTTGTGAATCTACGGTTATGCCTAGCTAGCTGTATTCCTTCAAGGATCGGAACTATTAGATTTAGCTTCCTCATTCTCGTGAATGGAATGATAAATGTTTGCCGGGGTCGGCGCGAAAGTCTTTCTGCCATGCTGACATTAATTAGCTTAGTTCGAAGCACGTCAATCACGACTGACCAGAGAAGGAGGGACTGGAACCTTCCTTGGAGGCAACCCTTCGTGACCTTAACAGTGACTGATTCTTCCCCTAGTTAGCTGTGATTTTCTGGCATCTGAGCATCGCTTCCATCAAGCTTACTGTCAAAAATTATATTTCGCTCTTGAATGCCGCTTTTTTGGACATCTTCAAAAGTGTTGTTATCAATTCACGAAGGAGCAAAATGCAATTCGTTTTTAAATAAGCGCCATTTCTAATTTTTTACTCCGTGTATGGCATAGTAATTGAAGATTTGTTCGCTTGGTACGCTTGCTAAAGTTCATGGTCATGTTAAGGCTTTGTTTTTAGAATCTCATATCTGTTGTGTCGGCCAATTACCTTTTACATTATATTAAGTAGCAAGGAGATAAGACTAATTGGGTGATATATTTTCTGTTAAACAGGTGAGCTCCCTCCTCTTTTAGGTATGAAAGCCACCATCACGTTTCTATACAGATTGGGAATATACTTAGCTTAGAGTGTCTATATAATCTGTGTTAGCGTTGGTAGTAGATCCTTCAGACTCTCCTGCAGTTAAGCTGGAATGATGCTGTCACCGCCAGGGGATTTATATGGTTTAAATGAGTTGATTGTCCATCTTACGCTCCCTATTTTATCATCTCTTCTCGGCTTCCAGCTCGGCATTGTCAGCTTTTTAAAGAAAATCAATGCCGTTGTAGTGCTCTTTAGATCGACCTTTTTGTAGTGGTGCGAAGGTATGTCATAAATTTTTTCACACAAGCTCCTCCAAGGACTCCTTTTGGATTTCCTTTAGCAGAAGTTTTGTATGCTTTCTTCTGATTTATAGATATTTCCAAATTATGATTTTCTTCTTCTTTGTCAGAGAGTTCTTCATTTGATCTTTTATTATTATGGAAAACGCGACTAGAAAGAAATATCCAGAGTTTATACTTTTTTCAGCACCAATATTTCCTCGTCTTTTTGAACAACCTCAAAGAAGCAGGGCTCAATGTATGTACGAGGTGTGATCAAAATGCGACGGGAATTTTAAAATTTCGCGGGCTTTGTAAGTCCGATTTTCAGAAAAAAAATTTTTATCTTGATGGTACTCACGTTCGTGACGTTTGACGTATGTTGATATTTACAGCCATTTTGAATGTTTAGTGTATTTTCGATAGTTAAAAGGTTGCCTGTGTTTTTGTGTGCTCGGCGACATTTTACTTTTGAAAAGAATAGATTAAAGAATTTGAAATAAATTTTGCTTGAAAAATGAAATTAAATGCAGCATCACATTCAAAATGTTGACTATGCCCTTCGGCGAATCTACTATGAGTAATACAAGAGTTTACCTGTGGTACAGTCCTTTCAAAGAGGGCGGGGAAGATGTTGAAGATGACGATCACCCTGGACGCTCTAGCACATCAATCACCGATAAAAACGTGGAAAAAGTGAAAGAAATATTTATATACAATCATCAAATAACTATCAGAGATATTGCTGATGATGTCGATATATCATTTGGGTCATGCCAAGAAGGCCCACTCATCCCAATGGCAGCTACCTGAAAAGCCGAGGCCGAAAAAATTCGACAAGTTCGATCAAATGTGAGGGTTCTTCTAACGGTTTTCATTGATTTCAATGGCGTAGGCGAGTTCCTGCCATATGGTCTTCCTCGAAATTATGCCTCGTTTGCGTGAAGCAATCTGACAAAAACACTCAGAATTGTGACAAAACCACTCTTGCATAATAAGGACGAAATTTTGCCACCAAACAGAAAAGCTGAAGGAGCGGCATAGCGCCAACAAGAGGGGGGGGGGGATTACTTTTAAAAGGACAAAATTGATGTTGATTAATAAATAAAGATTCTGTAAAACAAAAAAAAAACAAAAAATCTCCGTTATATTTTGATCGCTCCTCGTACATGTGCAGACATGTACACAAAGTTCGCTCTGTAAAGTCTCTGGCTGTTAAATGGTAATTGTGCATATTATTAACATAAAAAAACTCTAAAAAATTAATGTTAGCATAGGCAAACTCATAACTTTAATGTTTCGATCAATGTAAATGATTTTTGTATTTTTTATTTCAGATTGTGAAAAGTCAATAGAAGATGGTCATTCAAATTCGTATGGAACAGTTTGTGGACCAGAAATATCTGACTATTTAGGAAATCAAAGGTTAAATTCAAGTCATTTACCCCAGGATTATTCTAGTGATAAAAGCAATTACTCAGTCCATCAAAGTGGTAAGTACAAAAGCATTTTTTTTATTAGTTTTGTTGGAATAGAGTTAATTTTTATTGCCCACTTAATGAAGACCTCAAATTTGCTCTAAGGTTGTAGGTGCTAATTAAGTTTCTACTTTGTAGTCGTCTATATTTGTTCGATGTTTGAAAAGGAGAAACTTAAAGCTATCAGGGTCGTACATTTTTCCACCTTTTTATAAAAAAAGGCAAGGTAAAAAAATCAAAAAAACGCATACCTGACACTGATGCGTTCACCTACTCTGCATATTATCGTATCATCAGACAGTCACGGTTGAGTTAGTTCGAAACAAAGAACTAGACGGAGTCGAACCGAGAGTCAGAACAAAAGTAGAAAGAGTTCTACACCCGACTCCATACCGCTGCTGAACACATCACACAAAATGCTGGAAAATCGTTGAATTAAGCAAAAAGCAATAAACAACAAAATTATAATAAAAAAAAAACAACAACAATAAAAATCATTTCCAACCAAGGAATTTGCCCCAACAATGGTCACATTAACTTGAATGGAAGCACAGGCGGGCTTATTCGGTGGTAACACTACCTAAGTTTTGCGGTAGAATTTAAAAAAACTTTTCTACGGTTTTGAATAAAATTTAAGAACTCATTTAATTTCCATCAATTTTACACACGTGCATAGGAAAAATTGAGTGTATTTCATATGGGTTCAAGTTGTATCTACGTTGGGTTCCATTCGAAAGAAAGCTACTAACGAACTACATGATCTCTCGAGATTACGAACCAATCGTAACAAATCGATTTCTTGGTTATCGGCACGTGAATACTGGTCAGAGAAATCTGTCGATCGTTCTTTGGATGACCTTCCCGGTGCAAGAAAATTAATAACAACAGCGAAAATAACGACGGCCACCTACTAATGCACTCCCGCAAAGTACATGAGTTTCATTCATTTTAGCCCGACGCGACGCCATCCACTTTGACATATGTAACCGAAATTGACGTTTGAATAAACCCACCATGGCGTCGCGTTGATTTTGAAAATAGTCTGGCGCCTTGGTTGATTAGATTCGTTTCAGTCCGTGTCGCCCCATCTTTAAAGGTGATGGGACTATATTATTTCATAATATCTTTTGGTGTCCGAAATAATCTGGCAATTGTAGCAGAATATGGAAAATAATTTTTTCTTATAATCGATTTGAATGGCTTTTTTTCGATCTGAATCAGCGGCGGATATATCGAAGGTTTTCAAAGTTTACCCAATATGGACCTAATTTACTTTGATAAATCGCTGCAAATATAATGTGTTGGTGTGCCGTTTGTATGCAAAAATCAAATTTCCTGTAGTATCTTTTGTGAATGAGTCTATTCATACTTGTTGGTAGCTTCTTTCCTTAAAAAAATGAGAAGTTGTTAATTCCTATCACGACATTGGAAATCGTGTTAAAATTTTCATTCTCTCTCATTTAAATTTTATAGGTCAGCTTCTCACCAAAGTTTGTCAATTGACAAGTTTTTTTACATATTTGTAAACATATGTTCACTTGGTATATCTATTATGTCTCCCCCTAAAAATTTATTTACTTGATCTTTAACATTTAAAAAATTATTTAATAAAATCGATATTATTAAGCGATAGCTCTTAATATCGATATTCGATGATTTGGTACCGATTTTCATCGACTTATTATAAAGCTGTTGATATTAATGTGAAATATATTGAAACGCAGTTCCATTTGAACAGAAAACTATTACGTCGGAGACAAGTTTTAGCCTTATTCGGATTAAAGTGGATAAGAAAACAAAACTCGGCACCAGCGATTCTGTTTGCCTTATAAAGTGTTCCGGCTTTTTTTATCGTTATCTGATGTCAGCAGAAACCAACCTTGGGTCGACTCTGGTGGGGTTCGAATCTAGGACCTCCTGAATTGAAGGCCAGAAAGTTATCACTTACTCCACCGACGACTTCTTTTTTTTAATTTTATTTATTCCTTACAATGCTGATCTTTATATCTATAGTCTAAAAACCTTTAAGATGGCGACAATATCATTTAAAAGGACCTCATGGAAGACGTTTTAGATCCGTAGGGACCTACAGAAGCGAATAACAAGGCATCCAGAACCAGAAGGGTCTTGTCAAGAAGAGGAAAGTCGGAATCTGGACATCACATCTTGTCATCGGGAACGATGATGAGAATCAGAGCATGCTTTGGAAAGACTCTGAAATTGACGTGTATTGGGTCCTTATAAAGTCCATAATGAGCGAAAAAAAACAGTAAGTCCATAGGCAGCGAAAAAGTAGTAACGTCATTCGTACCCCTAAAATGCCCGGGGGTTGACAGGATAAGACCAATAATGCTTCAGATGCCCTAACTTATATATAAACTTGACTGGTCTCGGTATACAGAAACTGAGTTGCGCATACCCATAGCTTGGCGGGAAGTGAGTATTATCTTCATTCCAAAAACTGGAATATCGAGTCTTGTGGCAGCTAAAGATGAAGATCATTTCATCCTTCATGCTCAAAGTGCTAAAGGTGCTACTAGAGACGTAAGTCAGGACTATCATATTTAAAAAAAACCAGTATGCCTATACTGAAGGAAACCCGGTAGAAATAGCGCACGCATTGCTGATTGAAGTTTTCTGGAGTTCAAGAAATACACCTTGGATGCCTTTTTGGACGTTGAGGGCGCCCTCAATAATATCAAGATGGAAGTCAACTATAACCGACTGAGGAGAATGGTTATTCATAAGAGCCTATGTAACTGAAATGATGCTATGTTCCTCAGTAAAAAGGTAATCTCATGCATTGGCGGGTTGCTGTTACGGTTAGTGGTTTTGGATAAAAACCTGGATATGCTAGGGAACAATAGTTTCATTAGTTGACCTGGCGATATTGGTGTAGAGTCCTGGTAATGAGCAGCGAGAGTTCGAATATTCACTTGGAAATCTGGAAAACAGGGTTTGTGATTATTACCAAGAAGAGGAAATATCAGAGATTAGACTCTCAATATTGAGAGGAAAAAGTATAATTCTTTTGGTTGAAGTTCCTGAATGCAGTATTAGATTCCAAACTACCGGCAATTCTGGAAACTCATTAACGTAATTGTGATCCTCTTTGAGGATCCATGACTGCGAGAACTCCTACCCGGCTTTGCTCGCTAGTTTACTCGCTCTATTCTTTCAAACTGCGCTCTTTGATTCCTACTGTGATACCTCTTTTACTTATTTTACTCATGTGACAAGGGCTTTGCCGACTTTCCTCGAACCAAAGGACTTAGTATTCGACAATTCTTCTGGTGTGGTACTGATAGCATTCCTGCTTCCTTTTTGAGAAAGTGTAGATCGCCTCTTGCCCACGTTCTCTTTTATCTCTTTTATCTTAATCTGTCTTTATCTGTTGGCTGTTTTCAGCCCCTTGGAAGAATTCTGTGATAATCCCCCTTCATGCAGGTCCATCGCCAATTTATGCTATGTTGCGAAGATTTTTGAGATTTTACTATATGACGTGCTTCACTTTCTCTGCACTTGTTTATTGCGCACTTTGCGGCACCAAGGGAAGGTCAACTACTACCAACTTACTTGAATTATTACATCTTTACCTGCCTGCAGATTCAATGGCAAACAAGTGAATGGATGCACGGAAGCACTTTGTGTAGACTCGATAAGTCCAATGATTTAGGTGTTATTTTTAACTCTCACCTATCGTTCGAAGATCACATAGACTCTAGCATAGCAGGCCTTGCGCGACATTGGAATTCGTGAAACGATGGTAACGATGGTCAGGGAACTTGATGATCCTTTCTTGTTAAAGCTCTATTATTGCACCTTCGTCCTTTGGGCTCCTTACTTCGCACTGCACATCAACCGCAGTGCAGCGTAGATTTCTTAGGTTTGTACTTCGAAGTATGGCCTTCCATACCTGTAAGAAAATCTTTGGGATTAAATGAAGATTAAAACCCAAGATAGTACATTAGTCATAGTCACCCCGTCGCTTTACTACAACTCAATAGTCTGGTGGGCAGCGCTGAATAAGAGATGTAACCTAGAAAAGATATCGGGATAAGAAGAGAATTATTGGAATTGCAAATAAAATAAATACTAATAGGCAGTGGCGTGGTGATCGTGCCACTCAATCATCGAACAAAATCTGTCTGCAAACGGATGGTAGTGACAAGCGCAATTAGACTAAAAGCTATAGCTGCTGAAAAAAAAGTTTGACTCATCAACGACAAGATCGACACGGACTACCGGGTTCCAGGTATAACCTCCGGTAGGAGCTTAAGTACATAGCTGCCAGGTAGAGAGGAATGAAACAGAATTGAAATGGTGAAATCAGGGATTCCCATATATACGATTGTGGGTACAGAAGTAAACTTCAGCAAACGCTACCGGTATGAACCCTATAGACTACTAGACAAATTTAATTTCTTTAAGGCAGAAATAACAGCAATTCACCAAGCAACTCGCTAATATCTAGGCTAAGTCTAATTCCGTTTTTCATTGAGCCGAGGTAGTCACTGTAATTTAGGCGGCGATTAAGGCGCTAGACGCTGTGGTGATACAGTTGAAGTTGGCGCAATTGTGCAAAAATAACCTTGACGAGACGGAAGTCCCAGGCTTAAATTCCATCGGTGGCAACCCATAGTTTTTTTCTGTTGCCAACAGATTACGATAAAAAGGCCATCGGGTGTGGAGATAAAATGCCAGTGGTTCGGAATCCACTTTAAATTGAGATCCATCTGCAATCGATGTCTCGAATCGGATGAATTCAGAACCGCCATATTCTTCCTGTAATCCTAATAAAATACCCTATAGTTTTGATTCGTTTTAAGTATAGTTTCGGAAATAATGGATAGAGTGGCTAGAGACGCGTACTTCTTAGGGAAAAAAAATACAAAGCGTAAAAGGAATATTGGAAATTCATAAGTATAATATTAACTCTGTAGACTACATTTAACTGATAGCATGCTGGGTTAAATCTTGGAAGCATTAAACAAGACACAATTTTTCCTGACTTAAGAAAGGGAGAAAGAGATTAGGTGAAACAAGTGAACCTTGTGGTTCGCCGCTGTCAATTTCTTCTTTCATTTCCAGGTATTGCCATGCCTCGTTAAAAGGAAATCGTGGAGCAACTTCTCTGTCACTCCATCGTGGTTGCTTAAGCCCAGCTGACTCAAGCTAGTGACGTTATCAAAACATCAATCCAGCCCTCATTAAGATATTTTAGTAAAACAAAATTCGAAAATTTACTGAAAAGGTTATTTATATTGCTTGTATAGACACTTTTTTTTACTACAGTTCTAGAATGTGCCGTTTTTTTTTGTCTGGGTTATCAAATCATCTATGAAGATTTATTGACTAGTTTTTTTTAATATGTATAATGTATCTGTTTAAAGCACTTATAATGTATCAAATTTCGTTATCACCATTAGTTACACAGTCACAGTGCCAATGTAGTCTTATTTAAATAAAAACAACATTAGGCAATAAATATAAACCATTAGTGTACTCATCCATAAGTTTTTAATGGAACCAAGCATCTCTTTTTAAACGGGAAAACTCCATTTCATTCGAAAAATTTTATTAACAAATAATAAAATAGAGAAAATCTCTATTTACGTCATATTTGGACAGCAGTTTAATAATTCAGAACAGTTCCCCTGCTGGTGCTACTGCCTATTGCCCGTAGAACATTCTAGCGTAAACACACTTTAAGTTTTTTGTGCTAACCATAAAATTAACATAAAACAAAATCTTAAAAGTTGATAAAACTATTAAAATAAAACTTGAAATGCCAACAAAAAGACATTTAAATGGCGGTGAAAAGCCGCAGGGTTCTTGTTACCTTCGGGGAGCATTTTTGTACCTTTTCATATTCAGTTTCAGTGTGAACCTGAGTCATGCTGGAGTCAATGAGAATTTTATGCGCATTCGTAATTAAGCCAAGTCACACCAAAATGCCGCTGTGTGAACTGTTAAACGATTTAAAAAAAAATGCATTCTTAAATTAAGTATTAATTGCAAGCCAACAACAAAGTACACAGTAAACGTACAAATTCAATTAAGATTTACATTCAGAGACAAAACGCAAGAAAATCGAAATTAAACCGCTCATCGCTGATTATTCCGGCCGCCTGTCTTATCAGATCGGACCAATGACTACAAGTCGTGTACGAAAACCATTTTCCGGTGATAAACTGTTTCCTGAATTCACTTTAGGGGACTACTTTCACTTTTTTCCACTGAAATCAAGGTAGGGCTCACAGTGGCGTGTGAATTACGATTTGGGCCACTTAAGATTTTTGTTATTGAAAGATATGCCAAAAATAATATTTTATAGAACTTGAAGGCATAATTGTTTTTTGAAGGTTTATTAAATATAATAAATAAATGAGTTTATCGAAGTATTTAAAATTAGCACACATATTTTGAACACTTAGTGTACGCAGTGTACTTATTGTCTATCTGTTTCTCTGCAAATGGACCTACAATTTAAGGTGGATTGCAAACTACCGATACTACTCGTTATCCCCTTTGGCCTTTTTTATCGTAATCTGCTGTCATCAGAAAACACCACAAATCGCCGCCGGCAGGGGTCGAACCTGGGCTCATCTTACACGTTATCACTTACTCCACCGACAGCTTATTGTTGATAGCAAATAAAAATTTGTATAATTAGACAGTTTTCTTTCTGCAAACACTTGGTGACAACTGCAAATTTTTATAAAAATTCATTCGCGGTTCTTCAAGAGTCTATAAGATCCTGAGAGGCGACGAATCATGGATCTTTGCATAAAAACACAAAACCAAGCAACAATGCGATTGGTTTAACTTATTTTTCCCAACACGGAAACGGAGTTGGATCAATTCGTTGACCCGCACGACCACCATGCCATGGGTCCCGGGTTCTCTGGGCTTGTTGTCTAGCTCGCAGCAATGCAAAAATAAGACTTTCAAGTTTCCTCCCTTCCCTTAGCCTCATTTCCTTCCCAGCAAAACCATGCTAACGGTCAAAGGGTTGTCCCCTATGGTTTGACCACATCGTAAAAAAAAAAAACAAAAAATCAATCTCACGATATTTCACATGACTATCACGCACAGCATCGATTTTTTTCTGGCACAACAATCGATTTAGGAGGACCTTCGCGAAATTCGTCCTCTAGCGTCCTCTAGTCCTAAGTGCGACCACGATTGAATTTGGAAAAGCAGCGAAACATGGTGGCTCGAAATGGTGCTTCATTACCAAAAGTCGAAGCGAGTCGATCGGCACACTGTTGTTGGTTTAATCTACGTCGCAATTCATAGAAAATCATAGCCCGAAAATGTTCACGATTTAATTCCATTTTTTGACCAAGATTAATGTTCCAAATACCTGTAAATAACACAAATAGTACTCGTATGGCAAAGCGTTCTGAGTACGATCACCATTAAAAATGTCAAACTTTACGATGACAATGTCCGATTTCACATATTCACACTGGCATTGTCATATCTCAAAACTTTAAGTAGCAACCTACGTACTTTTGGCAGATTATTTGTTGGTGCCCTCAAAGTTCAAGGGTACCCTATGATGCAGTAGGACACCCTTGGCATTTCTTGTTGGAATGAAATTTTGTAAAGTTGCAACTTTTGACAATTTTTGTTTAACGTTGTCCAATTATTTATTGTTCTGCATACTTTGCTCCAACGTTGATGCAAAATTGGTCATAACACACGGATTGGATTGTAAACTTTCTAGTATATCACAACAAATACACTAATATTCACACAAAAACAACAGCGTGGTAAAATTATCTCAACACTGCAATATATTTTATATAAAGTTGCTTCAGTTATTGAGGCAATGTTGATTAAACCAAATGTTGTTTAAAAATACCTCACTTTGATATGCATTTACTCTAAGGAATAGAATGACTTGTCTTTATTTCTCAGCTCTGGACCACTGCTTTTTATATTTGTAATAAGACGAACTTTCATTCTTTACAGGTTCACTACTAGATACACACGATATTTCCATTTCTGTATTTCCAAAATATGCCGGTCAACTATGAATTTTGTTCTTGCGCCACCGAGAAAAACTCTTTTACAGAAGTAATTGGGAAAGCATTGTGGGCCAGATATAGGATAGGTTTTAAAGTTTCCTTAAAATTCCCGCAGCTTTTAATATTAACATCAGCCTTTGGTAGAATAACCCAACGGCTGCTTGACTCAGGCTCTAAAATACCCGATTTTACCATTTAACTTAATTGTTTTTTCCGAATGGTATGCAAAAGGTACCGTATAGGGTTTGTCAAATTTTGGGCTAGCTTCCTGTTTCATCACCAGGTCCAGGACGGATTTCACCTAACTTGCTACTAAAGCATTTGTGAAATTCCCTTTCCAATCTTCTCTCACTAATTTTTTCGAAAAAATTTATCACTTTCAAAATCTTACAAAGTGATTCAAATGATTTAAACAAATTTCTACCCAATAAATATGGCTACGTTAGGCCCGACTTAATTACAATGATCCGCAAAACTAGCATGCGCGTACCACTCAGCTGACACTTCAAGGCTGTCATCAAAATATGTTTTTTTAACAAATTTTGTACTTATAGCCGTTTTCGAACCTAAATAAACGAACGAAATTAAACATTTAGGTGATCAAAACGTTTGCTCGTTTTTTCTAAGTTAAATGAAAAACACAAAAATGCTTTTGCTGAAGACAAACTATGCCATTTTTTCATCAAAATTTCGATCGCGCTCACAAAAAATTTATTGGGCTGAATCGTTTGCGCTTATTTCCGTTGGCGAATTATTTCCTGTTTATAATGTTCAGCAGAGACAAGAAGAAATCAAAGTTTGGTAGGGAAAAACCCAGCGAATACGGTAAGAAAAATAGAATTTCTAAGCCAATGCGCATCGAAGGTGTCGCCTTTAGAATTTATTACTTCTGAGCATTTCTCCTGCAGTGATTTTTTTAAATTTGACTAGTTAATTGCAGCAAACCACTTCTGTTGAACCAGTTAATTCGAACCAGGGATAATTCGACCCAAAAATTGGCTCTTTTTTTTTTAAAAATCGCAAACGTCAGTTCGCGCAAGCGCAACCAAGTGAGCTTCGGTCAAAATATGCGAAATTAAAACTAATGGCCAGAAGTGTGCCCAGAACTTGCAGGTGATTTTAAGCGTTTTATTCAGAAATGTTACTTGACGTGGAGATATGTTTTTGATTTCCGCAAATCATTACCAAAGCAAAAATAGATATAACACTGATTATCTCATCATTCAATGCGTGTAATAATAAACGGAATAATATTAGTTTCCTACAATGTCAGCACTGGTGTACCGCAAGCTTCAGTTCTTTCACCTACTTTCTTTCTTCGCTTTATTAAGGATCAAAAGATCAATTCGAATCTGTAGTGAACTGTCATGAAAGCTATAGATGTCAATTGAGATTATATTTTCAGATCACTAACCAACGTCATTTTTCAGACCTTCCTTTGGTACAATGTGAATTGCACCTCCAAGACACAATGTTTCTGTTAACCGTCAAATCAATCAATTTAGCAAAATGCCCAATATTATTCAATAGGTTAACGTTCGATGAAATGTTTGGGATTCCAGAAAATATGTAAGATATATTTCACCCCATTCGACTTAGTGCTGATCAACAAGCCTCATACCACCCTAGACTTGAGTTCAATTCTCTTACATGGGTACGCATTGTCCGAGTTAGCCAAAGTAAGAGAAACATTGACGTAAGGTTGGATCTCTATCACTTTTCTATCGCTACGTCCATGGTTATAGTTGTAACAAAACTGGTATGCTGATCCCTTGTAGAGTTTCCCCTTCGCGCAATATACGAGCCGCTAGTTGATCTCATGTACAATTTTGGGAATTTTTCGTAAGTCGAATAGTACGAACAGTTTATCATACTGTGTCATCATATTCATATTCATTCGAAATCTGCATAGTTATTTCTTTCATCCAACCAAAGCTATTTTATGGCACTCCCTGAGATTTAGCATTATCGTCATAGAAAAAAATTCTGGCCAAGTACGAGTCGGACGCGTGCACCGCAGGTCTCGTATCTTGGAAGGTTGCTGATTTCTAAATAAGAGTGCTAGTTGGAGACATTGTTTTATTTTTCCTGCAATATTTACATAAACTATTTTTCACATTTTTCGCTTTGCAAGTTTCGGAGCTAAGGGTGGGGGAATTGTATTTTTTAGACATTATTTAAAACCATTCCAAACTGTGTGTGACAGACAGACGACGTGGCACCATAGAGTTCCATCTTTTTTTCCATTTTGGTAACAATTAGAGCACGGCTTACTCTAGATATAAGTTTGAAAGCAAATAAAAACAAACCGCGCTTCCCAGAGGAAACAAATGAAATAGGTTGGGAGATTTTACTTTCTCCTCATATTTTGCGAGATATCAATTAAGTTTTAATCTGACATTTGTTTGAGGTGAACCCACAAATGTTCTTAATACGTGATAACGATAAAAGCTTGCTTCTGTACAATTTTAATTCAAGAAACGGTATTTTAAAGAGAAGATTCTCTCTTGTGTTTATTTTGTTGGAGTATTGAGTTTGTAATGCGTCAATGACGTCAACAATTCTCTTTGATTTTTCTTAGGCGAGTGTTGTTATTGTTTTCTGCAAGGAATGGTTGCTCGCACTGCTCTGAATTTTCTCTCTTTATTTGAAGACTCCTCAGTAATTTAAAAATTATGATTTCATACTAACATTTAGGCAACCCATAGATGTAAGTATCACTATTAGTATATAATATCGACATTAATAACCCCACTGAAATTCTCGCTAAACTATTGATGTTAAGGCAGTTTTGGTCTACGTTTCTTAGTTTTATTACTCCTCTAATAAGAATGAATGGAAACAAAGAAAACATGGGTTTAAAATGACAAATGAGCAAAAAAAATAGTATTAATTGTTGTTTGCAAAATAAAGGTTTTGTAATTAAAACTAAGAGAACCTAAAACCTTAATAAGACTACAACCAAAGGGGACAATCTGAACCGCCCTACGATTTATTGATAATATTGATAATTATTTATTGATAATTATAATTCATGCGTTTACAATAAATTAAGTAAAAAATATTTCCTTGGTTTTTACGTAAATCAAATAAAAGAGCCACTGTAAGGGCATCTAGTGGATATGAAATTAATTCAAAGTACCAGAATCGAAACGGTCCAACTTTACGTCCTTACCAAAATTATGCATATTAATGTTCCTTTCCATTGGTTAGTGATACTACAGAAGAGATTCTTTATGCTCCAACAAATGCATTTTAAAAAATTTGTAAAATGACAGCATCGTCAAAATTTAAGACTGAACGAAACCAATAATCGTAAACTATTTTGAAAATCAACGCAACCTTATAACGAGGACAAAAAGTGATTTCGATTGGGCAGTAAATAAGCCGGGAAACCTGTTGGTGTTGAAACAAATGTTGAGGATGAATAAACTGATCTTAACAGCAGCCAGGGCTCCAGAAGCAGGCCAGCCTCCGGTTTAGGCTAGGAAGTGTGCGCAGGAAAAGGTGAAAAACGAAGAGTTGAATGAATTAAAAGCGTTGAGCCGAAGCGACATATCTCAAACGTTACACATTTCCTTCGATTTTCATCCGTTTTTCATAAATAATTGCTACTGTTGCAGCCGAAGAAACCTTCAGGTTGGTAAAATTGTTCCCAGGCTGTCGGCACATTTTAGATGTATTTCTGCGTTTCAAATCTTTGCGTGCATTCTCATAAATAATAAAACCCGTACTGCAAGCAACCGGTATGATATCAAAGAGGGCGTATATCTCTTCGTGTTGTGCAATCGCTTACGCTTTATTAAATTTCCTTCGACTTAATTTACTTTAGTCCAATTTCCTGTTTATCTATTTAACTTGAAGGTAAAGCCTGAGTGCAATCATTAATCAACCTGCTTTACATATACTAATACCACTAGTGCCATCTATACGCCAGTATATGCTTACGACTTGATAGGATTTTTTATTTTTAGTGACAAACATACATCCGAATAGTCTTAAATGTTTTTTTATTATTAATAAAAAGTAGAAACGATGGAATAAATAACAATGAGAGAGGCGCCACTATCCAGAGGTTATCAAATAAATTCCTTGTTCAAAGCTCATGTTCTTTGTCAACTAATCTTAAGCTTCTCGTCTTAAAATCACTCAACAGTTTTTATCTTGGTTATTAAGAAAATGAATTTATGAAGATAATTAATTTCCACTGTTAACCGTGATGGTCACTACATCATCAAGGCATTGTCAGTGATTGGAAGCAGTCGCAGCATTTTCCGTATCTGATTGACATTCGATCGCCTCAGATCACCATTCTTTTCCCAATGGATTCAACAGTGCTTCTGTTTCTAAAATGACATTCGAAAACAGAATTTTATTACTGCTATTAATACTGATAGCCAGATTACATGCCTTCTCTCATCGTTTCTTAAATGATCGCCTTAATGCGCATTGGAATATTTTAGGATCATGTAAAAGGTCGCAACTGTGCAGTGCTCTCTGTAAATGGAACTAGCACCAGAAGCTAATCTACCTTGATGGAATTTTATATCGGCTTGTTTAATTCCATTTTTAATTCGTTTAAGATAAGATGTTTTAATAAGAAATAAAATCGTCTAATAAATGTCCCACGAAATTCTGAGGTTGTTTTTAATTGCGCCACCCGGAGATTTAGACTTTTTATGCAGCCTAAAAAACAAATGTTTACTAATCTTTTATTTTACTTTTAAAATATCAGAATATAACTTTACCGTCGTTGTAATACTCTGACTTTGGTAAAATACAAATTGACGTGAGAATTAAACTATTATAATAGCTATTGAACTGCTTATGCAGAAGTTTGTAATCCGCCTAGTACTGATCCGTTTTGTTGCGAACCTGTCAGCTGATACTGGTATAACATTAGTCTCCAATATCCTGCCAGTATTTATAATGAAATAAATTAACAAATGTCCCAGAGCCTGTTTATTATAAGTGTTTAGATTAGGCGGGATTAGATGTTATTTCGCCTATTATTACACGGACTAAATGTTTGAATTCATCAGATTAATTAATTTTTGTTTGTTTTTTTTTTGTAAAGAAGATAAAATGCTTGCTGACTGTTCCTTACCAACAGTGTCGGACTTCTTTGGTGCACTTTACCGACTAAAACACCTCTCTCGCTCTTCGGATACTAGCTTGGAACCGTTTTGCACATTACTTGACATTAGATCTTTTCTTGTGCCCTTCAGGCAACCATTTTGTCTACGGCAGCCTACTCGTCAAAATCCTTCCATTTTCCTGTTTTCCACTTTGGTGACCATTTCCTGAACTATAGTGATCCTAGATGAACTCTCAGTCTCTCTCTCTGCTCTGCGGTGACAGTTTGGCCTGGGCATTAGACGCGCTATGCCTCAACAAGGGGTTAAGGGAACCAGAAAGAGGGAAGAGATAGAATAGAAGCATGCCGACGACGAACACGTTGTCGCTCAGGATCTGGGTTAGGTAGTAACCAAATTCTCCATGCTCTATGTCTATCCAGGAGCCTAGGTTTTTGATGAGTCTCGTTGTCCATCATTCCCCGCTCTCCTCGCTCCACCTTTGCTTCCACCTGTTCAGGCCGTACATTCTTCCCTCTCGGCGCACCGCTGGCTTGTCCGTTTCTCCTTTCTTAAGGTAGGTTGAAATCTGTTCCTTTTGACGAGCAAGTCAATAGGAATGACCGTCGCGATCACCAAAACGTCTGGTTCGGAGATGGTGCGGTAAGCTTAATCCAGCCTCAGCGCTGCGCGCCTTTACACCTAGCCCAGTATTTTCCGGTACAAATCCTTATTTAGGGCATCTGTACATTCCTCTGCACCATACAGAAGGGTCTACTGCGCTGTTGATATCAGGAGACAATCTTGGATCCCCCACGTTTGCCATAAGCCTGCTCAGCAATGTGACCCGATTGCTGATTTGTCTGCCGTTTCCTTTATGTGCTGGAAAAAGCTCATCTTAGTGTCAATCGTCATTTAGGATAGTCTGGATTTTTTGTTTGGTCAAGAACAGTCTCCGAGCCGTCCGTGAGTCGTCATCCAGCCATTAACGGCTCGCATTATTTAGTTCAGCTTAAATTGCGACAGGTGTACATCTCTCGCTAAGATGAGTGCAGCAACATTGTCTACTATCGTAGATAGATCGCGTTCCAAAGGTCCGCTCCTAGAATTGATTGGCCGCCTAGCCATTGAAGGTGTTTTTGATGTTTTGTTGGTTACCAAAAGCACCACTCCATGCGGATAGCAGCTTTGATCTTCACGTTTTCCTGACCACCTCGGTGACTTAAAAAATCGCATCCGTCTTGGATAGCCCCGCCTGTCTTGGCTAGAGGATAGCTGACGTATGTAAGTCTCGATTTGATGAGCTTTCGAATATCTTTTCAGCAGGGTCCAGCATGCATAAAGGACCGGCTGTCCGGGGTCCAGCTTACCCTTGCTTATCAAAACCATGAGTGCTGCTTTCTAACGGGAGCTGAAGACAGCCCGATTCCAAGCCCGATTAGATAATATTCGTAGTAAGAACGCAAGGACAAGATACAAGTAAAACTACACATTTCTCCTTTCATAATATTCTTATATCTGCTGCTTACGTTTAAATAACCGAATAGTTTTTCATATTTATTTTCATAGATTGTTCTTTCAGTCATCTTCGAACCGAGTAAAGTTGAGTTGAATTTCATGTTCTCAAATATGCACATTGCTTGACACTACAGATATTCGGTCATTGGTCTCAAAAGTTATAACTGGGAAAACTTATCTTTTGTTCTAAATACATAGATCTGAAAGCACCCTCACAAAACGGTTAATAATTCTAAAGAATTTTATCTAATTCGATCTAACATAAAATCTCCTGGAGAGCTGATAGCATTAAAGCGGCATATACAAAGGTTCGCAAGATCTCCTACTGCTTACGCGAAGTAAAACGCGAATGTGAGATCAAAAGCGACATCTTATCAAGTTTGATCAAGGTTCCAATATATTTAGGAAGATCTACCAAACTACTCATTCAACAGTTTTCTTTTGTCCTCCGAAAAGTAGCGCCCATTTAATATGATTTAGACTAATTCAATTGGTGCTGCCTTAAAATGTCGTTGGTACCCACGTCAAGTTTGTTAGCATATCTTGATGTTTCCCGATAAATTTTAAAATAAATTGCTTCAAGATAAAATCGCCGAAGAAATTTGCACACAAAACCACCGATGCCACAAAAACCGCCTTGTTAAAGCCATTTTAATCGTGTCAACAACATTTCGGCGATTAATTTTAATTTTTCCACGAGTTACCGAACACCCACACTTATGTATATCTATTGGGCCGAGTGGTTGTCCGGACAACTAATTAGTCAGTTTATTTTAATCCGAATGAGACCTGTTAACAGAAAATAGATAATTAACACTTCTTTTTTTAAAGAGTCTCCGGAAAAAAAATTAATACATATTCAGTGGTAAGGTTGCGAGGTCATGAATAATTTTCCATACCTGCCCTCAAACACTTGTGAGTGTTTCACTTAAATCGAATATGCTAAGCAACTACTGTTGGGCCAGTACTAGGCGCATTAATACTGTCGATACCACGAGATAGCTATCGGATCGGGATCACAATCGTTAGATAAACAAAACATTTTTTCCAATCAATTTACGTTGATTATCACCCAATCAAAATTCCAGTTTAATGTGATACAAACAATGTGCGGGATACTGTGACCTGCGGTTATCCGAGGCGAGACAGCATGGCCTATAGTATCTGACGATATACCCTCGTGCCTTACCAGTTGCCACCTGTAGTGGAACTCAGATTTTCTTCGAATGATATTAAGCACGCAGCAGGATGGAATTCAGAACGTGTTACTGTCACCAGAACCGCGTCATAATTAGCCGAATCGAGCTCATCAATTAGAAATTTCAGGCTGGCGATTAAATTCTGATCCTTATCGTCGATACTTTCTTATCCAGCTGTCTTTAACGGGTTTTTCGGTGGTTAACGCTCTCCCAAGAAATTTCTCGTTAATTGGAAATTATTATTTATAATCGAGAAAATATTATTCTCGTAATGCGTATTCCTGTCTTTGTTTTTTTGTCGACTTTTGTCGATATTGCCTGGACGAGGAAGAAGTTGAAAGGATCCAGAATTTACTTTTGCGAATACCCGGGACTATTCAGGAGAAGGTTTAAGGCTCCTTACAAGCACTTCCTTAATGGACTAGAAGAGTTCGCCATCGTGGAGCTAAAGGACCCAACCAGGTTACTAAATAGCTGCGGTTGGTTTAACTAATCACTGCATAGTAGTGCCAAGTTGATCCCGGTTCTTGTGATATCACAACGGACCATATTAAGCTTTACGTCAAGCCGAAGGGTTTACTACCGGTGCCCGCCAATTAACCTTTGTTCGTACGTAGATGGAGTAAGTGATAACGTCCGCTGTCCCTCCATCCCAGATTCGGTGGCGATCAAGGCTTGTTCTCTGTGGACAACAGATTACGACCAACCATTGGAGGTTGCCGAGTAATTCGGTGGTTCGGAATCCACCCTAAATTGGCGATCCCGCTTGCAATCGTTTCCGCAAAAAAATTTATGCAGGTATAAGGTTACGTTACCATGTTTGGGTGTCTGAAATCCTAGAGATGTTGTACTGCGAGCCGTTGCCTTTGTTTAAATATATGTACCTGTATCCGTTTCGAAATTAAGAATACTCCTAATGTTGCACCTAGAAACCTCCGCTAGATCCTTGAGGAAATACCTGTCTAACAATTTGTGTCTTCCCTTTGCAAGCACGGGCCAATGACAAAGAATATTCTATTGTTTCTTTTTTGTCGAGTTCCTGACAGTGTCTGCACGTTGGTGTTCGAAACCCCGCTTCTGTGCACATCTGTAAGACCAGAGTAGACCAGTCAGAGTCCTGCGTTGAGTTCTAATCATGCCGGGTAACCTGTTAGTTTCCTTTCGGTCATAGGTTTTCCCTTCGTTGTGGTCCCTTCTCGTCTTTTCTGCGCACGGTACAAAAAGTCGTCACTGAGGTGTTTAATAGCGAGGTATTGGAGGTAGCATTTGCATTGCCTCTACGGCCTCCAATTCAGTCCCCTTATACCGCTTCGCTGCAGTTGAGCAACGTTTTAGAATTAAATTCGTTGGACCCCAGAGCTTTTGGAAGTGCTTGGCTGTCCACGTATATGTTAACAGACTATGAGCAATATGCTACGCTCGCTGGGAAGCCTGTATGATGAATGATTGATCATTCAGCTTCTGGCAATGCACTGCTGCCTCTGGGCTGGATGCAGTTTTAGCGCCATCTCTATACAAAATTAGTGAAATTCACAGGTTCTCTCTCCCAGATTCAGAGAACAGCCTCTCTTGTATTACTACTGTGAACTTCCTGATGAAGTCTCTAATCGGCAGTATGTAGTCAGTGTCAGTAGTGAGACTTAGTGAGGAAATTTGCTTCCTTAAGACGCAGCATCGCCCTATTCGCGGCGTTCTTAGCCACACGACGGAGCTGTTAAAAAGTGTCTTTAGCACAAGAGGGCTGAACTTAAATGCCCCCGTTATTGCGATTCCTACTAGGCTTTGTGCGTGCTCTAGTCTGGAGAGAGGTTTTTATCTATAGCTGGCCATAACGCTATAAAGCAGGATTAGTCAACAATCGCCGTATAAACCCAGAGTGTTATATTGGGCGTTAGCCAGCACTTTTTGCCGAAAAGTCTTTTGCATGTGTAGAAGGGTTTTCTTTCCTTATCAATCCTAAAAAGTTAAAAATTTTATATACAGGCCATATTTAAAAGAACCTCACAAATTTGCGAAAACACAAAACAATGCATACATGTATCTTTTTCAGTTAAGCACTGACCACTCACTGTCTTTATATTTGTCGCAGTATTTTTTCTAAATAAGCTGACTACAGTATTTTTGGTCCAATTTGGAGTACGTTCAATGATTATAATCGACCGCCGTAGCCGGTCCCAAGCCCGGTTGAGAAATCAGAAGCGAAACCCAGGCGCCAGCCAGAACACCTCGGCTTAGAAAGCACCTACGCGATGTACAAATATGCTCTCGGTGACTCCCAGGACGCCTTAAGGAGCAGCCCTTCTGGGTTAGGATAGGTAGGCTTATCTGAAAAAATCATACATACACAAGAAATGTCTAGTACGCCTCGGACACCTGACTGAATTTGAGATAACGACCTTTGGTTATAAACAACGGACTACGATCGGGCTATGGAACGTGCTACAAGTGTGGATACGCGCAAGTCATGGAGGTAAAACGGGAAAAGTTTACATCACCCACATCTGATATACTCTGTCCAGGAAGAATTAGATACACCACGCATGGCAGGTGTAGGCTTGTTGCTAACTAAGCTTGCCTGTAAATCACTACTGGATTGTTCACCCTGTAGGTAACATCTTGTTGTTCCGGACCCTGTAGGTAACATCTCAATAATTCAATGCTATGCGTTGACCGAACAAGCCGATATAACAACTAAGGAGGCCTTCTACCAGCTCCTTTCCGACATTGGTAATAATCCTAAAGTGATATAACCTTTAGGAGCATTACCAAATAATAACGGGAGATCTCAACTCTAAGAATGGCTCTAACAATATCGGCTTGGAAAATGTAATGCGGAAGTTTGGACTCGGAAACAGGAACCCAAATGAGGAAATTTGTTGAATTTTGTAACTCGCGGCAACTTTTCATCGGTGGATCCTTTTTTAAACACAAAAAATGCAATTTAACATTCTGGGTCTCCCCAGATGGCAGAACTGAGAACCAGATTGACCATATTGCTGTTTCGAAAAGTTGGAGAAAGTGTCTTCTTGATGTAAGGTGGGACAATAAGAGAGCGGAAGACGCCCATGGATCAATGACGCCAAATAGTGCAAAATATAGAAACGGAAGCGGCTTAAAGACCGCATTAGTTCTACTACCCCCAGGGATTAATAGAGTAGCAGTGGAACGTAAGCGGATGCCATTGCTGCAACTGATATTCTTCTCCCCGTAATCCAGGAATGGTGGGAAACCGAGACCTATCCCAGTGAATGAAAAACAGGCGACCTGAGGAGTTGAAGCAATTGGCGCGGTATCTGTCGGTACGCTTTCGTGAGGGTTTCTCCTGTACTAATCACATCAGCATCTTTAACATCCATTGTCCGCTGGTCATTAACAATGAAGATCTACACAGACTTATAGGCCAAGACAGAATATACACCAATATTCGCAGGTGAAAGTGGCAATGGATAGGCCACACACTCAGAAAAGAGCCAAACAACATCGCACAGCAATCTCTACACTGGAATTCCCACGAAAAACGCCGAATTGAACGACCGTGCGATACATGGTGAAGATCTATTGAGAGAGACGGTACCAGATCAACAAATCGTGGCCACAGTTGAACGCGTTGACGCAGAACCGGACCAGGTGGAGAGTCGGTGTAATAGACGTCCTATACCCACAAGGGGTTAAAGCAACCTTATCCTTATAACTTGCCTAGATAAAAGAATATTCGCCGAATTTCGCTTGTTTTACCGTTAAAAAATCTTGAGGGCAATGCGGCAAATTGTGTCCATCAATTTCTCCTTCTAAGAATTAACGAAATTTTGCCGTAATATACATTTCCGCAATTAGGTCAACACTTTTGAGCTTTCACCCAGTTTATGCCATGTTAGACTTATTATGCATGCTGGCTTTGCTTACGAGGGTCCCAGGTTCGAATTCCGCTATCGGAGACCAACGGTTCTTTTGTGCTGAAAATAGATTACGATAAAATGTTTTACTGGTGGTTGCAGAGTAGTGTCGATCGTTCGTTAACTCTAGAACTACTTGCAATATTTTACAGCGAAGCGAGTGTACCATTTTTCTCGCCCTATGTCCCCCAAGGGGTTATAGGAACTAAATAGACGGACTCTAATAGATTGTGGATTTTTTTATTGAGGAGTTGCAAGATGAAAAAATAGAGCACTGTCACGATGAAGAGCACTCATGTACTCATTCAAATCGATCTCAAATGAACTTTCCTCGAGTTTCAAAATTAGGCTCCTGGAATATTTACAGCACAATTTGATTAAAAAGAGTTTTTATTAATACATTTCGTAGTAATTTTTTTCTTAGTTTGTAACTAAACTTAAGTACTTGTATATTTCGCTTTAATTTTATTTATTTACTTTCCCAAATAGGCCCAATATCAAAAAATGCCAAAAACTCTTTGAACGCTTACTTGTAATCCCTTAAGTGATTAGGCACCTCTAGAGGCCGAAAAAATGGGCTTTTTTGGGGATTTCTTTTCACAAAAACTACCAAATAATTCGAGGTTACAAAAAAAATTTTATTATACCTATCAGTGACTGCATAGAATAATTTTGTTGAAGCTATTAATTTAAAAATGGCTCCTGTGCAGCGTCTCCGTTTTTCAAGGGTCCACGCCCAATTTCTTGTAATTTTTATATTATGATGAGCCAATGAATTTTTTTTGATTATATTATATAAAAACAGCTATAGAAGTACGTAGGAATGTTTCGATGTATAAATTTTTGGCCAAATGGCGTACTTCTAAATTGAAAATTTTAAAATTTGCCTAAAAAGTCATCAGAAATTTGTTAATAACAAATGAACTATGCAATATAAAAAAACATCCTACGTACTTCTATAGACAATGTATTTTGAAAGATACATTCAAAATTTTAAGTGAATCGGTTCAAAATTTTCTGAAATATGTTTCCGGCCAACTTGAAAAATACGGTTTTGAGATAAACGCGTTAGAAGTTTTGAGTAATAGAAAATCATGAATAATTTTGCAATACCTTTAATGTTAAAATTCGAAAATCGAGTATTTAGAAATTTTTCCCGGCCATAATCTTTTGGGACATCATTTTTGCTAAGAAACTAGTTAAAAAAAATAAAAGAATCGATTTTTCGAAAATTCTAGAGTGGCCGAACTCCTTAAACAAGTGCTGTGTTAAATTGCGCAGTTTTTACGAGATTTTAGAAAAAAAAACCAAAAAAGAACAGACCTGCCCTTGAATATTGTTTTTTTTAACTCCATGTTAATTTCCATTCACTAAAAACAGCGCAATATAACTAAGTGTGTGTTTTAAAGGATGTAGAATGTAGGATCTCTCGGAACGTGTTCTGAGAAACTAGTATTAACGTGGTTGAGTGTTTGTGAAAAATATCTCACGCCATTTTAATATTTAGAGGGCAACACATGGTGCTTCTCACTCCATGCTTTCCATGACCTCTCTATAAAACCAACTGAGTTAGTTCTAACAGCTTCGTTCGTTTTTGGTAAAATCATTTTCCTGCTCTTCTGGAAAACTTGTAAAGTTTGACTCGTTTTAGATTCAATTCATTTAAATTGGCGAAATAGGAGCCATGACCTTTTATTAGTAGTTTAGAGTGTTGTTGACAGCTTGCCAGCAAAAGGAACCTGTTAATTATTCGCTAAAAAACGGCTATCATAATACACACACGAAAAAAAATTATATTTGCGGCAAGTTATAAATAAACTGCTGTATTGCGTGGAGTTCATTTTAAAATTCGAATCGAAAGCAATAACAAAATTGTTAATCACGGAATCTTAAAAATTCCAATTAAAATTCAACTTACTGGGAAAGTTTCGTTTTCATTCTCGAATGAACTTACAAAGTGGAGACCATAAGCCTTACCAATTTTTTCTTCTTGCTCCCTCGCTGCAATTAACAATTTTTAAAGCTGATTTATTAAACCTCCTAATAAAAATTACAATCGCCCTACATTATGGTTATGAATCTGACTGTGAAGGCCACAGATATTATATTATTTGTTATTGCAGCAAAGACATCAATTTGCACTAATTTTCTTTAGTCTTATCTTGCAACAAATTCAATGTTACACCCACCCATATCCATCGACCTGAAACACTATTACGTTATAATCGTCAAGAAAATTCGTTACATAACCTCCAAAAATCATATAAAAATCTAGACCGGCTGCATCATCTTACGAAGTGAAAACATTTTTCATTTCATTTTCGAAATCACATACGTTTGCCGCTTGGACCTATTCTCTTCTAGGCCACATTTTCGTATGTCTGAATCTGAACTGAAGTCAGAGGGTGTTCCGTCAAGCATGGACAAACTTAACGCATGGTGCACTCCTTAAATACTTTGTAACTTCTTACTCTGCAGCTTTTTTGAAAACAAAAACGAAAGACACCGTAGACCACATATCACAGAACCATCGTGATTCCATTATTAAATGCAACAGCCTTCACCCCCCTTTCAACTACCATGAACCGTTTTTGTTTGAGGTTATGTTTGAAATATTGTAAGCTCTTGCCGTAATATCTGTAACCCTCAAGCTATTATTACTGAATGTCTGCCAGAACAGTCATTCAGAAGCGGTAGACGTTTTCAATTTTTATAATAAACATAACCGACTTTTGCGTTGCTATTTTTTTGTCTTGCTGGTTTTCGTGCGAATGCCCATAAAACAGTAGCCTAGTTGCTCCTCGAACCAAAACGCTTGCTTGATGTGATGAGCTATTGCCCGCCATTCGAGCGCATGTTTACTAAATTTTGTGATGTAATTCCCGCGCAAAATACTATACTCCTCCTCGGTCCTCAACGAGGCAGAGCGAACAAGATGAGCTGGCCATACAGATTGCATATGTGGTCATGACTTTATGAGGTAATTACTTTGATAAATTAACATTACTCTTTCGACCGGTATGATTTTGTCTTAACGTCGTTTTCGTCACTTGGCGTTGCGTGCAGATTTCACGTTTTATTGTCACTGGGTTAGTAGCAGGGACCACCAACAAAACGTTATTTCTAGTTTTCGTTAGATATTCGACTAATTGTGGGAACAAACTGGGATGAGAGACAATGGAAAGTGTGAGGTAAGGTCTGGTACTTTTTAAAACGTTTAGACATAGACGTAGGTGACATTCAACTTGAAGAGATTGTTAGAAGCTATCGTGGAAAAGTATCTTCTTAATGACACCCTTTGTGGGTAGATATGAATGAGCCTTGTTAAAGCTTCGTGATAAATTTCAACTGACAACAAATTTCAAATGGGAAAAAATTACCATATTACGTTTAACAAAGTTATTTTGAAAGAAAAATTCTCTACGATAATGTTAGTACAAATTCTGGAATATTTGATGAAAGCTCTATTTTTAATTTAATAAAAATCCTATCGACAGTTTTCAAAAATGGAAACTGTACAGACAAAAGTTGCGTAATTCGTTATCTTAACAATTGAAGATTAAATATACAACGTTGTCCTCCTAAAATAAGCCAAATTCGTCAATAAAAGACTACTAAACAGCTGATAATAATATATGAAATTCACTAGACTTAAAATTAGAGTTAGAAAATAAAAATAAAAAATTATGCTTCTTTAGGCTATGCGTCGGGCAGCTTATTTGAACTCTTTATGAACAGTCAATGAAGGCTGAGCATAAGTTGGATCTGCAATCGTCGCCTGGAGAAGCTTAGACCCACGTTGGCATAGCACTCATTCAAGAGGCATCGACGTAATAGGCTCGTACACACCATTCAAAGTTCGGTGACGAGGCACATTAAGGAGGTCGGTACTCCTAAAAAAGCGGGCGAGATAGAGATGTTCACAGCTGAGTAATTCGGGTGAATTTATCCATCCCTCAAAAAAAGTATATTTTGGCGATATTACATCTCTTTTCAAGGGAATCCAAAGAGATAAGCCTCAATCGATCAGGATAAGAGGGGAGTGCGACAGTGTCATTCCAGGGAAGACCGCGAAGAGCAAACTCAATACGGTTGATATATGCAGCAAAGTAGGGAGCCCACGCAGAGCTGGTATACTGCATAATTGGTCTTACAAAGGTGCAGTACAGAAGGTTGGTTAAATAGTAGACGATCTCATCACAAAACCCAGCGTCGAGTTAGCCTTGACAACGACCGACGCCAGATAATCATCAAAAGAAAGACGAGAGTTGGGAACAACTCCCAAATCTCTAGTTTTGTCAACTCTGTTCAATACAGAGTCATTTACAGAGTAGCCGAAGTCAAGGACGTCTACACTTGCTAACATTTAAGGTAAGGCGATTTCGAGCACACCATTAACAAAAGGTAGCCAAATCAGTTTTTAGCAGATCACCATTCGAGTCCTGAGAAACTGTGTTAAAATTTTTGACATCCTCTAACACAAAATTTTAACGTTGGGTAGAAGAAGTAAAACATCATTTATATACAGAATAAAAAGGAGCGGACCAAGGACGCTGCCATAAGGCACCCTAGAAGTGACAAAGATTAGGTCTGGGAGAGTTCTACGAAACAGGAGACGCTGCGTGCAACCAGACAGATAAGAAGACAACCATTGGACGAGACGAGAAGAAAACCCAAACAGGAAAAGCTCATGGAGGAGAATTCCATGTTCAATCCGATCGAAGAGCTTGCTAAAATTCGTAAATATAAATTCACCTGTTTGCCTGGTTCAATGGCTGGCAAAGAGTAATTCAGGAATTCAAGGAGGTTCGTGATAGCTTTTAGCCTTGAAGAAGCCGTGCAGTGAAATCGAAATACGTCGCTGACCAGAGCCTCAAAGATCTTTGCAACATCACAAAGGCCAACCGGTCAGTAATTTTAGATAGCAGACCTTTCTTGTGGAGGGAAATAATCAAGGAGCTCTTTCAAGGATCAGGGAAACGCCCGGAACACAAGGACAGGTTGAATAAAAACAAGAGAAAGCATGAATGCCATCGGGGCTAACAGGAAAGTCGTTCGACAGCTAAGATAGGTGCTTAGCAAGAGGTCACTGGGTCCAGAGGAAGTAGACGGGAGCCTCGTCAGATGGGTAAAATCAATAGAGGAAATATCACAGTTTGATTCACAGAAGGCAGTGCGAAAGCAATCTGCAATTAAATTTGCAATTTTAGACCTATCATCACTCTCACTATCACAATAAATCAGAGAGAAAGGATATGCATCACAATTACGCATGTAGTTTATAAACTTCCAGAATTTTTTAGGGTCAGCTAACAACGTGAATCTCATCTCTCTCACTGGTTCCTTTAACCCCTTGTAGGGCATAGGGCGTCACTTTCGCCTGCTCATACTGACGCCTATCCCGTTTTGGCCTGTATGGCTGTGTAGGTCTTCGTTGATAATGATATCCGGCGAATGGATGTTAAGGATGCACCGGAGACACCGGTTGACTTGTAGATGCTTTTTGACAGGTCATTTTCCATGTTGAACAGCCGTACAACAAAAGAGACACGTGGATCTCATACTGGTCAAAAATTCAGCATAGGAAACCTGTAGCTGAGAGGAAAACTGATGGCAAAGATCCGAAGAAGACAGGTAATCCCCATATCTTCCTGAGACACAGTACCTCCTCCAGACTTTTCACCTTCAGGTTCCTGAGATGTCTCGAGGGACCCAGGAAGGAAACAAATGAGAAGATTCTGACCTAGAAGTACAAACAGGTATACACCGGACTAAATATGCAAAAAGAACATCGTAAAAGTCGCCTGCGGCCAGATTTGCATCACGTTTCCCAAACATACGCGACCAGTCACAAGTCAGTCGTTGACGGTAGTAGCGAAACATAAAGGGAACTATTGAGCTGAACTGTGTACAATTGAAAACTTCTTTCGTCTGCTTATCCGCTAATGTTGTCGAAAGCTTTCGAGAAATTTCATTTATTGCTATTGCTGCACATAACCTTTCTCACCTTATTTTTACTGAACCTCAAAATTGGTGCTGACTTACATAAATGAAATCGTCCAATTTTCACTACGAGCAAAAGTCAAGTTAAGTTTTTGCTCCGGAAAAAATGAGTTAAATACTTAAATACTGGTTTTTGCTCCCAGTTCTTCTCTATACCACTTTTTCTCTGAACTATAATTGTCCCGTGTTTAACCTACGGTCGACTATTTTTTCGCTCGGTATGTTGTCTGATGAGATAATTCATTGTCGTCGAGGTATAACTGACTTATCGTTGGATTTCTTGTACTGTTGTTTGAGTGTTGAAGTTGGTGTAACTTAAGTTTCGAAAAGTTGTGACAAGCAGAAGTTTCTGAAGAAACAATAAAAGAATTAAGTTGTCTATACTACTACTGGCTCTATCATTAATAAGGGTCTGTTGTTTAAACCGCCACTGATACATATTAAGTGTATTCCACATCAAATAAGTAAATATTTACTCCTTAACCTTTTACTTCCAGTGTATGATTTTACTTCAGTCACTTAATTAAACTGAATGCATTCCACCAAATACGATAGCAAAAAATCAAATACGGCAATAAATGATTCTCTTTTGCCTGGTAATCAGGTGATAGCATTTCCACTCAAATCGATTCCAGTAATCAAAAAATCTTATCACGAAACGAATTATGAAAAAAGTTTTGTCTTGTGGAGATCTTTTACTCTTCCGTGATATATTTTCGCTGCTCATATATAAAGTTGAATTCAAATGATGGGTAACTAATAAACACAACTTTATTTATTTTTATAATTTCTTTTAAATTTAAATTCGTTATAAAATACTACCGGCAATTTAACAATGCTATAAATTTCTTAAAACCTAAGATTTTTCATAGACTCGTGCCAAAATGCTAGGAAAAAACAAAACTTGAAAAAACCGGAAGTCCTCAAAGAAATCCTCTATCAAACTTATAGTTCATGGAGTACCCAAAACACTCCAAGTGATCTTTGAGTATTTGTTTTCACTGACTGGCGTCTTCTATTACAGCCGCTTTGAAAAAATTTTCATAATATGTACACCCACCCTTAGTAAGAATCTCCGGAAAACCCTCCCAATGTTCCTCTCTTTGCTGCTACAACGTTGATTCAGTCATGCTGAAAAGAGAAGCCGCGGCAGGAGCTCTCAACGATTATCAATGAATGAAAATTGAAATTCAAAACCACGGATTGCGCACGTGTTTGGATCAAGTGGTTTTAATAACGTCTCTGCTGAAGTCTCGTCTGGAATAGGCTCAACTTCTTTGTGTTATTCTCGTATCGTCTTATTGGTATAGTCACTTCCCCTTTGGCGCATCATTAAGCATTCTGCGCATGTTTAACAATGATTTCGTATGCTTTCTTATGTTGCACTTCTTCCACCCAACTGCTTATGTCTGGCTAGATAGATTCCTTACACTTTTTACCTCTTAAATGTGTACTGCGAGTACTAAGAAAATTAGACATTTCTGAGTTCATAGCGAATGTCCGATCGATTCAAAAAAAAAATCGCCGAACCATACTTAGGAACCACTTCCTGTGCCACCGGTGTTGTGTTGCATGCGTCATATCAGGTGTATTTCATCTACCTGAACACGTCGGAGTCGTTTGTCATTTTTTGTCATTAAAAATTTGTTTTTGTTACTCCCAGCATTTTTTTCTCTATCTGATTGCTGTGGCCGATTATAATTTTACGACCCAAAAAGACCCACCAAGATCTTCCCAAATTAGAAGAAGGGAAGTGTTGTGTGCGGCTTCCTTTAATAAATATGGATACCACACGAAATTCAGGTTCAGACTGAATCAGCCATTGTTTAGAAAATTAATAAAAAAAAATTGGCACCGTTTTCTGACGTGATCAAAATGATCCTCCTACGAACCAACAGTAGATTATTCTTAAGGTCGATCGCATGATGACAATTAGGCAAAGTAGCTTAACTTTAGACAATTATCGCTCTCCAGCTTAATCCTATCAATGGCGGTGTGTAACTTTCAAATCGTTTATTTATTTTTTGTTCGAAACAAGAGAAGTGTGGGAGTGGCATTAAGTATTTTGCCTTGAGAAAATTTCCATCGCAGTATTCTAAGAAAATTTCTGATAAACTGTGTTAACAAATCGAAGTAGACTTTCTGATGTAATTGTTATCGGGATGGAAACGCAAACAAAATTTCATTAGCTCAGTAAAGGTTTCTGTATTTTAACGAACTAAAATATAAATTTTGAAATTGCTCCATCACACATTCTTGCTACATTTTAATCAAACAAAAAATACATAACTAGCGAAATCTTGCATTATTTTCATAGCCATTAGACTGTATCAGCCGTGATTGATGATATATGTCAAATGTTGATGACACAATTGTAATTATAGGCTTTGTTAATGTGTAGTTATGGTTCTTCGATTCAATGATTTCTTTGAAAAAAAAAAACAGAATGTGAATTGCAAAATGCTTACTTCATGTACGTAGTAATCAAGGAAAAGCCTTTGCAGAGGTATTAAGCAATCGCATCAGTTAAAGCAGATTTTCTAATTTTATCAAAAGAAAACAATTGTCATGCAAATAGGTATAATTATATTATATTTAAGGTTCGTTGATTTTGAGAAGACCTTTGACAGAGTTAATCGCGAGTATATATGAGCAGCTTTACTTAGGAGAAGCATCCCAGAAAATATTATAACCATCATAAAGGAGTCCTACTGAGGAGCCCAATGTCACATTCAAGATATGGTAGAACTATCGGAGCTCTTCCAAGTGCTGAAAGTAGTGAGACAAAGATACCTACTGTCACCATTCCTCATCGTCATTAATGACGTATTGTGCAACGCCCTAGATGACAAGGGATTAGATGGAAACTTTTTAACAACGATTTGCACCTTACCTATGCCGATTTATGTCTCCTATCCAAGAAACAGAGTCGTATAGCCCTAAAGTCCCTGAGTACAGAAAGTCGCAAAGCAAGGCTTAAGAGCAATGCTGCTAAAACTAAGCTTATGAGCTTGGACTCCAGGTGTTAAAACGAAATTTATCTTGAAGAGCAGCAAATAGAACAATTGATAAATTTTGCTATCACGGAAGCACAGTTACGGTAGACGATGGAGCTGAGGTACAGGCTCGCATCAGTAAGGCTGGAATTGCATGTAATACTCTTGCTCAGTGCCGGATTTACATTTTTGAGGCCTATAGGCTGAAAGTTGGTGGAGGCCCCTTTAAGGAAACGAAAATTCCTCCTTTTAGTTTTTTTACCTTGCACATCCTATTAAAAACTAAAAGCTTAAACAGGATTTTGAAGATTTCTGACCCCCCTCGCCCCTGTAACGTTTTGCGTTACCCACCCCCCCCCCCCCCCACCGTAACGTTGCTTGATCCCCCCCTCCCACCCATTATTACGCACCGTAACGTTTTACAAGACCCCCTCCCCTAACTGCGTTACGTAATATTTAAACGGCCCCTAATAGTGGGTCCACACGACACAGACTTCTATAAACTTCTATAGAATTTTGTCTGTTCAACAAAGCAGTACAGACAAATGTCGGTGCGTTAGAAAAGTCGGAGGTATGCATGAAAGTCGGAAGTTAGCATGTATTGCTGCGTATTTTTTGGAGTAAAGGTGGGTCCACACGATACATACTTTTGTTGTACAGATATCTGTACGAACAAAAGTATGTATCGTGTGGACCCACCATAATCTGTAATCTATTAATCCGGGAAAATTACTTTTAACTTATAACCGGTTGGAAAATTATTTCTTTAAGCTCAAGTCCTTATCAGGTGACCTATAATTTAAGAAATCAGGGTAAAATGAGTTCTATAACCTTAAAGCTTAGGCAGGAAACCTGATAAATTGCAGTGAAAAATTAGTTCTATAATCGAAAAAACTTTGGTTCTTTATCCTAGGAAAAATTAGTTATATGACCTTAAATAGTAAAATCATGTAAGGAATTGCGCCACGAGAGCAAATAAAGAAAGACTTAGACCACATCGCCTTCAGATCGGGTAACAAAAAAAAATGTTTGTAAAAAAAATTTATAAATTAATTTACATTTATTGTTAGAGTACATAAATAGATAAATTTCATTTTGTTACGAAAAAAAATTTCTTTTATTCACTGTGGCTGCAGCCTACACTAGCCTATTGGTAAATCTGGCACTGCTCTTGCTGAAAGAAATCGTGACCACTGTTGAAGGCCTTGGCACAGAAGCGGACGAGGTGGTGTGGTGCCCCACAAGCGTTTACAGAACCCAGAGAGACTTAGAACCTCTAAAATTTCCAAAAGTATATTACATCGTTATATTTACTCTTTATTTGGAGGTAGAACAAATATAAATTGATCTCGATTTCAATTTCAATTTATCTTTGAAGCAGAAGTGAGTTAAAGCTTTATATACGATGAATACTAAATGTGTTCCTTTATAAATTTCTTTACAAAATTCTTTTCTTCTATTTTTGTTCTGGAATTCTCCTCCTTTTTCTATTGAAGAGGGTAATTACTTTTTCGGTTTTTGGCAAGGCTTTCGAATTAATTAATTACAGAAATCTGATTCATAAGAAAACCTATCCTTGGGTCTTCTTTTATTGCTTATGTTCATACATATTCTGGTGAAACGAGTTTTATTTCGTTGATTTTTCAGGGGGTACCTCAAGGTAACCATGTTGAACCATTGCGTTTAATCAATTGCAGAGGCGGCGATATTGATTTGCGTTCGACTTGACTAGCTAAGGCGCGCACTATACTAACAATTTAAATGTGGAAGTCAGCCTGAGCTGGTCGAGTCATACGAAAATCGATACCCGCAATAGGGGCCATAAACGATTTTAACTAATTATGTGTTCTTTAAAGTTTATAGTATAATTATTTATTTTCAAAATTGAAATGCTTTTGAACCATAATAGCTTCGGGATGTCTGCCCGTCAGTTTGTATGACATAAGCCTCCTATTTTCTCACTTCTACACCTATTGAATATTGAAATTTGGTATCCAAACATAAATTGTTAACCAAATATTAAGAGGCTTTTCAAAAAAAGGTTTTGTTTTACCTCCCATACAATAAAAGTTCAACCCGAAAAACATATACACTTTACCCTATCGAGTAGATTGTCATTGGATAGGTCTTCTAAAATGCAACAGAAAAAGTTTTGGGACCTCATAATTTTAACCCTTCAGGCACAAGACAAACTCTTTTAAAGAAGTGATTAACATGTCCTTTTCCCTCCCAATCTCCTCGAATCTTTAAACTATCGTGCAAACATAACTGAAAAAATTCACGAATGTAGTACTATTAACGAAAATTATGGCGAACGCTATAGCAAAGGTACTCGGTGAACATTTTTGAAATGATTATGGATCCCTATCATACGCGTGTCTCAAACCAAAGTTTTGGCGATTTTTTTGACTACGTCTTAAATATTTTTATATGTTGTAATGTTTTTAACGAAATCACTTTCCAATGGCAACTTAAAACAGTCCGTAATTAATTTTTTTTGATAGTTTTCATTTTCAAAAATACTTTTTAATGTTCCTCCACAAATTCCCAATCTGGTTGAGATCGTCAAACTAAAGCGCCATGACAATTGTGTCGGTCCTAGTTCTTCAACTAATAATTTATCGTCCTTTAACAAATGTGAATATTTATCCTTCGCGAATGTTATCCTTCGCGTATGGAAATAACCGTTTTCCAAAATATCTTGGTATATTTCCCTTCCTCAGTAGCTCCGAGAAGAAAACTTCCACAATGACTACAATATGGCGTTGCCAGAACACTGTTTTACAGTCTTCTTTATAAAGTGAGCTTGACACTTTTTTTTCTAAAGGAGGCCACTGAATTAGTATGTATAGTAATAGCATCCACCATTGATTCACCAGTTTACAAATATTAACTAATGATAGTTGCTGTAAAGCGCCATTTTTCACGCAAAATTAATTTGGTAAAATTTTAGTCGATTGTAATTTTATTTCAATAAAGTTTATATTCAGCACAACGAATATTCTTTTACGAAGTTAAACATATCTTGAAATAAATCCGCCATTATTCTCTCAAATACAATTTTACTGCAATAAATTTTTTATTAGCAAGGTTAGTATTGATTGTGTATTCTATTGAAACTTTATTCGAATAAATTGTTAATCGGTTAAGACGATTAACCTATTTAAAATGAAATGTTATTCAAATAACGCCCAGGTCTAATATAAATATTATTTCGATTAAGCGGTGTTCAACTAAAATTAATATTCGCAATTGGCAAAGTTTTTGGAACTATAATGATACTTTATATAAAGAAACATTACACCATTACTGCGGAAATACAAATTGGCACCTTTGTTGTTTTGCAAACTAAAACTAATTTCTATGAAGATTACTTTTTCCGGTTTTAAGTATTATATTATTTCTAAGTAAGAATCTAATGTAAAAAAGTTTTTCATTGCCAATGCAAATTGATTCCTTGAAAAAAGAAAACAATTTTATGATCTTATAGCAACCTTAGAGCAAAACAAAAAAAGTCGAACGAACAATGCATCGTAAAGATTGTACGTCCAAAACTTAATGCTTTGCAATAAATTTACGTTTTACAATTTTTGAAAATATTATTTTATAAGCCATTAAACATTATCAGACGATTGCATTAAAAATTATAAAATTTTATTTTACACACGTAGATAGTACAATAATATTACATATGAACTACTATTATGATTTTAATATTTATTTTATACAATTTCTAATATTTAATTTTTTCTCTTTACAGGTAAGTTCTTAAGTAATTCTTCTGTTTTCGGGTAAATATTAAACAAATTTATTAAACTATTAATTTTCTAAGTCCAAGGTACTAACTACTCTCCCTTTCTATTCTTATACGCAAGCTACTTGGAACAAAATTCGATTCGATTTCGCACTTATAATAAAACAGGTAAAAGTTAATCTAATACTTTTGTGTTTTTATAACCTCGAGCGAAAAATTACTCGTAAATTATATCAAAATAAAGAAAGTTTTCGTTCACAAACAAAATGTGTTGACATTCTTTTCAATCCTAAATCTCTTAAAAATCATATATAGAAAATAAAGAAGAGGACTTTTAGGATTCATAATAGAACTGAGGCCTTCTAAGTAAAAAGGCAATTTTTGCAAAGTTATAAAACCTAAGAAAATGGGTTGACGCCAAGTTTGTACTATATTAGCTACAATTAATTGTTGTCTATTACTGCAATTAAGCTCGCATGCCGTAAACAAATTATTCATAAAGTGTGTGTGTTTTTTTTAAGCTTAGATATTACTTGCGATAGGATAAATGTCTTTCCGAACTGTCATTCTGACAGCTCTTTTTGATATTTATATTTAATATAGGATGGCAAATAATTATAAAAAGTAAGGAACGGTCAAAAATTATCGGGAAACCTGAGTTTCTCTGATGGCCTGAGATTTTTACTCACTAAAACACCTCTTTAGGGATTAGCCGAATCAGACCAATTATTATTAGGGTCCTTTTCGTCTCTACCAGTTTCCATCGCTCACCTCGATTCTCTGGGTCAAAGCAAACATTTGCCTGTAAGACTTCTCTTCTATCCTCCCAACCTCAATGCAGTGGTGTCCCAGTAGCCGTCTCCTTTTGCTTGCTAAAGTATGACAATGGCACACAATGTGCCCCGTGTTGTCTTGCTCCTTTTGGTACAGCCTACAGGTATCATCCTCAAGGATGTTCATCTTCTTAAGATGATACCTGAAATTTCCATGTTTTATTACTAGTGCCGTCAGCCATCTTAAAGATTTTCGGTTCATGTATAGGACCCTTCTCTGGTCTGCACTTCCGGGCGACATAATCGCCCTCTTAGCTTATCTGCACGAGCCCGCAATCGCCACTGTTTCCTCGTGGCCCACCTCTCTAACAGACCAGCTGCCGCGCCTCTGCCGTGAACGGCGTCGGATCTTGGTAAATCGAAGCAGATCCAGCATCTCCGCGTAATAGATTGTAGTGACGTGTCGGTCGCGAACGATTCGGTCGTTTTGACCAAGTCAGTAAAAGTACTCAAAAGACCTGAACCAATATTTTCCTACTATATCGGTCAATCGTTCAGTTGACTTTCGCCATATCATATCAAGTAAGAACAAAACAGACGGCACAACAATTCTCTCAATCTCGCGGTTGCTCCCATCTTAAGTAAAAGGAGTGGTAGACCGTGCACAATGCATTGTGGGCTATTTGCTTGAGTCAAGAACTGAGAACTCAATTAACTGAGGCGACTTGCTCTCCTTCAATGTTATGTAGTTCCTTCCTGTTGCTGCTGCTCATATTTCAGAGAATGTGACGTTGTAATGCATATGTGATCCCTATACCTCCCATATACTCAAACCGGCCATACAACATGTGAATGTGAGTGATGAGCAGAACAAAATAGAAAGCAAAGCACAAAGCACTTAGTTCGTTTCAGTGCCTGAAAATTTGGTGGTTGGGCTCAAATGCTTGCCTTGACTCTCCGCAGACATATGTGCCCAAGCGACCCAAATGACCGAATCTTATTTTTGAGTCACTTATGCGAAATGACCGATTTTGCCCATCGCTAATAGATTGAGATATATAAGACCCCAGACTTAGATAGATGTTCAGATTTAGATCCTCACTAAAGAATTCTGCTATTGCCCTTCCATCAATTTTCGATCCATTCGTGAAAACAGAGACAACAATTGGACTCTTTTCGGTGATGGACCGATCCCTTATAAGCGTTTCAATTACCCTTACTTTGCTTCTACCGTCTACAGGCATTTCCAATTCCAGTATCTTATTTTTGACAGGATCCAGGATTCTTCTATGCCCGCATCCAACGCTAGACCTGTGGGCGTCCTCTGATTACCCTTCCTCGCAGTCTCGATGCTCCTCTCTAAATATTTACTGCTCTCGTCTTTAATAGGATTAGTTCCACGTCCAATAAGAGCATCCTTTAGCCTACTGAAGTCTATGTTATGAAAGGCAGCTTTAATGTCTATTATTGTGGCCATTTTTCTGCCTTTCCTATTAAGCTTTTTTTTATTACTCGCACTATTTGGTGGAGTGCCATTTCGGTTAGGCCTAATAGGACAATAAGCGTACTGGTTCCTACTTAATGCGTGTCTCTCGAGCGCCGTCACTTCGATGTGATATGCCATTTTTTCCATGAATTGAGGGATTGGAAATTGAAATATATCTAATGTATTTGAATGAACTTTTTTTTAAATATTTATTAAAAGTTGCTCTACAAAAAAAATAAGAGAATGGCTGCCCCAGACCGCGAGTGGTGGGACCAGTTCGCTGCGCACGCCGAACGGGTGGCCACGATAGTGATCTTTTCTCTCTCTCTCTAGGCCCCGTAACCTCTTGTGGGGCATGGGACGGGAGAATAACTTCATCCAATTCGAGACAACAATTGCAAATGGACCTACAATTTAAAGAGGATTCCGAACCACTGACTTCCGAACTTCTCTGAAACCCCCATGACCTTTACATCGTAATGTGCTGTCAGCAGAAAAAAACCATGGGTCACCGTTGGTGGGATTTGAACCTGGTACCTCCGGGTTTGTAGGCCGACACGTTATCATTTTCTCCTTTGATGACCTCAGCAACCCTCTGAAACGAAAATTTTAATTGTGCAGTCAAAATGTAACTAAATTAGTTCAGTGGAAATTAAGATATTATGGCCACCGATTGAAGAAATGTTGTATCGAGATAAATGCGTCAAAGTTTTACTTTTATAGCTTAGCGCACTATGTACGTCGGTCTTCTAAACCTTTTAACTCAAATAACACACACACACTTTACACAAGTTTGACTGATCAGTCTGTAGTCACTGGGCTTGGTATGATCGGACTTAACCGCTTTTGGGATGAAGACTACACGTGAGAGATTCTAGGACTCTGGTACATGCTACACTCTCAAACAACCACTGAAGATCGTCAACCAAGGGGTTACTGGAGTTATTGGGCATAAGTCACGCACAAAAAATGACAGTGAAGAAAAATTTCTTCTCGACTTTGATCAAAGATCCCTACTTTGTCAGTCTTGATTTTGCAAATTTTACCCGAAAAAAGATGGAACGCGATGGAAAACACATAGCAATTAAGATTTGATAAAAATTCGGAAAGAATTCCTCCACAGAAGTCCCAGGATCGAAACCTACCGGCGGCGAGCCGTGGTTATTTTCTGCTGACAATAATGCCGGTGGTTCGGAATCCACCTTAAATTGTAAGTCAACTTGCAATCGTTGATTCATTACCAGTCAGAATATTTATCGTGACTGACTAGCTCAGTATGCCTTAGTCAATTTAGTATTTTTAAAAAACTTGTTTGATTCGTGCGTTTCATAGTTTTGACAGAGTACACAAATAAGACATAAAAAATTGTTCAATTAGTCCGAAGAAAGTTCACATGTCTTCAGAACAGACAAACCTTTACATCGGGACCTGCTAATCAAAAATCCCTAGGGTATCACTTACAGTATCATCCAAACAACAACTCAAAATATGATTTACTACTCGCCACCCGGAAAGGTATAATTTTTGAGTCGTTTCGATAATTTTTTCCGTCATAATTCATCAATTGGTTTCGACTTTCCGATAGACACCTTCTGAATGAAATCTAAACTTCTTTTATACACGCTCCTGCATCTTTTTATTCACTTCATTTGTTTTTTGTCGATTGTTTCACGTGTGTTCATTAATTTCCGGTCTCAGGATTTGAGTTTTATTCGTTTTTTGATTTACCTGACAACGTCATTACTTATGCAAATTAAATCTAGACATCGGTCGTTGAGCGCAATTCATGAGGTTTAATGCTAAACAAAAAACAAAGATTGCGTGAAGTTAATATATACAGTGGGAAAGTTGTTTAATTTCGAATGCGTAAACGCAGTAAAAATTTATTTATATCGAAAATATTCTTGATATTCAGTAAAACTAAACAAAATTTGGATCAGAAGTCAATGAACGCTTGGCGTTGAATCGTTTCAGTTTGCCGAAGCGCATATTTTTTTCACAATCTCGAAACCGCAATCTCGTAAAAAACCTCGACCAAATGCGTTTCCGCCATAAATCCAGCCACAATGCAAAGGTCAACTGGAATAATAATTGCAATTAAAATTAAAACGCTTTCAAGAGAACAAAAACACCTAAGAGTTGTTTCTTTTTCATCACCGGTTGCATTAAGACGTCACCTGAAACATTCTTGACAACTCAATTGACTCCCACACTATGCACCTAGGCCAACTCTGCTAGTTTATAGTAATGAGACAATGCAAAGGCCAACTCACGTTCAAGTCAGGTTTAGGAGGATTCCTTAACAAATCACAAAGAGATGTCATTTTCCAGCTTATCTGTATCTCTATATCTTAAAGTGAAGTGAGTATGCTCTGTTGGCACCTAGAACTGTGCGTATGCATCTGTTGGAAGTTAGATTCATTCACTCTGCAAGTGATAGCAGCTATTTTCACACGTTGACTATCTGATAACGTCCTGAGAAAGATGGTATTAGTAGTGATCGATGCACAGAATTACAATTTCTGATCCTCTGGGTAATCCTTTTGTCCAGCCCACACTGCTCTTGCATACAAATTGAAAATTTATCCATTTTCTCTGTCGTTTATCATCTTTGCAATGATCCTGGGCACAGCGATATCTCGGCTTTATCTCACTCGGTTTTCGAAACCACAGCGAGTGGTCAGCTTAAAAAATCTGTGAAAAACGATTGTGGGCAGAAAACTGATATCCAAGGGAATTTACTCAATTACCCTTATCAGCGAAGTAGTTGATATGTTTTCATTCTACGAAATCGTAATTGTTTTATATCAGTTGTTTACATTATGTTTTTTTTTAAATATCTTATAATCTTTTCAGTAGTTAGGGGTTTGCGAAGAAATAGTAAACAAACTTAACTAATTTTAAGCGGCTGAATATTAGACACGTTTTTTTAGTATTACGAACTTTCTCAGGCTGTGAAGTCTTAAACGACTATAGACTTAAATTTTGGCGCCTATTCAAAATATAGCGTCTGCAAATAAACTAGTTATCACGTTTCGAGAAATTTCTTCTTATTATTATTTTAAGGGGAAGATATCCATAAGCATAATATTTTTCTTATTTTGGCAGATACGATTTTGGGACGGTCTAGAAAATTTATGGAATTCGTTGTTAAAGAATCTGGGATTTCACTAGTAGTTAACTGTATTTAAATTTCACTTAAACAAGATTTTTTGTGAACTTCTCCTCAAGAACTATGAATAATATTTTCTCCACTGCATGTCAATTCTGACCAAGCCGACGTCACATTTAACATTTCTTCTTGCACAAATTCTGTATTCTTAGACAGTGTGGCTTTACATACATACAAGCATTACTTGGGGAAAATTAGAATAAAATAGTTTTTTAACAAAAAAAAAACTTTTTGCAAATGGGTGTTACTCTCTACACCCTCCCACTTCTCCTCCGATGTTTTGGAAAGCAAATGTTTTTTGGAAAACTTCGGGTGTTTTTAGGAGCATTTAACTCATAGACGAAATTAGCATTTGACCTTAAAATTAATACTTCGAGGGAGATTTTGTGACTTTATCTTTCAGTCTTCGAAAAGACGTCAATCCTTTCAATGTCTTTTGGATGATTTGAAAATAATGGATTAAAACAATAGGTCGTTTTATGACTGCCCTGCATATAATTACCAATGGTCGTTGCCTTTTCTTTAGGTTATTTTATTGAGTTGCAAAGTTTTACATTGAGTCCGAGTTTCTTTAAGCAGGCAATTAGTCTTCTTTTAATCAGAGGTTTTCCACATGGTCCTCGCGATTCGACAAGTTGTGGTCTCTTTCCATCTTCTTTTCGAAAGATCTAACAGCCAATCATTAAGAGATTTGGCAACACTATGTATTGGAGGAAGCATTTGTTCCATTTCCTGAGCTTTCATTACAGTCCCTCTCTTAGCGAAAACATCTGCTGCTTCATTGCCTGTGATGCCACTGTGCCCGGTTACCCAGCAAAATTGTAGCCTTATATTCATGTATACAAGTTGTAAAGCTCTATAGCAATCAAAGAGGGATTTTGATTTAAATTCGCTGGACCTACGAACTTTTAACGCCGCTTGGCTGTCCACCTAGATACTGATTGCACTCCCTGTTGCCACCTGACTGGTATAGCCACAACCTCGGCTTGAAAGTCGTTGCAATCAGTGAACAGTCGGTATGTAGAGTAGATATTGAGCTCCTGGCAGTACACTGAGCTAATTTTAGGCCATCTGTAAAGATGTTTGTCTGTGTATCTGCAGGTTCTTCTGTGCTTGTTTTTCAGAACTGCCAGTCAGGAATTTCTAACTCGAACTTCCTGTTAAAGTCCATAATCAGTAGCATGTAATCAGTGTCCGTGCTGAGGCTCTCTCCTGAGGAACTTTGACTTTTTAGGGCGCAGTGTTGCCGTCAGCGTAGCGTTGGTCCGCAGGGGTGGGGGGGGGGGCGTGGAGGATTGTATCAAGTATAACTCTGTATAACCATTGCGTGATGCTAGTTGCACACCCCGCTTTGCGCGGATAAGTCTCTTGCAGGTATAGAAAGCTTTGTTTGCTTTAGCAATTCTTTCTTCTACATACAGCTTCCAGGTTTCTAGATTTAGTTTGCTATCTAGAATATGTCACAGATATTTAGCTTGGGGTTTGAATTCCAACAGCATACCGTCTAATCGTGGTGCCTTATACTTCGCAGTGAAGAGTACCATTTCGGTCTTGTGTTTGTGTATCTGTTCTTCGCCCATAAACTTAGCTTCTTAAGAGCTCCTTCTGTGATTTCGTAAGCGTGATCAGGCACTTGCCTGACACTAATATAACTACATCATTGGTGTAAGCTACCACCCTTGCTGCTTCCAGAGCATCTGCGATCGCCTCGGTGGTTACATTGTCCCAAGGTGTATTCTTTATAGTGCAGGGACTTTTCCACCTTGAACATCACCTCAACTGACTTATCCTTCCTGTGTGCATGCTGGGTCCTGCATAGTACATTGGAGTCGAGGGTTTTCCTAAATACATATCCAGAACCCTTTCCTGGAATTTTAATAGGATCGAGGTTACGCTGATCGGTCTCTAGTCACTGAGCTTGGCGTGCCCGCACTTGCCCGGTTACGAAAAAAAGCTTTTTAGTGTTCATTAATTCTCGAACAAGACATCCACTGTAAATGTATAGCTGCAGAAAGTGCATCAAAGTTGAAAGAATCAAATTCTTGGAAATTCTCCGACATAGGACACGTCGGCATACTAGCGGACTATCCTAGAAGCTATCGGCATCCTACCACCAATCACTCGATCCCAAAGCAAATATATCCAAAAGAATGCTCTATCCTTGCCAATCACAGAAGCATGGGAAGGGGATCGCGTGATTACACATTCACAGATGGGTCCAAAATAGATGGGGGGAAATTGACTGGGATTTTCCCGGACTACCTTAATATACAGGAGTCGTGAAGGCTACTGAACTACTATATTGTGATTCAGTCGGAAATCTTGGCCATACGTAACCCATATATTTAGCTGCTAGCGCGTTAGCATGACTTTGTCCGGAAGGGAATTAGGAAACATTGTATTGTTTTTGCATTGCTTCGAGCAGAGACGGAGTGGATTTTTCAACTTTAATTAAAAAAACTCACAGGGAGACCGAGGCTGAAACCCTGGAACCTTGGCGTGGCGATCGTGCCACTCATCCATCGAGCCAACTCCGTCTTTAAAAGTTTTTTTTTACTGTGCTGGTGTTGATCTTCCAGTGTTAACTCCATTTCTCTCTACCGGCAACTTTACACTATCTAAGTGATATTACGACAAGCTCGTACCTATTTGTTCGTGATCATTAACAGACTTCGATCAACAATGAATGTTCTTTCCAATAATGGTGAATGCTCGCTGCGAATGTGTTTGTTGTTAAAATTAAGCTATTATTTCTCTGCATCAATTGGCTTTCTAAGTAAGGCCTTCAGCTAAGCTTGTTATCTAATATGACTCCCATATACTTTACAAATTTAGTTGGTTTGACTTCTTTACCGAAAATATTCATGGTTTTAAAATCTTAAATTTTTACTGCTTGCAGTAAATAGTAACGCTAAAGCTTTGTGTCCCTTTTGCGGTAACAGTTTCTCGATAATATATAGTGCCTTGGAGTGCCTGGAGAAGAAAAGAGAGAGAAATCCGATTCAATGATTATTTATGACAGATTCCGAACCGCTAGTATTATTCTGGAACCCTCGGTGGTATTTTAGCTCAATCTATTGTCAGCAGAAACCAAACATGGGTCGCCGCCGATGGAGTTCGAACATGAGGCACTCATAATGGAATATATTATTATGTTATCCCCAACTCCACCGACGATTTCAAAACCTCAGGATATTCAATACAAGTTTTGATTATGACGTCAGCATATTATTCCTTATCAACTTTCTAACAAGACTTGCAACCACGAGGCACCATATAAAGGGAGATAGCATTCCTCCCTGCACACATGCTGTTCCGACTTTGAGCCTAAATTCTGGGTTTTCTATTTGGTTGGATAAACATAACAAATAAGTATGCGTTAGAAAACTGCTAAAAATGCTGTCTTAGTTGATAAGCTAGAATTCATTATTTTTTTTCAAAAACTAACGGTAAATAAAAGAACAGAATGTATTTGTTATTTTGCTTGAAGAACATAGGAGTAAACGAATATAGTATTATTTAAATCCTCAAAATAAAAAAAGCAATAAAAAATTCTGCTCAAATTTCGAGCTATTCTCAAATTTCCGTGACCATATGGGGCATGGTGAGGGCATAGGGCTTCACGGCACCGAGACAAGACCGAGACTTGGGCAGATCTCGGTCTTGGTCTCGTCAAGGTGAAGACGATCTCGCTCTCGATCTCGATCTCGGCGAGATAAAGGCCAGTCTCGGTGCGATCTCGCTCTCGGCAAGATAAAAACAGGGTATTTCGGTGGAATAACGAGGAGCGAGGACAAGTGATATATCTATGTATATATGCATTTTCTTCATATTTCCATCGTCAAAATAAGGTAGCAAAGGCTCTTGTTTGCTATTGGGATAAAGCGCAAATATCTGAAGAAGGAAATAATGTAGAAAGAAGCGATTGGGGAGAGCAGTGTATAGTTATATGCCCCATAAATCACACAATTGGAATTTTTCGGAGCGACATAAAAGCTGAAACAACTAAAAAAAATTTTCCACAATAAAATGATAAAAACTAATATCTCGTCCACTCTCGTCACCTCAATCTCGCTCTCGGTATCGTACTGTTACCAATGATATTGGTCTCGCTGCCGTCGAGACCGATACCGGCAGCGAGATTTATCTCGAGTATCGTGAAGCCCTATGAGGGCAGGAGAAGAACTTTACCTGATTCGACAACGATTGCAATGTTTAATGACTTATTAATGTATTATGTTGTTAGCAGGACACAACCATTGGTCGACACTCCGGGGATGACTAAGATGTCAACTCGTTGTGGTGTCTTCCCGAAAGCTTAGAAAGTCTCCTTCATTATTTCTCTTCACAAAAGAGGTGATAAGTACTAAACCTCGAACTATAGACTATTACTATCTTTGCTGTATGTTCAAAATTTTTGAGGCTATTATTTACGATGTTCTTTATTTTCACTGGAAGCTTTTTTTACACTCCTTCCGGTGTGGCTACATAAGGGGTAAAATTTTCATTAAAATTTTCCAATTTCTGTATTTCAGCTTTTGAAGGTTGTCGACTGCATTTTAATTGACTTCAGCAAAGCATTCGGCAGAATAAATCATCGAATTCTGGTTCTAGAACTCTTCCTCTGCGGGTTTTACGCTAGCCTTCGTAAATTAGATTCCTTCATCCTTATCCGAACGCACTCAGCGCGTTTCATTTCATGGAGCCCTGTATAATGTTATCATTGGGCCATTGACAATCATCATTTACATCATGGATGATGTAAATGATGAATAACAATGGCCCAATGCGAGAGCCCTGTGCTACGCCGCAAATGTTGATAATAACATTAGACGGAGCCCCATGAAATGAAACGCGCAGAATGCGATCGGATAAGTATGAAGGAATCCAATTTATGAAAACTGGCGTAAAACCAGCAAAAGGAGAGTTCCAGAACAAGAATTCGATGATTTATTCTGTCGAATGATTTGCTGAATTCAGTAAAAAAGCAGTCGACAACCCTCAAAAGCTGAAATACAGAAATTGGATGTTTCTAAGATTCCGTCTCACTCTTGTTGTTCTTTATTATGCTGATGACCCCAACCTCTTCCGCACTGTGTCAGAAGATGGCGGTTGCCTCCTTTTAAATTCTGTATTGGACGTCTTTCAAAACTGGTGTTCCATTAACCAACTTGCTAAACGCAAAGTTATGTCTTTTTCTCGAAAAAGATCACCATTATACTAAAACTTCACAGTAGATGGCTGTCCTCTAACTATGTAGTCTTACAAAGGATCTGGCGTCTGGCTTAATTCCCATTTCTCTTTCGAATATCATTTTAATATAGTTGGAAAGGCTAATATGACTCTAGGTTTACTCAAAAGTTGGTGAAAAGAGTTTGATGAGCGCACATCAGTACGCTTCTCTATTGCACTTTTGTCAGGCTTATTCCTGTCAGCTCATCCCTCTATGCTACACACATTGAACGCATTGAAGCTGTCTAACGGAGGTTCACTCTTCCTTGGAATAACTCCCTTATATTACCACCCTATGTCAAAAGACGTAGCGTGCTGCATTTGGACACTCGTGAAAAGTCGCCTGTAATTCCACGATCCTTTTTCCTTCTGACGGCATGCGGCGATCTATTGACTGTTATGTGATTTTGGCATGTTCTGATGTATCGCTTCAGGCTCGCTCCCTGAGAAATCACAGCTTCTTTCAGGTACCTTTTCATCGCACAGATTATAGGGTGTATTCTTTTCTTATTCTTTAATTTTGTATAATTTTCCGTGTACACTTTGAATTTTGAGTGAAATGAATAAAAACTTTTGCATTTAACCATTGATTTTTTCTTGCGTTTTTAGGGTAATGTGGCTTTGCCGAAAGTGAGAAAAAGCCGAAGCTCAGGTTCGGCTTTAGCTCCGACTAAGGCTTCGTCTAGAACTGATCTTCCGTCCGTTTCTAGTGATCACACGTTAACTGCTTTCCTAAAGCTTCATTCATTCGTTCTTCATTTGCGACTTACAACCGAATTTTCTATCTGGTCTCTTGTTCTCTCTCTCTTTAGTTCCCCTAACCCATTGTGGGGAATGGGGCGGGAGAAGAGCTTCACCCGATTCAAGACAACAATTGCAAGTGGACCTACAATTTGAAGTGAATTCCGGACCCCATGGCCTTTTTTATCGAGATCCGTTGTCAGCAGGAAGCAACCATGGATCGCTGCCGGTGGGATTCGAACCTGGGACACCCGGATTGGTAGGCCTGCACGTTATTAGTTACTTCACCTACTTTTTCCACTGATGATATTGTGTCTCCTTTGAGGTAGAGTACATTTAAAAGCTCTCAGAAAATTTAGTGGACTGAGTTCTTCTTTGTCCTTTTTAGTAACATAGTGATTATTTAATTCGCATTAGCGGAGCAGTGAGAGCAGCATGATCTCCGCATTTAATAGATGCATGTCGATCCCCAAAGGCAATTGTCTACAAGTAGTTACGCCATTTTTACTTCAATTATTGCTCCTTAGGCAATACTACCATTCTCCTTGACAATGTTTAAACATAATAATCTTATAGTCCACTCTTGCTCAAATATATAACTTATCGCCACAAATTAATCTTAATTCCCGCTGGCTATTACGGAATTTGTTTAAGTTCCCATAGAAACGCAAAATGCCCGAAATCAGTGATCTTTTTTTTTTCTTTGCTCTATCACATTCCCACCAACCAATCACAGCTTTGCAAACCAAAAAGAAGCTCAAAACTACCACAAAACTCTCCAACTCTGATAATGCAGAAACCTTCATTTCGCTCGCCAATACGATTTTTTTTCTTATTTCTTATTTTTTAATCTAAACATCGGGTCATGCTCGTTTCACTGTTATTCTGATATCGAATAACTGCGGCGTCGCCGTCAATATATACTGAATAGTGGATATATACGCGATTATGTATAGAATGTGCCTGGCTGTCTATGATACTTCGCCTCTTTCTTGTCGGCCGGGGTTTTTCTGTATTATCTACGGGTCCGGTTAGGCATACACATCCGGTCGAGCAGGCAAGAATGAATGGTGACCGGATGTTACTACACACATGTAACACAGCAGACCAGAGTCTGGCTTCAGCCCATTCAGTTCTTTTACCGATTTTCATAATGAGACCAGGTAAGTAATTAATTCTAAAATTAGCACGTCGAACCCTGTACCAAATCGGATCGAAATCGGATCCAAATCAGATTTTCTCACTGTCCAATAGGAATTATTATGAAAAAAAAAATTCTACATTTTTTTCCAGAAAGTAGCACACATTATATCCTTATATAAAATCTCACGAAAAGTATTCATTTATTCGATAACTGCTTTAGCGCATCCGTCCAGTACCAATTTTTCTAATACGATCCGCTGCATTGCCGCCTAGTGTAAAACTACATCCCACATAGCGCCTTCACTTCTTTTCTGTACTGTTTTTATACATATAGTTTTCCCCGTTTGTTTGGCTTTTGCAAACCCATGCGCTAAGCTCTGACATGAGATGCTTCTCATCTACAGGTTTTTCTCGTAGGAGGGAGCTCCATCTCTCCTCCAGCATCTAACCGATAAACTGCAAAACATAATAAAATTGTCACGAAATGAATTCAAAGTGAATAAAGTCCAAGTCCGATGAATTAAATTGCATCACGCTGCTTGTAGGCGACAAATGATTTTACACCACGGGAAAAAGCTTCATGTTAAATACAGCATCGCATGGACCAATCAGATGAGATGAGAAACTTTTACTTGTTCTTTTGGATTTTTCATGGAGATTTCTTCGTATCTTGTTTATTTTCTTTGCGCATCGCCCTGGTAAAAGGCGGAGCTTCCACTGTAAGATTTTGTTTAAGTTTTACCTATAAATTTTTCGAATTTCCTTATTTAGTTTTCGTTAAATTTGCTGAAAATCATCTAAAATATCAATTACTTCAAGCTATGACCACAAGTTATGTATGTACCTTTAGTACCTTTAGTAGTTTTCGAATCCCCACTTTAAAAGTAAGTGATGAAAAGCGAATTATTTTTAATAAAATCCTTCTGAATTTACTGAAATTGACACTTGCTGATCAAACATTACAGTGCCACTAAAAAATTGGAAATCAGGACAGCTATTTATTTATTTACATCAAATTAAAAGAATATTAGCACCTTTATATCAGAAATATACATAGATCATTAAAATTCAAAATTACAAAATAACCAATTGTTTATTTATTAAATTTTAATAAAATTCTGTTGAAATGGCTATTCGATGTCGGTGATCAGTAATTTGATGTCAAAATTACAAAATTAAAAATATTATTTAAATTATTTTTATACTTCTTTTTATAAGCAAATTTCATGGCCTATCCTGGCCTATTCTTATTATTATACTTATGTAAAAGTAACTCGAAAATGAATTAGAAATTACTTCGTATAACAGGTAGGGCAATGGACCAAAGCGAATGAATTCGGAAAACATACAAGCAGTCTACCAGCTTTGCTTAGATGCTGGCGTTGTATTGAAATTATAATAAGTAAAATTATATATAAACTGGATTTTGGGTAGGTCCTGAATATATTTGAAGACTTCCTTCAAAATGAGCACGGCTGTCAAAGTATCAGTCGGGTTTTCGTGCGAGGCACAATTGTGAATCAGCCTTACTCAAACTAACTCCGGATTTACGAGAGGCTCTTGATGTAGCAGATCTTGGTGTACATAAGCTCCTCCAAAAACTATATACCAGTTATTACTTTTCTTTTTCAGCTCTTGAACTAAATAAAGTTTTCTGGTAATTGTCAATGGAGCTTTTTCCTCCTTACCTTTTCTTAAGGGGGTACCACAGGGGTCAGTAACAGGTCCTCTCCTTTTTAGTTTATATATTAATGATATTCATGGTTTTATTCATAATGCACATCTTTTTTCTGATGACGTCCAACTGTAATTAAGCCGTCCTCAGGATTAACACTGATTTGCAAATTGTAAATTATCAGCTTCTTCTTAAAAAAAGTAAATCAAAGTGTATGGACTTTTACAATTCTTTCCTTGACCAGAACGAATTTATTTCAGTCAGCACTTTTTGTTGATAGTTTGTCCACCTTAGGATTCAGGTTCGACAGCTTGTGATAAAATTAAGACTTCGATTGGTACGATGGGTTACGGCGACTATGGTTGTATGTTGATATTCTCCCAACAGGTTTGAGTTTAAGGATTGTTATTAGTGTTTGTTGCTTCAATTCTCTTTTTCTTCTCTTTATTAAAACCTAGTTTTTGCGAGACCCGACTCTAAAAACATTGCTTTAAGTTCCTGTTAACAATTACATAAGGTTCGTCATTGCTTTGCGCCGTTCAGCACATATAACACCTTCCAGATATTCGTTACTAGGATGCACTCTGGATATTTATTTAAAACGAAAAGCACTTATTCTTCTATTATGAATATTCTATATTCATTTGTACGAAAAAGTGAAATTTTTGCAGTCTTCGAGAGGTCGTAACCAATTTTTTAATAAATTATATTATATAATATGATATCAAACCTGTTATGTAAATACAAGATAATGTATTGTTAGGTCAGTTGTATGTTTTCCCTAGTAAGCACATTGTATTTCTTTAAAAATTTCAAGACTTTTTTCAATTTTTTTGCTATTTTCTTGCCGGGATCTTCGACTCCTACAATATCCTGTTGTGTTTGCTGTGTGTACTTTCTTCTAATCTTCTCTTTCTTGTTTTGTCTTGAAGGTAGGTAAAACAACTAAAAATTGCTACTAATATATCTAATGTGAACATGTTTTTGAGTTGTTTCAGCTTTTATGTCGCGCCGAAAAGCGTCAATTGTATGAAAAATGTTTAGATTAAAGTTGCTTTTATGAATCTTAGTGTGCTCAGGAAGTTTCAGAATGGAGGCGTGAATTAAATATATATCTCGAAAGCCCGAAAGTACCGGCAATGCAAATATTTTATTATGGAGGAGTGATCACCAAGTTTCTAGTTTATCTCGTATGGCTCGTCACTATTTGTCGATAATGGCGACCTCCTGGTCGAACGTTTATTCTCATTAGTCTCGCATATTATTTCACAAACGAGTAAAGACGATATCATGACTCCTGTATCAACGCGTAGATGCACAGTGATTTTTCGTATGATATATGTGGCGTAAACGTAGCTTTGCTCAAAATTATTTAAATATTATAATAAGAATAAAGCATATATATGTACATATATACACATAATGTATCACTTGCCCTTATTTATCTACGCGAGAGAGCGACAGGACCGAGATTTTTCTTTATCTCGCTGAGATTCACCGAAATTGTGACAAGAGCAAGATCGTCTTCGCCTTGACGAGACCCGGACCAAGATTTTCCAAAATAGCGATCTTGTCTCGGGGCCATGAAGCCCTAGTTTTAAACAATATTCCATAGAATATGAAAGATTTAAAACTAATCAAATTATTTCATCTTTAACAAATAAAAAATGTAAGCAATCTGAGATTCGAACCCTAGTCCTTAGCAGAACGCTCCTACGTCTTCACCACTAAGCCATTCTTCGCTATACATAATTCACTTCCAAAGGAGAATGAAAATTATGGTGAAAGCCCGTAAAATTTGCCGTTTATTTCGCGGAAATATTGTGTATTAGGCGGTAAATTTTTCCTAAATCACACAGCTTATTTTATAGGTCGCGTAAATATTACGATGCTGTTCCTTAAATGGGCTATGCACACATTAAAAATTTCTGGAAGGATTGTAAATTTTATAGTGCGCCTGCTTAAATTTTACCAGAATGTGTTACCTGAACACGATTACGGTAAGTGAAACCGTAATTTTTCCTTTTCTCCGTGTAAATATCATAGATTTATACTCAAATAAGTATTTCTCAAAAGGACCTTTACTTGTATATACTGTAGTATAATAAAGCCGACTTTTAAGTGGCAGTTGTGTGAAATGTTACCAGCAAGGATTAAATTTTACAATTAATTAACATTATGGTAGTCGATGGAGTAGGGGATACCGTCTTGACCGTCGATCATTCGAACCTCAAGTACGAACCCCACCGACATCTGACATTTGAAGATTCCTATCATTCCACTTTTACCTTTTATGTGGCTCTCCTTTGATTTATTTAATTCAAGTTTTTATAATTGTTCAAGCAGCATGGTAGATGTAAACTCTCGACTTCCTCTCCATCTAATTCTGCTTAACAGTAAACTATTTATTTTTTACTTTGCCGTTTCTCGCTCCACCTCCAGCATATGCCTATCCGTATTCACCCCACGGAGTTTTCACGTTCCACAGCCCGATTGTAGTCGGATTTTTATAGCCAAAGGTCGTCATCACAAAATCATTCCGAAGAATCCGAGGCGTAATAGACGTTTCGTGTGTATAATACAGTTTTGTTCAGATAAGCGGTTTTTAAGTCTACCTATCCTATCGCAGAAGCAGGGATATTCCTTGATGTGTCCTGGTAATCACCGAGATGATGTTTGCATAGATTCTCTCTAAACTGAAATGTTCTGACCGGCGCATGGGTTTTTCCTTCTCTTTCCTCAACCGAGCTTGGGACCGGCTACGGCAGAGTTGCATACAGATCTAATGACCTTAAAAGTTAACCGCATCGAATAAAACATATTTATGCTAACGTTTTTTCTAACCCTCAAAATTTCAATTTTTGTAACGATTTATTATTATTATTTATTTCCTCTTATTGAGTGTCTATGATTTTAAAACGTGGTTTCTGTGGTTTGTTCTATTTTTGGGGCAATAAAATGTTATAGGCTGCGACTTCTAGCGAATACGGTGGCTAACCCACTAAAAATCGTCTTCAATACTTACAACAAAGTACACTCATATTTAATTTTTAATGCAAATTGTAAGCTTTGTCGTCGGTGGAGTAAGCGATAACGTGTCGGCCTACCAATCCGCAGGCCCCAGGTTTTCTGCAAAGAACAGATTATGATAGAAAGGCCTGGGGGTTGCACAGAAAATGTCAGTGTTTCGGAATCCATTTTAAATTGTAGGTCCGAATCGTTGTCTCGAATCGGTTCAAATTGTTCTCCCGCCCCACCTAACCAAGGGGTTACGGGTACTAGACAGGGTGTGGCTAGTTGGCGGAAGCAAAACCAAAACATCTCAGATGTTATCCCAAGTTTCAGACTGGAATAATCCGATGACGTCAAAATAACAAAATCAGCGGTGTAATCTAACTTTCAGAAATCCCTTCACTTAACCAAACTTTCATCAGGTAGCTCACGTCTAACAAGACTTTGTAATGCTTCTACTCCTACGGCCTTTCCAGTAGATTTGTTTGCTATTCTAAAGGCATACTTAGTTCTCGTAACCCTGTTGAGGCGGGAGAAGAACTTCATCAGATTCGACGACAACTTCAGGTGGTTTCAGATCCACCGACGTTATGCTGCAACCACCAATGGTCTTTTAATCTGTTGTTAGTAGAAACTTACCTTGGTCGCCGTTCGGATATGAACCTTGGTACCATTATGAAGGTTAACACGTTGTCACTTACTGACGGACTACTAAAGGCATGTCAGGTAATAGAACTAGCATCAACCCACGGTCGTATGATTTTCTGATACTCAAGCAGCCACCAAAGGACTTCACTTGAATAAAGTGGTAGAACACTGCCGAAGTGAACTTGTCCTTGCAGAAACTTTCCCTCCCTCATTTTTTGTCTACTTACCGTAAACCCTTGTACCACATGGAGTGGAAGAAGACTATTCCCGAATCAATGACAAAAGATTGCTAGTGGAACTAGCACCAATGTTCTTTTATTGTCAGCAAAAACCTAACATGGTCGCAACTTTTGCATCACCGACGAAATGCCTTGAAATAGCTCTGCTTGGGTTCCCAATCTTAATGGAACGAGCAGCCAGACAGATTAACTTTCACTACTCCTTGGCCAACTCCAGATGGCTCTTATAACAGGCGTACCAGCTCCTAGCTTCTGCAGAACAACCGCAAAAACATCCCTTAATTGAAGGGTCATTAGCAAAATGCAATCAAGGTATTCTTTTCAAATCTATAGGAATTCTTATAAACTTCCTCTTCATGGGTTTAACAGGATCAACTAACCCTTTCTTTCTTGTGTTAAGAAGATAAGGGTAAAGATTGGTCTACTTTTCAAATTGTTCGGGTTTGATCTAACGAACGCAGTTCGCTTCGATCTTCTATAAAACTTTGCATAGACATTTTCAACAATCGGGCCACGCACTGTAATTTTAAAACTACACAAGTTAAATTGGTTCTGGATAGGCAATCAACCTTATTTCCTTTCCTGCCAAGCCTGGGTCTTAGCATCATGGAGCATCCGTTGAGCTTTGGCATCGCCATAAAAACCGAACTTGTTAAGCTGAAGGCTGTACTTGTGTCGGAGTTTTTGTACCAATGTGCAACAAACTGCAACTTCTTAAAGATTAACCATCGCAAAATTGTGTTATTATATTCGTTTGTATATTTTTGTGAAAAATCGATAAAACGACGTTAAACTTCTACACAATTTTATATCTACTCTTATAACACTCTAAATCAATAGTAAAAAATCTCTGGAAATAAAATTCAAAATTCGTTGACAATAACTTCGTTTGACCCTAATTAGCCTCATGTCAATTCCTCCGCTTCAATCGACCAAACCAACCTTCAGGCACGAGCAACCCCCAATGAAATTTTTTCCCTGTTTGCATACAAAAGTCCACCACAGGGCGATTCTTTTGTCTTAAATTGGCTTGAAGTGCTGCTGCTTTTAAGTTGTCCTTTTGATGTCCTCTATCCCCCCTACTGTGCTGCTGGTGAGATTTTCCACTTCTCGGTATTCGCAGAACTTTTTATTCAATTCCCCCCTCTAAATTAACTTTAAATTGCTTATTTACTGCCAGGACGTGGCACGATGTTTTACTACAAGTTCTAGTAGCCGAGTAATTCTACTCGGCTGTTTCTCTGGAAACAAAATTAAACAGTACCGCATATTATGGTCTACTTCTCATACCACTTGATCAGCTGACTGGACCTATGCATTTTTCCGAGTCTAATATGATTTTACCGTCAGGTTGCGTTGTATCATAATTTTTTGCTTGCAAGAGCAATTCGATTTTCTATTATTTAATTAAGCGGTGAAGTTTTCAGAAATTGAGAAACATCCTCATATAAATCGATTTACATTTTCCCCAAGGGTTTGTAACCAGTTCAAGTAGCTTTTTAATTTCCGCAAGCTTTTCCGGCTCGAGGATATCTGTCTATGGTTTTTGGTTAACCTTTAAGCCGAGCAAATATTAGATTTGATTTTTTGAGATTTTCAAATAATTAAGACCGAAAAATTTAATTGAGTTTCAAGCAATTTATTAACGGTTTTAGTGGTTTATGGATTTATATTTCATAAGCAAAATTAATTGAATTTCTCCTTATTATTTTTTGAGTGACAAATCTTCCTTTTTAATTTAAAATTTTACTTTGTATTTGCGCCGTTCCTTGATACAATTAAGATTGAATTGCAGAAATCTAAGTACTTTGAAAAGTCAGTTAGGTTAGGTTAGAGTCATTAATCGATGCTAATTAGCCTCACATAGCCTTAAAAATGAACTAATACTACGACAGCGGGCACAATACGTGAAAAATTACACGAATTGATTTAAAACCAGCTGCAGCTGCGGTTAATGGACTTAGGAAGTTCCGAGGAAACATTGGCTTAAAGCGTTATACCGTCTCCTTACTTAACCCGCAATCGGACTTAGCTCGGACTATCCAATCCGCTCTCCGTTTCAGTAAATAACGTAAAATCGAAAACATTTTCACAGGGCCTCTGTATGTTGCGACATATCTTCCATTACCAATGACTAGGTTAGTGGCTCACCTCTTTCATTGATATCCCTGCTTCCATATTAGCTTTACCATTCTTCGATTCGCTAGTGATTTAAACTCTTCTGGCAGCGCCTCTCTGTCATGGGCGATGTAGATCGATGCTATGAGCATTTGTGGCTCACAATCTGTTGTCTCATATATGTAGTTCCACTACCTGTTCATTGGTGCTGTAATTAGAATAAAGATAAGCATTAAGTTTCTTTCTCAATTGTATAGCCGAACGTTCCCTACCTTCAGTTGGCTCGAAGAAGAGCCTATATGTACCTGACGCCAGTCCCATAGTTATCTGCTGTAATCCAGCGTTTCTGAACGAGCGCCAATTCAGCTTACAGAGTAGATTCTGGATGTGGAAAGCATCCAGAATCTCCAGTTCGTACACTGCTGCCAAGTTTTGAAACTTTTTGCTATCTCCGCACCAACCTTTACTTCACCGCGCTTTAGCTCAACGGCTCTATGTACGCCGGTCTGTTAATGTGTGTTAATATTGCCAACTTTTCTATGTTCTGAAACATGCTGCAGAAGTTTGGTAGCCAATATGGATTCGTATTTTTAAGCAATTTCATAATACTTTTCCAACTACATGGTTGACTACTCTAGATCTTGCCCTTGCGACATACACTCCATTCTTCTCTGGCTTGAACTCTTACTGAGAAAGCTAGACGATAGTGTGCAACTATAAGATTTTCACCTCGTTCGCCTTTTTCTATCGGCGACAAATCTAGAGAATATTGAGGATTTGAAAGCATCATATTATTTATATTCGATGTCATTTTCCTTGCAATACACGGTTTCACCTTGTTTTGCAATATACTTGATCCCTGTATGCTAACTGACTCGTGCTGGTTGTGACTATCTCAGTTTCGTATGCATGTCGGGACAGTAGACATTTGCATCTATAGTGTGACCATTAGAAAGGAAACGGTAGTATATGAGTCCTTCGGCAATCCACTATAGCAACAGAATTTTCCGCTGGTGCCTAGCGGGACGAAGTGTTTGTCCTGCTGTTTCATCCGCATCCGCACACTGTGTATTATCGTAAATAATAACCCGTTTTTCCATATTTCAATATTTCACAAAATACCTATGGCGTCACAATCTTTACAAGTCTTAAAAGATTTGTGGCACTAAGCTCATTACCATCTTGATATCAACTGGAGGAGGCTGATGATTAAGGGAGGAACGTCTAGGTGCTTCCTCAAATCTCCACATATTCCGAACTACACGATATACTACTACATGGCATAGTTGTGTCTCTATATTTTAACAACGAATACCATAAAAAGACTATGCACCCGAATGTGAATTATTTTAATAGGAAGTAGTTCTGAAAAAGTCTTAAATAAGCACGGGAAGCATTCTTAAATAATATAATTAAATGAATAGCTTAATATCCTAAGCAAAGTAAAACACATCAAAACAAATCAAAATCACGTTAGCCAACTACTTAAGTCCTTTTTCTTATACCTTTCCTTGCGCAATGCTCACTGAACATGAAAAGGCAGCCAAAGAAGGTAAATTGTATATCCTGAGAAGAAAAAAAATCACATCCGTTTCTGATGCAAGGTGATGTTTCTCAAGTTTTCATATCGTTCTTTTGCATTCACATGTGGATCGGAACTAGTAAATAAATTGGTCCTTTTTACGGCACCCACAACACAAACAAGTCTATCGCACGAACCAACAAGGGATTACGAGGGAAACATGAAATCCTAAAAGAAACAGGGAAAAAACCTCCTCGGGCACACATGTGACGATGACAAAGTGCAGGACAGGTGGCTGTCGCAAAAGGAAGCATTTTATTTAGTTGGGGAAATTTTTTCATATCAGATCTTATTTGCTATCAAAAATTTTATAAAATTGATAAATTTGATTTAAGAATTTTTAAGCACAAATTTGATTTAATATTTTTCTTACTTCATAGTATAAAAATAGAGTAAAAGTAGTATACTAGAAGTGTTCTAGTAGAACACTTGTTGAAAAACAATGATTGGAAAATATGACTCGAAATTAAATAAGGAAATAGACTTTAAATCTTTTCAACAATTTAGAGGATTTGTATAATGAATTCTATACCTAATATTGCTCTTTCTTTTATTTTGAACTCATTAAAAACAAGAGGAAGCTAGAAATGTCGTCATTAAGCCGAGCAAGTATCCGCACCAACTAAATTCGTGCTGGAGAGTAGCTAAGGTATCAATAAAGTTTATGACATTTTTCAAGTCCAACAAATCTAGAGAACACAAATTGGGTATGTTCGTGCAATGGATAAGGAATAAACCTTATACACCTTCTAAGAACAAATGGCTTTATCGATTAAAGGTCTTCGTTTATTATTTCGATTAAAGGATCGGGTTTGTGAGCATCGATACATTAAAAGTATCGATATATTTCCATAAATATATTCTTTGCGATCTAACTCTTTTAGATTATTAAAAAGGGTCAAATCTTAATGAAAAAAAACGTTAATACTTTAATACCAATATTATTCTATTTCAAGAATATAGACAAAAAATATTACTGAATTAACCCTTCTTACTCAGAAGGCGCACTTCACAGGCAGAAGCCAGGAATCAATTAATCTACCCACCAGAATATAACAAAATATTGAGGTGAATGAAACTCCCACACCAGCATGCATAAAGAAAAAATATTAGTACCAAAAGCACAAAACACACCCAAATACAACTTTCTGGGGTGCACAGGCAATAAAGATCGCTTGAACCAAACCAATACAACACATACACAAACCAACATACAAAACCTTACAAAAGCCTTACAAAAACGAGTGAATGCAACAGGATGGCTACAAGTTATAGAGGCTCCTCCTTAATGTAACCTTGTCCACGTTAGTGCAGAAGACATCACCAACCTTATTAGCAAACCTACACATGCGGTTAACTGGCTCAAACATACCATACCTAGTGCGTGAGTAAGCTATCCGTAAGCTAGGACGGTTTCGAAGGGAGTAGGACAGTTCTCTAGGTAAACTTTTGGAAGAAAATTCCTCACTGTATATCAGCAACTCACCGACGCTTCTCGAGAGTAGCAAATTGTAGCAGTCAGAATCGCTCTTCATATGAGGGCAGAATCAGAGGGTCCTTCCAGGGCATAGCACCAAGGGCCGAACTTACAAATCTACACTGAACGGATTCAATACGTTTAATGTGAGATCTGTAAAACGGAGACGACCCAAGTCCTTCACTCCTTCCACCCGTTGAATTCAAGTACCACCAAACTTGTACTGAAAAGTACAGTAGTTGCGGGACCTCGAGAAGGTCATAACCTGACATTTCCCAATGTTTAATTTAAGATTATTATTGCCACATCAGCTATAAAATATGTGTAGGTCCGACTGCAAGATCTCGCAATCGACAAAAGCATAACAAAGGACCAAGATGACTACCCTGTGGAACAGCAGAAGGAGCCACAAAAGCATCAGAAAACGCACTCTACAAATCCTATAAGATAAATAAGACTTAATCCATGCAAAGAGTGCGGGTGGGAAAACCAACCTGGCTAATTTGAAAACGATAAAAGAGTAAGACAGCTTATTAAAGGCCTTACTAAGATCAGTATAAATGCAGTCAGTTTGGCAGCCATCCAAAAATCCGCCCACATTGCCAGAAGCAAACTACAAGAAGTTGGACACCGTGGACCAAACCTGAAGGAAACCATGCTGCCGGCTAGAAATTAAACCCCTACACTCCATGGAAAATTGGGATTTCTTCCGCATCATTCTCCACAAGGGGTTACGAGAACTAGAGAGAGAATGTGTAACACTGATATTACCTTTTTACTGTTCTTATCGCACTTTTCACTTTTGTCTTATCAAAGCAACAAAGCTACCAATATTTGTAATATCAATTTCTAATTGGTGTCACCTATCACTAGTAGCTTGCGTTATCTGCAATTGGTTTAAAATTGTCAAGGTTTACAATACAATTATTTATTTCCGCCATTTGTTAATTTTTATGTCATCATTATCTTAACAATCAATCTGATATTTTGTCGATAGAAAGATAGTATTTACACTCCCTTAAAATGTATGATAAATGTTTAGTACTTTTATTATGGTAAACCTAACTGGCTCTAGATTAGGAGTCGTATGGGATCGAAGGAAGGCGCAGCTTTGAAAGGCCGGACGGAAAAGATCCGTAGAGAAGGAAGGTATCTAGATCCAAAAATCCTAGCAGGAATTGAAGATGTAAGCGCTGAATGGGATTAGGCTCGGTGTAGTAAACACCCTGCGCTCACAACTAGGTTAAAAAATCAAGAAAGGTCTCTCCACTTTCTTTCAAAGGGTCAAAGATCATTTTCTCTCTTAGAAGATGAGTGTTTAAAGTGCATATACTTATTAAAGTCTGCATCACCAAGCATAGTTTTATAATTGGCCCCTTGGGTGCCAAGCGTCTAACATCGGCCCTTGACTGGCTCCATTACTGGCCCGACAACGGTTGACTGGCAGATGATAACGCCGAGCCATTCATTTCCTAAAAAATATGTCGATTGGATATCCAAGTTGGAGACTACGTATTTTGATATGAGGAATATTTCTATTACAGTTTTTGAAAATTTAGAATTTTTCGATTTGATTTTAGATGAAGGGTGGGTCGAGAATCCTGCACGCAGTGGCGTCATGTCACTCGATTGGCGTGCAGTTCCAACAGTTTTATTATTAATTAAAAATCTTTGTCAAACATTTTTTTACAAAGGATAAATCGGATAAATTTGTAGTATATGAATCAGAACACCCCCTTAAATGGATCCATTCACAGATAAAAGGTTCGAGGTTCTTAAGTGACTTTTCGATAGTGTCCACCACTACATGTAGCGCGGTTTCTTCCGACCTTCCTTTCTCGTAAGCATGCTGGTACTTGCTTACACTCCCCCCCCAACCGACTTGTGGACCAGTGTGTTTCAAGAAGCCTTTCGAAGATCTTCAAGATAGACAAGGCTAATTGGTCTAAAGTCATTGGCGGCTGTATGACCGCATTTACCTGCTTTAAGGATGAAAGTTACTTTTTACAGTTACAGCTTTTGGAAATCACCCAGAACCATGTGATTACAGTTTCCTGAGCTTTTTTTTGTGAGTCGCCGGTAAAGTAAGTGATAAAAGTCGGCCTACCAATCTTCGGAGGTTCCAGATTCAAGCTCTCGTAAACCTAAGACCGAAAAGAGGGGGGGGGGGTGTTTTCGATTTTGGTGTAGTTCGAGAATAGTGGCTACAAAGTTTATGGCACCATCGTTTTCTCCGTTCTCGAAAACGGGGAGGAGAGGTTTTGCGGTGGATAACATAGTTTTCTTTAACCTCTATCGCTGTATCTACCCACAATCGATCACTACCTCGTCCATTCTCGGTTTCCCTTAAGACTTTAACAGCACCAAATTTTTAAATGTTAGAAAGTCCTGTTTTTAAATTCCTTTCCCATTATAAGTCAACCAGACAACTTTAACTTGTTTAAGTTATTTAAAAAATTTCATTTTTTTCCATCTTAGTTATAAATTCTTCTTATTTCCCATGCTCTATTCGTAAATGTCCTTGACCTAAAACAAACTGTATGTGTTTAAGGAGAGTCATTAATATTCACGAACCAAACCCCATATCGAATCCCAATTGTATATTACTCAATATCTGCCTTCATAAATTCACTAATAACATGGGTAACTATCCCCTAATTTGTGACAATTCTTGCACCCAAATGAAGAAAGTTTCCACCCCCATTTCATATCCATGTGAAAATCGTCTAAGCAACTGAAAAAGGTGCACGAAAACTCCAGAAGAATTCGAAGAATGATAAGAACCCTGCCAACAAACCACACGGACATTCTCATTAACGTTGGCCCAGCAAATATAAAATATGAACGCGGTGCATTTAATTCGAGGGTTGTTGTTGCGAGCGAGGGCTTTTCGTGTGTTTTTAATGCATTCGAAATAAAATAAGTAAGAAAAGGTAATGGTTGTGGAGGAGGACGAGAGGATCCGAGAGTCCCGAAGGGAGTTTAACACGTTCAAATTTCGCGGTGAAAAAAAATTCCACTGGTGTTCTCTTTGAAATGTTCATTTTGTGGTGGCCGTGGGAAACATTTTCGATTTAAATTCAGTAAAAAAGTGACAAAAAATGTTAAATTCCCATAGAGCAATGAGTGGCGGGATCATATACGCGAGGGGTTCATATTGGCCGTTCATTGCAGTTGTACCTGTCCCTCTAGTTGACCCGCACAAGTGCATGTTTCGTGGCCGCTAGTAATTTTAATTTCATTATTACACCAGCATACGACAGCAAAGTCACAGTTCCGGGGACAGAATTTCCAACCACCTGTGCTAATATAGCAATACTATGCTGATTATTTTAGGGGAGAACACGTGCATCTTTGATACGGTAGAGTGAACCTTGAATGTGGTTTAGTTCGTATTTCTTTCCATAAATTTAAAAAAAGATTTGCCAGTTAATTTCAGGGCTATGTTTAAAATTAAAATCTTAAAAGCAATTTTTCAGGACTTTGCATTTAGGTAGTACAGATTTTCACATACAGGAATTTTTACTTGCAGGTTTATTCTTAGCTTTCTCAGCATCTTTATTCTCGCCGCTCATAATTTCAATTTTTAATGTATATTAAATTATGGAAAAAAACTATCATAGAATTGTCGGGCAAATCAAATGACTGCACTTCCCTTTTCATCCGCATAGGAGTTATCCGATCGCTGTACTTTCTTAATAGTTGTCTCTTCCGAAGTACACTTTTTTTTAGTTGAATCCTCGCTCCATAAGGCACTTAACAAATCAACGGGTATCTGGTTTCATTTCCGCTCTGTGCTATCGAATTAAATTTTTTTCTCTCTACTTATGCTTCTACTGCAGTTTGATGGAGGCAGGACCTTAAGATATCTTCCAGCATTCTTCTTCTTTTTGTGTAGTTTTTATTTATTTTTTTGTTATATCTCTTTGAATCTTTCAGCTAAAACCTGATTTGTTTTCCCCGTTTACCTTGATGGATCAATTCAGGAATCCATTTCGCCTCGCCTATTTTTTCTTCGTCCTCGTTTCTTCGCGTATTGTTCCTATCTCAGACCTTTAAGACTTCAGAAATCTTAGCGAAGAGAATTAGGAAGGTAACCAAACGCAAGGGAAAGTTGTTCCTTATATTGGATAGGAAAGACAATTTAATTCCTTAATGTGGAAAAGAGAACACAACGGGGAAATTTGCAGGTATTTGTACATGTGCTCCTCTGAAAATTGTAAGGGACCGGAAGTTGAACAATAATTTTAAGGGTGTGACCACGTGTTGCTGTAACGAAGGAAAAGAATGTCCTCGAGCCATGTGGATATAGGGAGCATACCCTTGTTGTCGCATTGATGCGATTATTAAGGGTGAAGATGGTATTCAAATGATTTGACAATTTGCCGGGATTACAGCACTCAATAATGTAATTCCACCCCTTTTCATTGTCCCGTGCTCAGGTATTGCAAGAAAAAGGGGATTGGGTGAGTGGAATAGTTGTCTTTCAAGAATTTTGTACTCAAGATGGTTGCAATCAAAGAAGGAAGGACTGATTTGTCTGAATATATGCATTTAAACTGAGAATAGCTTTGCCTCGTGGATATTTAGTTACCTTTTGCAGGAGTTTTAAAAGACCTTTTGTCGTATCGCACGTGCGATAAATTTTATTATGAAAAAACTTGCTTCAACTATAGTATGTATCGCATAAGCAGAGAAAATTCTTGATTATATCTCTTCTGTCATATGTTTCGGTATATAATATGCAGCTTTAGTCAAACTAAAACTAGTTTTGAATGTTTACGGCGGTGTACATTATAAGTTTACTTGGAATAAAATCAATATAGTTTTATACTAATTTTAAGTCAACAGTCCTGTAGGTTATAACGTATTGATTTCTAATCACGAATGTATACCATTCGATTGACAGGCATCATTTGGTTTGTAGCTGATAAAAGATAAAGCTAATATGTCTTTGATGATTGCAAAATAACTGGTGGTTCAGAATCCACCTTAAACTATGGGTTTACTTAAAATAGGAGGATTGAGCTCTTCGATAGCCCCAGGACTTCCAGTTCAAGACTTCAAGTTAAGGTTGACTTTCAGTATGTCTTCACTGATTTTTTGAGTGATTTTTGGCTACTTTTTATTGCATATTGTTTCAAGAATGTTGCGTAAACATTTTAAATCGAAATCCCCAAACCACAATTAGATAGTATAGTTCGATAAAGCAAGCTGAAAAAATGATCTGTGATCTATTTAACGATTCAAAACACATTTAAACACGTTTTCCTCGAACCGAATATTTTTTCAATTGTAGTTGCAAATTCTGCAAATCCTGCAGTTCCATTCTGCCTGAAGTACTTGTAATCCAAATTATTTTATAACCATAGCAATTTAATTTTTATCGGAAATCTGTTCCACCCGTACACTAACGACAAAAAAAACGATAAATTCTAAGATGGTTAAATTTTATTTACTAATTTATTTTAAAATAATTTTTCAATGTTATCCTTTATATAAAGTTAGCGGACACCCTGTAATTTGCTTAAAATAATAATTAAAATGTTTAACAAATGTTTTTTCCCAACTTATTAACGACAAAATACCGGCAAATTGTGGGCTTAGACGTGTTTCGATTCACCAAAGTTGTCAAGCTAACTTTACAAACCTACGTGAAAAAACTCTTTTCGAGAAAAGCGCGTTTAAATTTGTTGTTTTCGGAAAAAATTTGCGAAAATTTTTGGTAATTTTAAAACATTTTTATCAATTTTTGGAAGTGACTGCACCTGCAAGTTAGATCAACATTTTTATGAATTTTGGAAAGATCGTTGGGATAAAATTTATTCAGCGTTTGTTTGATGTCGCTGCATTAGATAGATCAAAAGATAAATATAAAAGGGTGCTTTGTGTACCATGAAAATTCCAAATTTATAAATCACACTGTAACACCCTTCCCCCCTTCCCGCCATACAATTTTTTGTTTGCTTAGGTGGTGAAATTTATCATTCCTTTCATTTTGGTACACTAAATCTGAAACGCCCTGTACAATATACAAATAATTGCTGAAGCATAAAAAACTAAATTGAACTTAACGTATAAGAGCGTACTTTTATATTTGTGCCTAGGGTTTTGGGTAAAAAAGTAGTATTTCTAAGCTCGAAAAAACCTCTTTTTTTAAGTAAAACAAAAATCTCAGCAAAGACTTCTAAATTTGATGAGTCCTTCCTCAGAAAAATTTAATTCAATCGATTAAATAGATTTCAAAAAATTGTGTCTACCGAATTTGAAATATAGCTAAGCGTTTAAACTTTTGCATAACATTAAATTATACATAATATCCTGTGGAGATTTGTTACAACAACCGTCCGAACTTTGTCAATTTTCGGAATTTTTACACCAAATTTTCAACAACTAAGTATTTTTGTGAAAATGAGACATCTCAGTACTCTCAGAGTAAAACCGGAACAATTATAGTTCGGAGCAAAAGATGTATAGAAAAAGATTACGAGCAAAAACGAGTTAATTATATTTCTCACTTTTGCAAGGATTGCTTTTTCATTAATGGTAGAATCAGTGGATCCTATTGTTGCTTGCTTAATGCAGACATCTGAATTTAAAGAGAGTTGTGAGTAGACGGTTTAATTATTTATCAACAATTTTAATGGCCTCGCCAAAAAAATCTCTTTTTTTCAAAATATATTAAATAATTTGCGCTTTTATCTAAAACTGCGAACTAATTTTATGTAAGCGTTGATTCACAATGCCTACTTTAAAAATATCTCGAGTGAGTTAATCTTAAGATTTGTGCAATCACTATACATATGTAAATAATAACATCAACAAAAAGAAAAAATAATAATAAAAATAGTACTTATCACGAAAGAAAACTTCATTAGTTGCATTAATTTAAATCTTATAAACAGCTACTGTTTTTCAGAATAATAGTAGGAGAAAGGAAACAAAAAAGAAAGAGCAAAATGAAATAGATATTTTTAAAACTAAAAACTTTGAGTCGTCGTCTGTCGTTGCCGGTAATGTTCCAATAATCAAATAAGTAAAGAGAAAAAAAATTTAAAAAAAAGAAAAAGGAAAAAAATTAGTCTACACCCGAAAATCAATACTATCTTCACTAAGCATTAAGCCATTAGGCAGATCTATAATTTCTTTCTTCTGCAAACTCTTCCTACCAAGTATTGGAATACGGAATTCGACTAATACTGGACACCTTCCGATAAAGTGAGCAATATCCTCTTCTTCATTAGTATTACACAGATCACACGAGTTACTCCCTTCATTACGCCAAGAAGAGGCATTTAATGGGACTAATCCACACCTGTAGCGTAAAATCAGGTTAATTTTATTCGCTGAAAAGTCATAATAGAATTAACCCTTCTAACTCAGAAGGCGCACTTCACAGGCAGAGGCCTGGAATCAATTGACCTATTCACCAGAATATAACAAATATTGAGATGAATGAGGCTCCCACAACCCATGCAATAAAATATTAGTAAACAAAAACAAAATATGAACAATCCCAAGCACTACAATCAGGGGTGCAAAGACAACAGAGATCGTTTAAGCAAATCTTTAGTAAGAGCCAGGTCAAAAATAGGGCACAAATTCACGGCTCTACACATGCGATTAATAGGCTCACGCATACCATAGTTAGAGCGAGAATGGATAACATGTAGTAAAGGCAATCTCCTTAAGCTATACGGGGTTTGCCTAAAAGTAACCAAACTTGCAAGAGTGAGAGAATCTATATTCAAGTTCAAAAGCTGATGAATAAATACTAGATCAGCAATTCTACGACGTTCCTCTAACGAGTGCATATTAAGCAATCGGAGGCGATCCTCATAAGGAGGAAGCCTTAATGGATCATTCCATGGGAGGTCCCTCAGAGCGAACCTAAGAAAGTTCCGCTGCACCGACTCAATGCATCTAGAATGAACAGCATAGCAAGGAGACCAAACCTGAGATGCGTACTCAAGAATTGGTCTAACTAAAGAAAAAAATAAGTGATTAAGGGTCTGTCGATCACAAAACTCCCTTGACCACCGCTTAACAAAGCCAAGGACTGAATTACTCCGAGATACTATATGGTTTATGTGCAGAGTGAAGTCGAGTTTCTTGTCTAGCATTACACCGAGGTCAGTAACGGATTCCACACGACGGACATTAGTTTCCGCAAAGGTGTAATCAAAGACGAGCTGATTGTTGTTCCTAGAAAATGACATAACTTCACATTTATCAAGGTTAAGTTGCAGTCCATTTGTGGCACACCAACCCCTGAAGGTATTCAAATCGTCCTGAGTGCAGGAAGAATTATAACTGTTTCTAACGCATGAGAAAATCTTCATATCGTCTGCATAGATTAAAACTTTGGAGTGCTTAATCAGAGGGACAATGTCGTCAATGGCAAGAATAAACAGCAGCGGCCCCAGATGGCTGCCCTGCGGTACACCAGATGAAGCCCTAACAACTCTAGATAAAGTATTACGAAAATCATCTCTGAAATAGTTCAATTCATATAGATCGTAATTAAGATTATTGTATAATCCATGTCCAATCGTCTGTTCTGCTCGTTCTACCGCTTTCCGTCGTTCCCACATTTGTTCCTTGCCAACAATTGAATATAGGGTTTTTCTAAGGTCTTGTTTTGAGCTAATCAAGACTAACATAATGCTTATTTGTGAGTTCCTGCAACTCTGCAAACCAACAGATTTGCTCATCTATTATTAGACTAGCTAAACGCTTAGGTAACCTTCCATCATCATATGTAAAGAGAATTCTAATTAAATAATCATATTGGTGTTTCAAAGTTTGTGTATAAATGCTAGGCAGTCCGGTCTCTAACATTAATGCGTAATTCGGCGTTTTTTCGGGCAAGAAGAAAAGTTTCTTTAACAAATATCGCAGAAGTTTTTCTAACATATCATATTTGGCAAAACCCCAAACCTGTGATCCGTAACACATTATTGCCTTAGAGACAGCGTTAAATATTTTAAATTTGTCTGAATGGCTTGGGTCCTTCCTTGCTAAGGAGAAATGTTCTCCAGCTGCTGTTGATACTGCCCTTCGCGATTTTTAATCTGCTCTTAAAATGGTCTGCTAGAGACAGTTTGGGCGTGAGGTTGATTCCTAGATACGTATATCTCTTGACAACTTCAATTTCAGCCCCCTGAAATCGCCAGTTTTCCCCTCTACTTCTCCTGCCCCCACCCTTCTGGAAGACTCCAATTTTCGCAGTAATCTTGTAAGGAGTTTATCATACATTGAAGCTTTTTGGGATCATCACTTAAGATTACGATGTCATCCGCGCAGATCAGCAGTTTTATATTAATGCTGCCATGTTTTAACCCTATTTCCATCTCTTCTTTCAAGTCATTTATATAAAGGGAAAATAAAAAGGGGCTTAATGGGCAGCCTTGTTTCACTCCATCGTTTGTATGAAAAGATTCCGATAATGAGACACCGTCCCATACCATAGCTTCAGTGTTTTTGTATGTATACTGTGAATAATTTTAACTACTTTCGAGGATATTCCATAATTGTGAAGCTTATGGAAAAAATAAATCTCTGTTAATTGTGTCGAAAGCCGATTTGAAATCTACAAAAAAAGCATACAGTTTCTTACTTTTCGCCCACTGTAGGTGTATAATATTTATTAAGCTGAATAACCGGCTCTGAATCCTCCCTGGCTTTCCGTCAAGTCTGCCTTTTCTCCCCCCATAGTGCGAGTCTATGCATTTGCACCGATTATATCTTTTTTTTTCTATGTACCGTAAAAAAAAGAGCGTACAGGAGCCATAAAAACAAAAAAATTAATTTTTTAAAGTATATACTTCAACTTATATAAAATGCACAAAATATGCCGGAAATATTCACATGACCCGAGTGAATTTTCAAAAAATTAAAATCAAAACAAACTTTTTTAAAACTCGAGCACCGTAAAAAATATAAAATTTGTTAAAAAATTTTATATTTCTTACGTTTTAATTATATTTTCGGAATGCACATATACATATATGTATTTGAGTATATTCTCGGAAAATTCCAAACCGATCCGGCAGATATTCTTAGAGATACACGCATATCTGTAAGGTCGTATCGGAGCGTTAGAAAGTAGGCGGCGTATACTAAACAAGTGAATTTCGTCAACAACGGTAAAACAAGTGAAACTTTTTTTCTTTTTGGAGCCGCCATTTTGTCAAAAATCAAAATTTCGACTATTCCTTCGATTAGTACCTAGATTTACCTATCCACTAATAGAATCTTGTTGGTTTTTTATTTTGCATAATCCAAACCGAAGATATCCTGCTCATCGTCAGAGATCCTTTTTTGGAGGACCTCCAGGAGATCGTCTACAGGAGCAGTGTAACTCAATATTTAAAAAAATGAAAAATGCCGATATAAAGTTAAAAGTTACCACTTCATGTATTAATACTTCTTGCATTTGTCAAATAAAATCCCTTTACAGAAAAAATTCGTAAATAAACGACTTTTTTTTGACCTTGAAACTGAGTATAACCCCTTAAAACAGTTTTTTTTATTTTTATTTTTTTTTAAGTATTTAACTTAAACATGGTGTAATCCACTTTTATATAAACAATAAAGATTTCGAGAAAAAAATTAAGAATGAGCACTTTTTTTTTTTCCAAAAATTATGCAAATACCACCTTAATGAAGAAAATTCAGTATTAGTACTTTTAAAACAGACTTTCCTATGCATCACAAATTTTTCATTGTTGCTTAGTCAAGATTTGTAAGCTATAAAAGCTGTGTTCTATTATATATTAAATTGGTATAGGGTCATTATATTTTTATATTGAAACAGTTTTAATTATTTGGATTTTCAAAAGGTTGAAATAAATTGCATCGATCTGTTCGATCTATGTATATCGATCTTTTTAAGGTGATTAATCGATCTAAAAAATCGGAAAAAAGTTGCGATCGAACCTTGCTGAATCGATTATCTCAGTTCGATCTCCATCCCTACATATGTGTCTTTTATTGCTGGTTACCGCCTTGACCTTACATAAAAATAAGACTATTATGCTTTCTCCATAAAATAATTTACAGCGATGGCCCAGAGTACCTCCGCACGTTAATAGTGTTTCTTCATTCACAACGTCGCTCTGATATTCTTTTACTTAGGTTCAGAACTCTCATTGGTGAGTGCAATTTTTTTGTTCAGGCTGTTCGACTTTAGAACTCGCTTCATTATTATAATCAGAGGTCGGCCAGGTTTGGGGCATTCAGGAAGACTTTATTGGAACATTTTGATGTTGAGGTATAGAATCAAATACTTTCTCTATTTCTATTGTCGATGCGTAGGTACTCTTACCTTTATATTTATTTTATTTCATATTTGTTTAGCCTTTTTCTTTTTGTTCTCCATTGATTGGTTTTCGGAACTTTGTCTACAGTTTTATATAGGAGTGAATACGTCGCAGGATAAGATTTCAAATGAAAAATAAAGGTTTTAAAAGGATCCTAAGGATTCGATTCTACGTTAGTTCATCTGCTCTCCTGTAAATTTCTTGCCCGAGTTAAAGTATGGTTTCCCTGAGGATGTCACATATGGTCAAGGAAATACCTAAAAATGAGGCCTTAAGTAAATGAAACTTTTTTTTTACTGTAGAAATGCCCGAAAATTTGTATTCACCACAATCGGCATCGTTTAACACAAAAATGGCGTTTCTTACGTTTCGACAAACCAAATTTGGTAAAATCTCCTCTTGATTATTTTTTGTAATCGAAAAATGACTCAACATTAACCAAAAAATTTTAACCGAAATCAACCTTGTAACAAATACGCATCTTCAGAAGCTTTTAATTATGAGCGAGCGCAATAAAAAAATCGTAAATTACCCAAAAACAATAGCTTAAATTTGCTATACTTGGCTCATCGCGGCGACGAGAAAAAAGAAGTAAAAAAAAACGGAAAAAAAAAACTTACGAAATTTTGTGCTTCATCTCATGTCATAACAGCTGCCACACATGTTCATCGAAGAGATTTGTTTAATTCAAGTCCACCCTCGTTCATTAAATCGCCTCCCTCGCTTTTCTCCTCGTTGTCTGCTGCGGCCAGCATAGTCCTTCATTTTCATTGTAGAATGCAATCGAATTCGTTCGTTAAGTTCTTTTTAAGCACAAGCCTAAGCTCGACTTCGTGGGTTCGTGGGTTTCATCTTTACGACGGGAACGCGATTCGTATTTTGTTAGTGCGCAATTGGAATAAAGTGAATAGTCCGGCGGTCGGCTTACTCTAGCTCGGTATGTTCATTTTATTCACTACTACACCGTTATTATGTCGTACATAAGATACGAATATGCACAATAATTTAAGTGGGAGAAATCGAACGGAAAGGCAGAAGACATTCAGAATTTATGAATGAATGTTTAGTTCATCCGTTACTGTTTCGAGAAAGTGTGAATGAATGGTTCTCCACGGCTTACGGTTTATCATTTTTAGTTCATTCTGTAAAAATTCATCGGTTCAAATTCATTGCTAGTGAACTACAAAAAAGCGAATCGAACTCAAATTGGAGGGGGTACTCTTGGTGGTTTTCTCATGGTTTTTCGAATTTTTCCTTTGAACTGAAGTTCGTTGGTAGTTGAAGAGCGGATATCGAAGACGACGGTGCGAGGTGATCTTTTAATCGTGTGCTTGGCCGGATGTTGACATTTTTAAGTAAAGAACAAAAGCAGCAACAACAACAAAAAATAACAAAACGCAACGGCGAAATACTAAACTGAATGAACATTTTACAATTAGAAGAACTTCTTGAACTTGAATTTTACTTTTTGTTTCTAATTATTCCGTGAGAATTGTGCTGTTTGAAAATTTTACGTGCGTTTCTGTCCGAATGTGATGAAATTTTGTATACTTTATTCCAACGAAGATTGTTTTTACCTTTTTGTATGATAAGTGAAATTTTTACCAGAATAATGACCCGTTCTCATTGTTTGCTTATTCGATTACAAACTCGTGCGGCGAATTAGTGGCACAGCAGGCGATTTTAGTTGGATTATCAAGTGTGTTCGGTGATTTGATTTTCAATAGTACACACGCGGAACGGAGGAATATGAGAAATGCCCAATTCGTCAAAGGGTTGTTCCCATCATTTCGTACTGCGACGAAAGTGTTGTAAAATTAGTGTAAAATATTTGTGCATATTTAGTATAAAGTAGTAACATAATAATTTTTTTTTTAAATAATCAAAATTTTATAAAAAAAATATTAAATTCGTGTAAAAAGTGAAAAATTTTCCAATTCAAACTGTGTACCTCAATTGAAATTAGTCGAAATCTTAAGAACCGCCACCACCAGCGCCACATTCCCTACCAATATCAGTATCGTCACAGTGGTGATCATCAACAAAATCACTTGAGTGACTTACAATGTGTCGAAAAGCAAATAATTGCAATATCTGAGTGTTTAGAAGATAATAATTTTGTTAACACTTGCGATCGCGACACCCCCACATTATCAACGATTCCTACGGCAACGGATCTTAGTGCTGGAGTAGCTCTAAATGTTCCCTCCAGTGCTGTCAGTATTAGTTTAAATAATAACAATAACAGTATTGTTGGAAATAATAACAATATTAGTAACATGGTGCTACAAACTTTCGACAACTTCAGTTTTAATGCTGCCAATGGTGGTGTAACTGGTGGTGGTGTTTTAAGTGATATGATTCCTCCTTATGCTGGTGATTATGCTCCTCATCCTGCCAATGCTTATTATACAGATATTGATGCCAATTTTTATAGTCAAGGTAATTTAAATTTATTTGATTATGTAAATATCACATTTTGTAAATATTTTTTTAAAAGGTTAAATAAATAAATTAATAATTGGTAGAAATGAATTAAAAATTTTTAATTGTCAAGCTCACTTCCAAAACCCGTCAAGTTTGTACACTTGACGGCAGACTCGTCGAGAGAGACCGTAGCAGAGCCGTCACTTCAACGATTTCAATTGCACCGTTGCCGATCCTACATTTAAAAGTGAATTCCGCACCACTGGCATTATCTCTGTAACCCCCACTGCCTTCTTATCGTAATATGTTGTCAGCAGAAAAAACCATGGGTCACCGTTGGTGGGATTCAAACCTGGAACCCCCGAATGGGTAGCTTGACTTATATGATATGCCTAAGTGCGCGTAAACGTTCTTAAACGAAGATACACCAAATTTTGATATTCCCCTCTTTATTCCGTTCAAATGCAATAAGCACATTTTAGCAGAATGTGCAGCTGCTCTTAAGCGAGTGTTACACGGCTCGTAGCTTTTCTAAGCTTTTGACTTGTGCAGGTGCTTCTTGTGGCTTGCCATATTTTGGGGTTGACTAGTCCTACTTCATTACTCGGCGAGCTGCTCGCCTAAGCTTGTGACTCGAACAGGCTCGGTGAAGAGCTGATTACTAAGCTCTTAAAGAAACTTAATATCTATCAGATAACTTTAATTCTATTCGATAATGAGAAAAAAATATGTCTGCCTATGTATTAATTAGTAGTACAAATGTTTTGTTAATAATTTTAGTTAAATTAGTTATTCTGATTATTAAAATTTAAAAAAGAAAAGAGTAAAAAATGAAATTCTAATATCCACAATAAAGTCAGCCAAAGGTAATCGGTATAAAGTGGTATTAAAAGTAGAAGAAAAGATCGAAAAATTTCTAATAATTTTAGAACGGCTACCTGTAAGAGCTCCATCAAATGCTAGTTTCATTTATGTATTTTTAAGAATTTATGTATTATATTTGAAGATTTGCGTAAGCTCTACGAGCGAAAGAGTTTCGAAAAACTATCCCGAGCTTTGTTTTCACCGCAATCCCACGAACCATGGGGGTGTCCTGTTATACGTCGCAGGTACCACATGACTCCTACGACTTGGTGTGTCAGTGTGCGCCGTGTAAAACAAGCTTAATGTGTTTTGGAAGTAGATGCCTCATATAAAGTCATGGCACCGAACATCAACCGATTAAGCATGCCTACATTAATTTATATGTACTGAGTAAATATAAGAACTTCTTTTAATTTCATCAGTGCTTTTCATATGTACAAACTATTCTCAATAACAATTGATTCTCGTTCTTTGATTATACTGATAATATATATTTAAAATTTTTTTTGAAAAAAAAAAACATTTACCATCGCCGCACTAGAACCCCAATTCCGTCCACCAACTATCTCTGACCGGTATTCAGATCAGAGACAGTCTGTTTCTCTAATACCGACCATCAAATTTTATATGAGAATACATTGGAATGATTAGAAAATTAAAGTATTTAGTTATCAAATTTATTAAAGGCGGTTTCTTGGGTACTTGGGTCAGACTATTGGAAGGAGAAAAGCAAAGAAAAACTAAGTGTCTGCTAACTTCAGCTCCTTGTTTGTCTTCTAAAAATAAAATAGCAATTTAAAGTATTACTAAAGTAATAATTAGGAATTCCCGATGGGTAAATTTCAATTCCTGTAAGTTTCCACAGTCTGCCCGGTTGAGATTAGGAGAACATTATCTTCTCTGTATTACCTAATATTAGGAGACATAGTAAATTTTACGATCCCCATTATCGACCACAATATCTTGCCATTTTTTCATAGAAAATACTAACAAATACAAGAATCACTGGATAATTCATATTACTGAAAAATAAATGATTTGAAAAAAGTTATTACCATTACAATAAATTATTTCAATCACAAATAAATTTCGTATTTTTCAAGTATTGGCTTTAAAGTTTTCATCGATCGATTGTAGTAACATCTAGCTTTCGACTTGATTATGCAGCCAAAATATAAGCAATTAATCTATGTATTTTAATTGTAAAAATAAATATAAAATTATTTATTTATTCAAAGATTCATCAAATATCTAATTACTACAAAATTAATTTAAAACAGTCAATATTAAAGAGTAACCTTCACCAAGCTGATCTCCTCTTGTCTGATTTCTCGAGAGATGAAAGTCAAAATAAGCAACCTGTCAGCGGCTCATTCATACCGCATTAAGTGCGATATTAAGGAACTTGGAAGAAACTGTGAGTCCGCATTGAGCGAACCGGAGCAGAGATTTTCGGAGATCCTAGTAGCTCCGGAGAAGTAATTGTGACCTGCAAGCAATCGACGACAAGAATAATTTTAGACCTGTTTCTCTTATCTTTAAGAGAATTCAGCGAGAATAGTTTGAGTCTGTCTGAATATGGAGGCAGAATGAGAGGATTATTTCAGTGAAGAACCCTAAAAGGTAATCTCAAAAATCTATGGTGGACCGCCTCGGTACGGTTAATATGGACCGCATTAAAGGGGGACCAAACAGGGCTAGCGTACTCTAGCCTTGTTTACGAGAGAATGTATCTGGTGCTCAATGGAGAAGTGAGTATCAAGTATGACCCCTAAATCCCTCGTTTTGTCAAGTCTGGTTCATAAGCTACCATCAATAGAAAATTTAAAGTGCAATAGATTCCTTTTGCGTGGAAAGGACATAGTAGTACACATAAGCAATTTAAAAGTGAACAATCCTGTTAATTAGTAACAGTGGCGTTGTCAGCATAGCAAGGAATGTAAATTATAAAAGACAACGGTCCAAGGTGACTACCCTGTGGTACCCCTGAGGTGTTAGGTATCTCATTAGAAAGCGAACCACGAAACAAAACAGCTGCGTACTATCGGTCAGTTACGAAAACACCAAATTTGCAAAAAAGTGTAGGAAAACCTAAAACATGCAACTTATGAATGAGAATTCCGTGGTTGATTCTGTCGAAAGCTTTATTGAAAACAGTAAAAATGCAATTGACTTGCTTACCAGCCTCAAACGCGAAAACGCAGTACATAGAGAATTCTAATAAGTGGATTGTAGTAGATTTGCCCTTCATAAAACCGTGTTGAAACGAGCCTAGAAGGGGTCTACAGTGAAACTGAAACACATCACAAAGTAGTGATTCAAAAACCTTCGCAATGCAACATAAATTAACGATAGGTCAATAATTCATTATGTCGCACGTATTGACCTTTTTATGTAGGTGAATAATCACAGAATGCTTCCACGGTCTCGAAAAAATTCCACAACGAATAGATAAGTTAGATACATAACAGAAATAAGAGACGAGCTCCATGCTATCAGATAGGAGGCTGTGATACCATCTGGCCCGCTCGAGGAGCTATTGGCCAAATTCGAGATGGATTTTAAGATGGTATCCTCGTCAAATACTAGGTCCTTCATTTGAAGAGAACTCGAACTTTCACAAGTCAGTAACATTTTTATCACTAATATCACAGACTAATATCTCCGCTCTCACAGTCCTCTAGGTTCCAGCGTAAGGCTATTAGACTTATTGGCGATTCCTCAATCTCTGAGGGCCTTGACTCTCTGGAGCATCGACGGAATGTCGGTTGTCTCTCACCCATCTATCGCTATTTCCATGGCCATTGTTCTAACGAAATTGCTAGCCTGATTTCTTGTAGACACGTGACAACGCACGATACAAGTCGCTCCCACCCCTATATTCTCCAGGTCAAATTTCGGGAATCTTTCTAAGCAGAACAAAATGAATGTGGAACAGTTTACCATCTTCTGTTTTTCCTTCGTCATATGATCCCGAAACTTTCAAACGGAACGTATATCGACACCTCCTTTACTCAACCTTTTAACCCATTTCTCTCATCCTTAATTCCTTCCCCGCGAAGGCTGTGCTTTAGCATCATAGGGTATCCCTTGAGCTTTGGAAACATCATATATATAAAAACAAAAGTGGAAGGATATCCATCACAGTTACGCTTTGAGTTCACGAATTTCAAAAATTGCCTAGATCCAGTGCGCAAAGTAGACCTAATTCCATCCAAGTAGATAGATGTTGTTAGAGGACTCTAAACAAATTCTAAATTGATTGCGTAAATTTGAGTCATGTATGTAATCAGCATCTCTCCGATAGAAGCAGAACCTCTTCCAGCCTTATTTTTTAAGTTTAAACAGGGCTATTCAGCCAAGGCTGAAAAGTATATATGTATAAATAGGAACAGACTGAGCACAGCATATACCCTGTTCCCTTACATGGTAAATGGCAAGTTATGATGCCAAATTTCTCAAACTCGCCAAAAACATTTACAGCCATCCTTTCGAAATATCTTGGTCGACAAACCAATAGGCATTAGGCACTGATTGAACAATCAGCAGCCAGATGCTTTTGGACGACCGACAATGATCAGCACCACTGGTGGGTGGTGGGTGTTCTTACATGCGAAGTTCTCCGATGCAATACGAATTCGAGTGACTGGAATGATCGGAAAGAACATTTAGTGTAGCCAGAGTATATCTTTTAGCAGTAGGCTTGTAGAAATGCTTGAATTTACTTATTATAAATTGTTTTGAGTTATTTATTTTGAAATATGTATATATTTTTGGTTCAATGTTGCACAGCTGTTAATAAAAAAAACCCCTAATTAATGGTTAAGGATTCACAAAAAACTTGCTATATTTACATGCTTTTGATATGGCAATCCGAGTTCACGAGGAAAAATTAGAAAATGTTCTGAGTTGAAATCGTGGCAACAGCGTGCGGAGGAAGAGGGATGGATGAATAGGAAAATGATGGGAAATTAAAGCAGACAGGAATAGTCCATAAGAGCGTGTACTGCTAATCTTTTTGGAACAGATTATAGATATTCATTAAATAATTAAGAGGTTGAATTTATATAGTTAGGCAGCCGGTCGATAATCGGTGCCACTACGTTATTTAATAAAATGGTAAAGCTTGTATTTTTAGTGTTCCATTAAAACGCAAAAGTTGTGGAACCGGCACGTACGTTATCCGTTCGTATGTAAAATTAAGTTCGTATGTCTGTCAGTTTCTCACAGCTTTCTAAAATCTAAACCGCTTAACCTAGATCGAAACATAAAATTGCACTTAAGGTCAGTTTTAAGGTAAATTTTTGATATACCCCTAAATACCACCTTAGGGGTATATCAAAAATAGAAAAAAAACTAGAGTTACCTAGTTACCTATGTAAATGAAAGTTTTTTGCAACAACTTTTCTTAACAAAGAAATTTGAAATAAGCTCCAAAAGAGAAGTCCTCAGTAAGTAATAACGTGTCGGCCGTGTAATAACGTGTGACGTGGGGTTGCAGAGTAATGTCGGTGGTTTGGAAATCGCTTTAAATTGTAGGTCTATGCTTAATCGTTAATGGAAATAGAGATTATAAAGACGTCAACATAAAAAGAAATTCCAGGGAATGACTTATTAAAGAAACCGTAGAAATAAGTATCTTTGTTGTTAAGTTAGTTCAAAAATTAAAATTTAATTGTTTTGGTAGAAGAAAGAAATTGAAATCCAAGGTATATGCGGAAAACAGTGGAGATAAACAACAGTGTGGAAAGTAGTAGTTTACTTAAATTTCTATTGTTGGTGGTTCTCGGAATCCACCTCAAATTGTAGGTTCATTTCGTTGTCTCGAATCGAGTGAAGTTTTTCTCCTACCCTCGCAAAGGGTTACGGGAATTAGAGTGAAATACGCTCCTTTAGATAAAGTACAACACAAAATAATTAAGGGCCTTTTGATTTTAAACTTTCATAACATATTTGCTTTTAAGCGCCCCCCCCCCTTTTGTTTTTCCAAACTGTCGATAATTACAATCATCATCACCTTTCCGACTCATGGTTGTTATCACTTCTCGATATTAGACTTCAACCATTAAAAATAAAGTTATTTGGATTATCTGACAGAAGAGAAACAGAGAAGCTAAAGTATGGCGTGCTTGGAAAAGTCCCCCTTCCCACTCCTCCCCTATCCTTTCCATTTCTCAGACTGCTAACTTCATGCGATGAAATCAACTACAGCAGTTTTTTTTATCTAAATACAAAGAGTTTGACTAGTCGAAAATGTCTTTAAAAATTTAATTTTAAACTTTTTGAAAATAAATTGTTCACCAACCTTAATTTATACTAGCTGCGTGCTCCCGGCGTTGCTTAGACCTTTACTTTTGATAAGTAAGTGTCACTTCCGATTATTTTCCCTTCTCATACCCACCTCTTGGGGAGATATATGTGGCTTAATGCCATAGCAAAGATTACTTACTACTAGATAAACGGTTTCGAACAAAGCAGTGAAACATTTTTGGTTGTCTTTATATATTTTCTGCATCGGGCAACCCTGCAATCAGAATTAAAAATTTGGTTTCCGGAAGAGTTTGTGGATAAGAGACACGAATACTTTTCTTATGTGCACTTACAAATGTCAAATGTGCTTCACTCATTAAAAGTTCAGAATACATTGACAGTTTGAAAGTTTCTTAAGCACACGAGTAACTAATTCAGTCATGTGATTCACATGAATTCTTTTTATTGGTGGTACTTTTTGACAGGAGTCTGTGATTCTTTCCGAATGAGAACAGAATTTTGACAGGAGTAAAAGATTCTCTCAAATAATTTTGACAGTAGTAAATGACTGCACACTACCTGTATCCTTTATTTGCATGTATATGCTTATAACTTTAAAAGCTGGATATATTTCGTTTTACTGTGGTGCCAGTGTTACTTTTTCAAGACTAGCTGGGTAAATTAGAGAGCCGGTTATCTAGTAGTAAGTAATCTTTGCCAATAGTGTGATTACTTATATTAGTGATCTCGATTTTTTTCTGTGCTTTTTTGTATTATTCCAATATTTTTTTTCTGTGCTTTTCTGTCCACCAGGTTTTCTGTAAATCTAATCCCACCAAAACTATTTCTTGTAAAGTAGGTGGCCAAGACTCAGAAGCTCATAACGCTTTTACTGTTAAAAGGTTATCAGATCTTATGTAGAGCCAAGCCCCTAACTCTACAAACCCTACATCTTGGTCAAGAAGTACGGCTTGGCCGTTCCATGGAACTATTTCATGGCACACCATTTAAGACCAATGACTTATTTTCCTATCATTAGTCCATGGAAGTGTCTGTGCGACAGGGTTTGTAGAGTTAGAGGCTTGGCTCTACATGGGATCTGATGACTTTTTAACATTGAAAGCGTTATAAACTTGTAAGTCTTGGCAACCTACTTTATATGAAATGTTTTTGGTGGAATTTCATTTCTTTTTGTAAGATGCCCAATTCTTTTGATTTTTCGGGCTGAATTTCTTGTGCATCAGTTTTCGTTTTTTTTATAGCCCACTCTCTATCGTTGCCTCTTCAGTTCCTTTCTTCATAGCCCACTCTCTTTTTCGTTGTTTATGTACTAATAACATCTATCAAATTTCAGCTTTCTAGAACTTTGGAAGGACATACCCATAATAAATATTATATACAGACCTGCATCCCCTTTTATGGCGGGTTGGAGGGTGAAAGTTACAGATTTCTTAATGTTTTCGTTGTTTGTGTTCAAATCCTAGCCTGCGTAGCAAATTTCAGCTTTCTAGGACTTCAGGAAGTACCCGAGAGGTTTTGATGATCCATAGTGAGTCAGTGAAGGTTTTGATGATCATGAGTTAGTCAGTGACGAAATCGACGCATTTTATGTATTAATAAAATCTAAAGTATAAAACTTAGTGCGTTTCATTAGTCTGATAACTACATCTTATCCTGAGAATTTTGGCTCTCTAGTATTATGCAGACCGAAGCTATGAGGGTTCGAAAATACGAAGAAACGCTTCGAGAAAACGTAGTTAGTGCCCTGCTTCCATTGGCTCGTCTTGGCGACATTTATATCAAAATGACAGTCGAGGAAATAAAATTGGAAAATTTAAATTAAAATAAATTTTTTCATCACCACAATGCGCCTTTGTCAATACAAAAAAAAAGAATAATTGAAGAGAAACCGTATTTTTCTACAGGTTATCTACAGGTTTATCCTTTTGTGTTAGGGTTCTGAACAACATTGAACTTGCGTAGAGTAGGTATCAATGAAGAGCATACAACTATGAGATTCTTAGTAATTGCAATAATAGCGTAGAGGTAATACACACTATAATTAATTAAAATTAAGTGAGGTTATAATATTCTAATATAGAATAAAGTCATATTTATTCTATCCAATGACGAACAAACTACACGACAGATTGCTGCTCCTCATAAGGAAAAAAAATAACCTCAGCAGTAGCAATTTGTGGTTCATTCACATACTTGTGCCATACAGTCGCTTGCGCGTGGCACATACCAGCTCCACTCCACACGGTTAAAATATGGACGTTACGTTGATAACACGTTCATCGCTGAATAAATAAACATTATCGCTCGAATATGGACTTATGGAGTTTCTTTACGGTTCGTTGTCGACATCAATTTTGATTAATTAGTGACTACCGCACAATTTGCCTAAGCGGTTAAATTGGCGCTGTTTAGTGCCTCGCTCACTATAAGTAACATAACCTCAAACTGTTAGCAAACCCATTACAATGTAGTGCACTTTAATGTCGACAAAGAGATGGATACTAACAAAGAGGGCAATAAAAAGTGCAATAGAAGAGGAAGAGAAATTGAGATCATTTACGATCGATTAACTTTTGAATCGATCAATTTTCCGCACTGCGATCGATCGATCCGATACGTTCGATGACAGCTCCCCCTTTGGCCAATGTTCGCTCATTTGCAGAAAAAATTTACTCCGTTCTGAATATTGTGCACTGATGGACTTCTCGGTTAAGTTACAAATATTTTTTTTGTGTGTTTTGTATCGTTTAACGTGAGCCAGATCGAGTTTGACCAACAACTGTTGTACCCTCCCGTATGGCGACTTTGAGTCCGAATACCTTGTTTTTCGTATTAATTTGATAAGGCAACGAAAGAAAAAAGTCTCAAGGCACTTCAAAGGTAACCACCATCTGTCATAGGTCTTCAGCGAGGATGCATGTAGGAGAACAAGAAAACTCACAAAATGACATCTTCAGGTGAATAATTGGAAATTTTAATGACAGCTAACTTGTGCAACACCTGATCACTCGTTAATTGCCGTGCCACCCTCGAGATAGACAGTTTTTTTCTACACGTTTTTGTTTCAACCCACGTTTAGCTTTTCAGGATGTGCTTATAAACTGAGAGCAGTATTATATATATTTTTATAATTACTGTTGTCGTGGGATAGTTACGCGAGATGGAATTTTAAAGACTGTCGCGGCAAAGAAAGAGTTCAAAAAGGAGCTGAACGACCCATTCAAATGGAATTTTTTATTTTTACGGTGTTTAGTTTTGCAAGGTGAATTATGAAGACGTCAAAAATTTCGCTGCCGGGAAACACCTTTTCTTTTGCATTTATGAATAAATTTTATGCCTCATTACAAAAATTCGATGGAATGGAACTGTTATAGTTTAGGTGGCAAATTTGTATGCTAATCTCACGCTAAAGTGACACCATCAATTTTTTATTCAATTTGCACTTTCATATTTCTACCTCAATAAGGAATTTGTTTGGAGATAGTAGGGCATTATGAGATTATTTTTATTTAGGCAATGGAGTGACCTAATTATTCCCGAATTTCATTGCATTTATATAAGTCGAGCTGCAACAAATGCTGACAATAATTCGAGATTGTTTTGGAAAATGTCTCATGAAGAGTCCCAAGTGAAAAGTAGTTGTCAGTTCTATTCTAGGGCGTAAGAAGATTGTTGCAAGTTTTTTTTATATGATATTGCCAAAGCTCTGGAGAATCCTTATGATTCTAAAGCAAAGCATTGGCAGGAAAGGAATCAAGGTTAAGGGATATGAGTTAAGGATTTGAGTGAAGAAGGTGTCGATGTACGCCTCGTTTGAAAAGTTTCACAAATTAAGGAATCACCAATAAGTTTAATAACCTTACGTTGAACTTTGTCTAACGCGGACAATGCGGTGTGTCCGTCCCCTGCCCAAATATGGAAATTATATTCGAGTCTGTCAGATGGAATGAAATACTTTTTACATCTCTGTAGAAAATCGAAGTATTTCATCGCATTTTTAGCGAATGCAGACATACATATGTTCCGTCCAGCTAAGATTGCTAGATATTTCAATGCCCAAGATGTTTAAAGAGCGCGAATTGGGTATATTCACTCCATCGACTGAACAGGTAGAGAGTGGGCTAATTGTTTTTTAAGAAAGCATTGAGATTTGGATGCGTAAAACATAACACCTAAGCGAGGTTCGTAGAAAAGTCGTTGTTTAATGTTCTCGACTGATTTCTGTAGAATTCTGACGAGAATTCATTGCAGAATCAAAAGAGTACGCAAAATCAAGGGTGTTGTTGTCGGCGAAACTATGAATAGAATTGCTAGTGAAAAATAAAAGATCATTGATTAAAAGAAAAAATAAGGTTGGTGAAAGAACTGAACCCTGAGGTACACCAGTATTGATTTCGTAGGGATCAGATGTAACTTCGAAAACGAGAGAAAGGAACTGGAGAAAGTAAATCGGTTGAAAACTGTCTGAATTATGTTTCCGGCCAACTTGAAAAATCTAGTTTTGAGATAAACGCGCTTGAAGTTTTGAGTAGTAGAAAATCATGAATACTTTTGCAATACCTTTAATCTCATTAAAATTCGAAAATCGAGCACTTAGAGGTTTTTCCCGGCCATAATGTTTTGGGACATCATATTTGAGGTCCTAAGGGACCATTTAAAAAAATAATCGATTTTTCGAAAATTCTCGAGTGGCCTAACCCCTTAAAATCTCTGGTTCCTCTAACTCCTTGTGGAAGTACCACCTATTTTGATTCTGCGCCAGTGCCTTCAACTGTGGCCACGATTTGTTGATCTGGGTACGGGGGGATTCCAATCTAGAGCCTGCTGTGCAATGTTGTTTGGCTTTCTTCTTAGTGTATGGCCTATCTATTGCCACTTTCGCCTGCGAATACTGATGTCTATCACGCCTTGGCCTGAAAGTCCGTGTTGGTCTTTGTTAGTAATGACCTCAGGCCAATGGATGTTAAGGATGCGCCGGAGACACCGGTTTACAATGGCTTGTACCTTAGATGTTCTTTAACAGGTCACATTCCATGTTGAACAGCATTACAACAAATTTTACGTTCGAGTCGAAGATCCGGAGTTTTGTGTTCCAGTATATGTTGTTATTACGCCAGATGTTAGCAAAAGTATTACATTCAACTCGCGCCTTATTGATGCCATCCTGTACATCAGCTTCAGCTCCGCCGTCCGCTGTAACTATGCTTCCGAGGTAGCCAAATTTAGCGACTTGCTCTATTTGCTGCTCTTTCAGATAAATTACCTGTTGTCTTCTGGAGTTCAAGCTCAAAAGTTTGATTTTCGCAGCATTGATCTTAAGCCCTGCTCTGCGACTTTCTCTGCTTAGGACTTCGGACATTTGGACTACATGAATTTTTTCGTTGGATAGTAAAATTTGTAAAAATAAAGAAATTGCTCCAAAAGAAATTTATTCCTAATTTAGAAAGTCATAAAATGGGAATTTGGAGTTTACATCTATTATAGTTCTTCCACAATAAAGTTTTGAAATCTAGACTACATTTTTCGAGTTCTGACCAGAGAACACCCCTTAACATCACTCATATTTAAAATATACTATTGAATTTCAAATAGACTAGCATTTACTGAGTCCAAGTATCCTTTCCTCTTCTTCTTCTTCTTCTCCTTCTTCTTCTTCTTCTTCTTCTTCGTCTTCTTTTTCTTCAGTTGGAGTGCAGTCTTTGCAATACGCCTCTTCGACAGCCTACTGTAGAGTGTACAACTATCTCTCTACGTGCAAAGTACTCTTGCCCTTAAGACCTGATACTTCTGTTGACTATTTGTCTGAGATTACGTCTTTCATGTACCCCGTAGTGAATGCCAAAAGGGTAGGGGGAGGGGGGTGAAAGAGAAAAATTGCCGTCAGTTCGAATACCGGCCTGTACAGTTGAAACAAAACCCTATCTCCGTGGGCACTAGCCTTCCAATGCTCAATAAGAGAAGCGCTCCAATAGTAAATCCATGCACTTAGATAACCCATCAATTGTGCAACGTTTTTTTTAAGGCGACTAAGCTGGTCAGGATTGGAAAAAAGATTTTTAGATGGAATAAACGACTGGCTGACTTTAAAGAACCGCTCAACAGAGTCAATTCTACTTGCATAAGTCGAAGTAATATTAAACTGAGCACGCAATTCCTTCCGTAAATCAAGGACCTGTACCCCGACAACCCCAAGTTATTCCGCCAATTTACACTGATCATCCCCGGCATCGCCAAAAAGCTTCTAGTTATGGGAGTAAGTCTGCTACAAGTGAATTTGAGTTAATATTCCTATATCAAGTAAAATTAGTAGACTTTAAACAAACAAAAAATTGCAATTTCTTTTAATGGATGAATCTACTAATTTTACATTATATAGGTATGTATATTAACTTTGAGTTATTATAAATTTGAATTTTAACTTAAACCGTTCTTCCACTCACCGATTTAATCAAGGTTTACATAGTTCGTTAATTAACCTTTGGCAGGAGGTGGGGACTTCAACGAAAGATGGTCCTTTGGATGTACATAGCCATGGTACGTACTATACTTACATATGGGTCACTAGTTTGGTGTCCTGTAGCAAGTACGTAAAACAAAATTTAGCAGAATACAGAGAACAGCAGGGGTGACAACCACGGGCGCCATCCGGTCTTGTTTCGTGGACGACGTGAACGTAATTCTTAACCTTCTACCTATACACCTACATATTAAAAATATCGCATTCACAGTGCTGTTAAGGTCAGGGAATCGGGATGCGAGGCCGCGAGATCATCCTAAATATGTTACCAGAGCAATTAACCTCCTTAACAACAGACTATATCTTTCCAAAGCTCAGTTTTAGCAAGAAGGTCTCCAAGTCATACAAACTTCTAGACTACGCCAGCGTTTTTCATGTAGAAGTTCTGGCTTTTTTAAAGGCCTAAACGCAGGAATCAGCAGGGCGCAACGTCGCTGTTTTATAGGACCGTCAGGCTGCTATAAAAACTCTTAACTCAGCTACTATCATCTCTAAATTAGTATAGAGATGCTACGAGGAACTAACCCGCCTGAGCGACCGGTTCATCATGACCTTGATCTGGATCCAAATACATAGAGGGAATGACAGAGCTGACAAGATAGCTAGGTGGGGCTCTGGTGTTCTTGGCTCCTTTGCAGAGATGGTGCACATTCCGCTTAAGATCGTTAAGAGGAATATCTTCTCGAACTTTCTATCAACGGCGAACTCCAAATGGAGTGGCATAACCTCTTGCGCCAAATCTATGAAGTTATGACATAAAAAGAACAATAGAAGGGACGTCGCCAGGACAACGGTGGTGTACACGGGTCATTGGATAATCGAGAACCACGCCGCAAGGCTAGGTATTACTTTTAACGCACATTGTCGCAACTTCAGGGATAAGAGGACGAGAGAAAGTCTTTTTTTTCTTCCTATGTGAATGTCCGACACTGGCCAGGGCAAGTTATCGGGCATTCAGCAGCCTTTGTTTCAACAATTTCAGAGATATCCAGGAGGTCAATTGGAGAAGTTATCCACTTCCTGAATTTTACAGGATGGTACTGATAACCTCCTTACGATTGCTCATTTCTCGAATTATACCATACTTTATCTGCGAAGAATTGAGTCACTTGTTTTTGTGGTATCAAAACGGCACATTGCGTGCTAATTGGGCCTCCACCACAATAAAATTAATTTTCAAACCTTTATTTTTTGGCTTAAAAACTTCAAATGTCCTTGTATGTTTACTTATTTTTAAAACATGCGACTGCTATAAAATTATGATTTCTTTTAGAGGCATAGGACTGTATTTGAATGGGTACAAATAATTTTAAAATTTTGAAAATACTTTTTAATCTCAGAGGAGTTCTACACTAAGCACGTCTCAAGCGATTGAATTCAAACAAAAGACCTTTACGAAGCGTGGCGGTACGCGTATTTGTACACAACGTTTTATGGTGTTTGTGACTAACGGCTGGCATCACAAAACTATTTCCCGAACCTGAATGACAGCTTATTGCTTTTTAATGTGTGGGTTCAGCTACGCTTGGAAATAGGAAGATTTTTGGTTGAACTTCCTAATCCTCTCTTCAGACACCTTGAGGTTGGTTAAGGTGCGCTTCGTGTAGTACGTTACTAATACTCTATTTGAAGGTAAGAACTTAACAATTAACTTATACTGTGACATATTATATGCACAAATCTCTTAGTAATCTAAATAAATTGATTTAAACAACTTATCCCCGGTCTCCCCTACAAAAAATCAATTATTTTAAAAAACCTGTATAATAAAAAAATGCGGAAATTTACAATTCGTGAGACATTTTTTTTTTGTAAATAGAAATAACAAAAACAAAAGAAACATGTTTAATATAAGAAATGACCTTTCCGAATCACCGAAATAGTTTCAGTTCTGCCGTCTTTAATCACTATTAACGAGCCGGTATGTTATATAAAACTATTTTTGAACAAAAGACATCAAATAAAATAAAAATCACATAAAAAAGCAAATAAACAATAAATAGAAAAATGTTAATAAAAATAAAACAAAAGAGAAGAATAAGTTCAATACGAAATCTATCTATGTTTCCGTTGACATTTTGGTAAATCTACCTCTATCATCAGCAAGCCGCGAAAAGGTTCTTGTCACCTATAAACAGTTACGCGATCTTCTATACACCCGAACGCTGATTTATCATCTCAAAAGTCAAAACATGAGATTTTAATTAGTGAAATCATTTTTGATTAAAATGCAAAATTTTTTATGAAACCAAAAATAACAATTAGCGGAGCGACATAAAACCCAGAAGACATTTAAGCAACCCAAAAATAGCCAATAAATTATGAAAACTGATATCGATTCCATTTGGAATAATAACTGACGAAAAGATGACTTAAGTTTACCTGCTCATTAGCATATTTTTATCAACGAAAAATTATTTAATAAAAAGTGTTAAAATATTTAATTGCTGCCACCTTTTAGGTGCAATTTGTCGGCAAAGATAAAAACGTTGTCCATCATCTCAAGAGAACAGCATCCCAGCCTACAATTACCTCAAAGGCAATAATCATTTCTTCAATTTGACGGATAAGTCCACGTCGAAAAAAGCAAACAAAAATCAGAAAAGCCGCATTCCCTCCCAAAATACTCCCAGCAACAAGCTTATTTCGCGATTTACACGCTGAAAATTTGTCGTGGCTTTATGAATCCTCCCCCTTGCCACCTACGCAATCACATTAATTACAGCTCAATACACTTTGAATTTAATTAAATCTTCGGGCAGTCGATGTACAAGCATCTCCCGGCCAAATCCAGAGTTGTTCAGTTTCGTTTCTGATGCTCAAGCGCACACCTAGGCGAATCAAAGATTCCCAAACGAAACCAACCAGAAAAAAGGTGGGAAACTCGTTTTGAGATTTTTCTCTTTTACCTGTGTTACAACTGTTCATGTGTGGCGGGAAATTCACTTGGTACTCGATGTTTTATCGCTCAAATGAATGTCGATGAATATTTCTTATATATAGTAAGAAATGAATCGATGAATTACTTGTGTTTGGTTTGGATTGGTCATCCGCTGGCATCGAATCAGACTCCGGCCACGCCTTTATTTTTCTTCTATGTAAGCTTTCAAGTGGAATTTGTCAGGTTTATGTTACATTTAACGGAATTTACGCGATTTAGTGGGAATTTCGTGGGAAAGTAGGTGCCTATGAAATTATGAAGGCTTTTGCATAAAAATTTAATTTTGTAACCAAATGATAATTAATTCCGAACTTTATCTCATTAAATAAGATTTACCTGTTCACTCTACCTCCGAAGTTGAGTAGATAATTGCAAATGACATTTTTGCCGACAGGTAAGACTTGAAAGTTTTTCACAAAAAAAAAAGAAGCAAATTATTGGTTTGTTCCACAGCAGAATAAATGTGACAAAGAAGGGAAAGTAAGAACACATTAAGCAGAGCCCGTCTACCTTCCCTGTCCTTCAACAAAGCTTGTTCACTGCGATAGCATTTAGTTGAAATCAGGAAATCCTAAAAGCATCAAATTTAATCAATTGAGATCAGGTACACCATTTAAAATAATAGTTCCAGTAATTGTACACAATTAACTTTTCAATTCCTGTTTATTTTTGGATTCTGTAGGTACAATAAGAATTGATAAGTTTTTTATGAAATCTAATCAAAGACCAAACACTTTCCAACTACAATCACTAATAAATAATACCGAAACTATCAAGATGTAATAATTACAAAAATCAGCCCTCGCAATCCCCAAAAACCAGCAGGAAACCGAGATCTATACTTAGCCTAACTAGCAAACTATTCTAAGCTTAACCAAAGTAAAACATATTTAATAACTAAAGAAAAATCAGAACCCGTCTAGTCGTGTAGGTTCGATTCCTACTGGTAGCGACCTAGGATTGCTTTTAGAAGGCTATTGAGTTTTGCAGAGCAGTGTCGGTGGTTCGGATTTCACCTTAAATTGTAGGTCGGGTAAAGTGCTTTTCCCACTCCATTCCCCTCAAGGTGTTACGGGAAATCGATAAGAATAGCCAGAATAGATGGGCTGAGAGTAAAAGTGACCTATTTATAAGGTTCAGTCATAAATGGCTTAGAAAATGTTTCGCGCAAAAACGAATCGCGTGAAATTCCGGGCAAAAACGCATCGTAGAAAATTTCCGGGCAAAAACGATTTAACTACAAAAAGTAATGCAAAGTTAATGCAGTTAAGTAGTTAAGTCGTTTTTGCCCGGAAATTTTCTACGATTCGTTTTTGCGCGGAACATTTTCCAAGCCACGTTTGCCCGAACCTTATAAATAGGTCACTTTTACTCTCAGCCCGTCAATACTACACAATAAAAACACTTCATGACACACACCCATGAAATAAATTCAAGCTTACCGCAAGCGTGGTCGGCAATGCTATTCAATTCTGGCACATATAGTACTTGAATTTAGACATATATATATTTTATTAGCTGCGTGTGCCCGGCGTTGTCGGGACTTCAGGCAAGTAAAGTTCGTTTTCGATTATTTTTGCATCCACTCCCTTCCCACTCGCACCCCTAGGAGAGCTAGTGTTATCTTATCACCACAGTATCTAACGGCAACGGGAGTATCAATATTCATCTTAGCGACCTCGGAAATATGGTTTCACCACTAATATCGGTCGTGTTTGATTATTATTACATGTAACTCCATTCATACCACATTCCTAGGGGACGTTTTCCTCCACGACATCTAACGACAACGGGAATGTCATTATTCATCTCAGCAACCCCGAAAACTATGAACTCAATACTGATATCGGCAATTTCTTACATGTCAATACCCTCCTACCCCCACCCATACGGGGGCTTTGGTATTTTATCACCACTGTAACGGGACTGCCATTATTCATCTCAGCGATCCCGAAAACTAAGGCTTCGACACTAATATCGGTTTTTTCCTATTATTTTTCTATGTCACTCCCTTCATACTCTCATTCCTTGGGGCCAAAGACACCATCACCAATGCCGTGTTCCATTTTTGAGCCATCGAGGATACGGACTTGAAGCACCGCCGTCCCAGTCTACCCGCTCAGGAAAGAGAATCCTGAATCTTCTGCCGAAGCGCAGTAGTCACAATAAAACAAGACTAAAGAAAACAAAATTTAAGACTGCAAATTACATCAATGGATGTTTAATAGAGAAATCTAGGCATTTTAACTTTGATGTCTTTCCTTCCATTCAATTTGCTGGACAGCTGTAATAATTCCATGCTATTTCTAAAATTTGTTATAGTGTAACTGAAAAAAAGCTTAAATTCATTTCTTACTTTCCAGCAAGAGCGACGTCAATGTTTATAGTGATCACTATTGTTGATTAGGTTAGGGTGGCGGCTATCAGCCCTACAGCCGATCAGCCTCACATAGACCTATAAATGGTCCGTTGTGTTACTATTGTGGATTGGTATTACACTCCCTAGTAACACAGTTCAAGTTGACAACAATCATATTATCCCTATAAACCATAAAAATACTGGACCTATATGGCTACCTTCAGGCACATTTGCAATCACGAAATAAACGTATTGCCTGTGCGAACAATGAAAATGAAAGAAATGACAATGTAGAAAGAATTTTATTAGTAATTCGATTAAAACTAAAGATTAAAAGATTTCTTAATATATGTTTATTAAACTTGTTAATCCGCTGCATAACATTTTTAAGTTCCATCTCTGTAGTAAATTTCCACTTTGTTCCTAGAAAAATCCATTGATTACTGTAAATAAATTTCCTATAGTTTTACAAGCTTTTTGAAAGAAAATTCATCCCAAGTATTAAATAAATCCAATTTTGTAATTAAAACTTTATTTTACATTTTATTTAATAATTTATTCCTATTCTTTCAGGTTATAATACTACACATGATAGGAATGATAACAGCCCGCCACCAACACAATCCTCCAATAATACAACGATGCTGCCTCCATCCAGTATACCTCAACAGCAAACAACAGGTAATGGAAGCAGTGGCGGCGGTGGTGGTGGCGGTGGTGGTGGAGGTGGTGGTGGTGGTACAAGTGGAGGATCAATATCACCAGCCACCGGACAAAGCAGTAATAGTGCCAACTTAAATTATATGCAAATGGCAATGAGGAACTCAGCAGTTTTTCATCATGCAACTCAAATGAAAGAGGAACCCTCAACGGGAGGGTATTCTAATATGAGTGGCAATGGAGGAGGTCAGCAAGAAGATATAACGGTATAAATATTCAATTTTTCTTTAAAATAAACATACTAAAATTGTTTTGTATTATTTTCCAGAATTTTGGCAGTCTTTCCCATTTAGGACATTACGAGGAACATGAATATCATGCACTTCCTCAAGAACATCAAAATCAGTCCCCATATATGGAAGGTAGCCCTGATTTTTATTCAGGTGTTATGGAACACAAATACGGTAGTTATACAAGATCAAGGTTTCACGAGACCTATCCTGATTTTACGCCGTACGATGCCCCGCCGTTTCAAACCGTACCTGGTAGTACACCAACGCCTACAGATCAATGGAGTCCGCATCCTGGACAACATCCCGCCGCCTATATGAGTTCAATGGGTTTTGATAAAACAATCCTTGGAAGTTATCCAACTCAGGGTGGTGTACCTTGTTTTACGGGTTCTGGACCCATTCAGCTGTGGCAATTTTTACTCGAGTTACTTATGGATAAAACGTGCCAAAGTTTTATTTCATGGACTGGCGATGGATGGGAATTTAAGCTTACCGATCCCGATGAGGTAATATTAGTAATTTTGCTTAAATTTTTACACTTTTATAACATAAATTTATTACTATTTTAGGTGGCTCGAAGGTGGGGCATTAGGAAAAATAAACCAAAAATGAATTATGAAAAATTAAGTCGAGGGCTGCGATATTATTATGACAAAAATATAATTCACAAAACCGCTGGTAAACGATACGTTTACCGCTTTGTATGTGATCTTCAAACTTTAATAGGGTAAGCTTTCCATATTAATATTTGTTACAAAGGCTAAATTTTGAATTAGTTTATGTTACTCGCAAAGTATTGGGGGCAACTCTCAGTCATTTAAAGTTTAACTTATTTTGCAATTTCATCAATTGAAAAATGAAATTAATTTTGTATAAAATAAAAAAAGCATACTTGAGTTTTTAAAACATAATTACACGGTATAGACTTGCGAATACCATTCCTACCATACCTCACTATCGCTTTGGTTATTGTTTTAAGAAGCAACCGATTTTTATACTGTCTAAGGCTGTGCATATAAGCATAGTCTCTAGTCATTACTCTAACATCCCAATAGTATTTTAGCGTAATCTGTTGTCACTAAAAAACAACTAAGGGTTATTTCGTATTCTATGTATTTGTCTCTAGTCTGACCCATGTTTTGTAGTTTTTGCTTTGTTAATAAATAAAATGGTCATGTTTTTTAAGAAATTTAAATTCAGGATCCAGGCTAATTTGACGGATTTTGCCTTGCGTGTTTACCTGCCTGCCTAGCTAAAGACTAATGATTCTCAGTAAGACAAGAAATTAAATGACTTAATGATGTATTTTATGTTAACTGAGATTTTTACATCATTCTCTCGGAACTAAACTTCAATAACCCTACCGCATGACTCATTCCCATCGCTCTACGACAATTGTGTAAAATTAAAGACTTTTTATACTCACCTTAGTGAATAAAACCTGAAATTATTCGTAACTAGTGCGAATTATTAACAAATTTTTCTTTCTGATTCGATAACCCTTACCTCAATTAAACAAAACATTTGTTATAAGATAGATTGGCTTGTTGAATTTAAAAATTCGAAATACTTAAATACAAATTTTATTTTCATTAATTTAATGAATCACCAGAGCAATTGAACGCTTTTTTGGCACATTAACTAAGAAGACCTTTTCTGACAAAAGTACGCGATCTGCTTTTGATATTCCCAAAATTGTCTGCTTTTATAACTCTATTTATTCATTGACAGGTCTACAAAAAATGGAGTGATGATTGGTGTTGGTGGGGGTCACTTCCGAAGTAGTTTTCTGCGTAGAATCAGATTCCGCGTTCAGAATGGGGCCACCACATCAGAATATTAAGATATTTGATTCTATGTACTCAAAAAATGGTTTTTTTTGGCTATTTTTGAGGTTACGTACAGGATGAAAGAAATATGGATGAAAAAAATAAACATAATATATCTATTTATATGAAATATGAACTTCTTAATTTAAAATGGCCGAACTTTGAAAGAAAAAATCGTAGGTGACCGCTCAATAGCTTATTTTGAAGGGTAAGAGTAGTTTTACATGATGCAACTAAAAAAACGACCAAAAAAATTGTGTGCATCCTATACGTAACTTCAAAAATTGCAAAAAAAAAAACCATTTTTAGTGTACATAACCTCAAATATCTCAAAATAGTGATGGCCCCATTTTGACCTCGGACTCGGATTCTATGCAGCAAATTACTTCGGAAATGAGCCCCAGCGACCCAACATCAGAAGCTTGTAGAGCTGTGTATCGTTTAGTTCAGACACCAAATTTTTTATGTTACGTTATACATTGCGATAGGAAGCAGGCGGATAGTACAATAAGCTAAAGTAAATGATTTATAAATGACTTGGCTGCAGTACTCAGTTGTAATTTTATACTAAAAAAGGATAATATTCCAGAAGAAAAATACAACCTGGCAAAGAAAGTACCGCAGCGTTAAGATGGTATAAGGCTTGTTGGGTTATCCCACCCCATCCTTTGACTATGTATGGCCCCTTTATAATTCACTTAGTCCTTAATGTCTCGGACACTTGAAGTCGAACGAACTGGTTGAACATGACTTCAATTAAAACTTTTACTGAACTTGGGTAACGTTCTAAGAAAAAGTCATATGACAAAGAAAACTAAAGTAAGAGGTAGTTCACCAGGATTAGGAGAATTTTAATTCCTTCAGGTTGTGACATGTTTAACGCATCCAAAACTCAACGCTGTTTAATGTCCCTTAAAAGGCATCTGGCCCACCATCAACTCATTCCATCGATGGAATGAATTTACCCAATTAGTACTCTCGTAACAACTAGGATATTGAAATTACCAGCAATCTTAGTTGAATCGTATTCGTATATAATATTCGTATAGTTTCAGTCGCTTAAGAGGTATGTCTGTTTACTCGAAAGTTTTTACACAAAACCGAAAGTTTTCGTCCACACTGCGTCTGTTTATTTTTGGACTTGAAGAAATTTGACAGTCGAGTAGTTTGCCCTTTTGCCCAAATTTTACACACGCTGATGAGTGTGGACAAAATTTTGGCAGAATTCTTCTTCTTCTTTTATGGTTGACAACTAACAGCTAATTGATGATTGTCAAGTTACAGCTTAGAAATAAAAATTTAAATAAACACAGGGAACTATTAACTTTTTTAGTAATTTGTTATTCATTTTAATTTATTTTTTAGTTGCCGTCAATTTACCCAAAAAGCGTTTGTTAACTTTCACATTTTCATCTCCTCCACCAGAAGAACAATTTTTACTTGATTTTTGCCCACGTTTTACACACAAAGTAAACAGAATAATAAGCGATGTTATGGTTAGTGGTATGTTACTTGGTGCTGTCCTACAAGTCACACATCAGATTATATTGTTCAAAATGAAATATGAATCTTATATTTGAGCCTTAGACAAACGTCAAGGAAAGACCAATATGTGATATTCCACAATTCCTGATAACATCATTGTTTTAAAGAAATTAAATTTTTCAAGTCATTATACCCTTGGGCGTTGCGGAAAATTTGGGGAATCTTTTTTACAATTAGACAGAGCAACGCAAATGGAGCAAATACAATAGAATAATTTACAACCTATTTTCTTAGTTGTATGAACCACATACGTTTAGACGAAGTGTACACCATCACCTCATCCACTATTTTTTAATTCCATTTCCAATTATCTTTTTGATGCAATAAAGATAAAACAGGAAGAGCATTTTTTTTTTCTGGATCGATAAATTCAACACTCTCCGTATTAAATATCTTAGGGCAATCTGTCGAATGGGGATTGCCCAGGCATCAATAGGTAGAGATTTATCGAATTTATCTAGAAAAAAGTACTAAATACACAGCAGAGATAATTTTGTTAACGAAGAAGTATGTATATAGGAAACAGAGAAAAATAAACAACTGACGAGATCGAATCTTCATCTGAGGACCAAACGTATGATACTCCATTTCCTTAACCACTGGCATACCAGCGCTGTTACTGATATCTGTCCCATGGAGAAGCCTCAATCCTAAATGTATATTTAGTGCAGATGAAATAACTAGAGCTATAACTTCAGCTGTTTTTGTTACTTCATATCTTGCTTGGCAAACAAATAACATTTTAAGAGACAGCGATCCTTACGCTTGTTAAGCATAAAAGCACATCCAACAAATTCACTGGCGTGTAGATATTTGTAAACTGTAAGGCACAGCCAACCAAGCCAAAAGATTGATAATAATAGTAGTTATTATATAAGAAAACAGGAACAATAAACTCACATACTGATTAAGGGCAATAGAACATCAGCGAGATTTTGACAGTAACTTTCAACAAACTAGTGTAGGACACTGAGTTTGACGACCGAAACTCTTGTCGGGAGGAAGTGGCGTAAGAAAGTCTCGCTAAGACGTGGAATAAGCTGAAGACTACAGTCAGAAGTTGCAAAAGCTATACAAAAACCTTAGTTGGTGGGTTACAAATGAATTGTCAGGAATTCTACTATTACCGCTTACTTGTTTGGTCGGTTTGCCAGGCCTTTAAATTCTTTCGTTTTTGTAGGGTGCCATTAGCAATTCGTAATATCTTCAAATATGATTACTTTGCGCTACATTTCTCTTGAAAATGATTTGTTAACAATGATCTTTTTTAACTTAAGATTAGTTCCTATAGTTTATAGAAAGTTTGATGTGTGCGCGGTGTTTGCAACGTGAAGTTGCCGCAGGATCTCCAGGTGTCATGCCTAGCTGGCAGCCCATGCGTTCCTCGTCGGTTTGTGGTCGGGTTCTTGGACATCCGAGACACACACATATAATCAGAATCGCATGCCTGGGGTGAAAGACTGTTATCGAAGGAAAATCGAAATAAAATGTTTCTTCATGTTTAAACTACTGTAATTATTCTAGGATTTTTGTGCACTTCTTGTTTTCTCACACTTAAAATTTAAAGCAAGTGATATAATCATAGAAGATACATTGATATATACTTCCCTTTCTTAGGGGCCAGGTATATGCTGAAGCATAGAGCATTGACCGGCCTTACATTAATTCGCGACGATTATCTAGCTAGATGACCCGGTTATATACATGCAAAACGAGATATGTCTTCGTATTTAAGTTTAATTCGAAATAAGCAATTCAATACTTAATTATCAATCTCATAGAACCAGGTTATCTCTAATCGTATTTCCACAGTGCCTCCTGTTTAGAAGGAATGCATTTAGTTAGTAAAAACAAATACAAGTATGGTAAATGTAAACATAACTTAGATCAACTCCTCATGTTGGAAACCACTAGTATATAGTTATTACTTAACCTTTTTTCACAGATGGAAATCGTTAGGCATATTGTCGAAATTAGAAAGATCTAGTTTGGCTGACTACAAGGTGTGATTTGAGCAGTTCCCTCAAATAGATTTGAATATTTAAAAGTAATTAAAAAAGATCTTAAAAGCTACAAAGCGAAAGAAAGATTTAGGTTACAATTGATCTATAGTTTACGTCCACTGACATGGGTAATTGGAACGAGCCCGCGTTTACTGTTTTTATTGAATTTGAACTTTCTAAAGGCTACAACGTTTCGGCGAAGATTGCCGCGTCCAATGATGTGATAGGAATGTTAACAAATCTTTTTGATTTTTGGCTAAATTACATTTTAATAAATGTACATGTGTACATAAATTCTAAATTCGTTTTCTTTCTTGTTTTTTTTGTATTTATCTTCAAGTACGATAAAAACGGCGTGTTTAGACTATAAAAAAAATTATGCTTTCTCTGCTCGTAAGGTATAGGTTTATCAAAAACAGTCTCCTTTTGTATGCTATATTTATTTATTTATTTATTTATTTATTTATTTAACAACAGCTTCGCCAAAACTGGCTACTAAGAAAATTACAAATGATTGATGTGGACAGCGAAATAGGGATCCCAAACCGGGCAAGCGTATTCCAGAATGGGTCTAACGAATGTACAAAATAGGAGCCTGGTTAGATAGGGATCGTCAAGTTCCCTGGACCACCTTTTCACAAAACCCAGGGTGGAATTAGCCCTATTCACCACGAAGTCAATGTGATCCTCAAAGGATAGGCGGGAATTAAGAACAACCCCTAAATCTTTGACCCTATGTAGCCTACTCAAGACACTGCCATCCAAAGAGTAGTCGAAGAGAATGGGACAGTTTCTGCGGGTAAAGGTCATTATGGTACATTTTTTTATATTAAGGGGAAGACGGTTACTAGAGCACCAGTCGTGAAAAACGTTAATATCGGAGCTCAACAGAGCACAATCGTCGTCGCGGGAGACGACACGAAAAATTTTGGCGTCATCTGCATAACACAGAATCTTGGAGCTAGAAAGGAGCACCGAGACGTCATTAATAAAAATAATAAAAAGAAGTGGGCCAAGAATGCTGCCCTGAGGCACCCGAGAAGAAACCAAGAATTCATTGGATAGGGCACCACGAAACAGGACGCGTTGGGTGCGCCCAGAGAGGTAAGTGGACAACCAGTTGACAAAAAGCGGTGGGAACCCGAGCAAATGAAATTTATGAACAAGAATCCCATGATCGATTCTGTCGAAGGCCTTACTAAAATCAGTGAAAATGCAATCAACCTGTAAGCCAGACTCAATCAGAGGCAAGCAGTGATGCACGAATTCGAGTAAGTTGGTGGTGGTAGATTTACCCTTAATGAAGCCATGCTGAAAAGAGCCTAAAAAGGTTTTACAATGAAAACGGAGCACATCACTGGTTAAGGCCTCGAACGCCTTCGCAACATGACACAAGTTGGCGATGGGTCTGTAATTGGAGATATCGGACTTGTCACCCTTCTTGTGAAGGGGAATAATCACAGAATCCTTCCAGAGACCGGGAAAACGGCCACAAGACAGAGACAGGTTAAACAAATGACAAAGAATGGGGGACACAGATGAACAGCAATTTTTAAGAAAGGACGAAGGGACACCATCTGGACCACACGAAAATCCGTTGGACAAACTCGACAAATAATCGGTGACAGCACCATCGTCAAAAACTAAGTCCTTAGTTTCAAGGGAAGTATGAGGAAGCCTGGTCAAGTGAATAAAATCAGAAGAAACAATATCACAGTCAGAATCACAGAATGAGGTAATGAAGAAGTCGGCGAAATAATTGGCCACAATGACGGGGTCACAACTCTCGCAATCACCAAACCTAAGGGAGGAAGGGTAGCCTTCACTATGTCGCTTAGAATTAATAAATCTCCAAAACTGTCTGGGGTTAGAATGAAGAATATGTCTCGAGTCGGACAGAAATCTGTTGTAGGACGTCTGAAGATCGAGAGAGAAACGAAGGTAGAGGTTGTGGTAGGCCAGGTAGTCCTCGTCGCACCTAGAGGAGCAGAACCTTTTCCAGGCCTTATTATATGTACATATACATATATGCCGGGGATGTTATTCCATTCGACAATTAAACAAATTTCGAATTTAATTATTTCCCCGAGTGAATAGGAAATACTTTATTGAGAACGCTGGTTAACCTGTTCCGAGGTGTTCTTGCCTGCTGGTGTCTGACGGTACCTAGACTGAAGATTGGCATTGTGGAGCTCAATTGTTCACTCGTCGCAGGCAAAAATCTATAAGTTGGAGGGAAGAACAACATTTTTGTGATTTATCATACACAGAATTAATAAAATACAAATTATTTAATTATTAATTAATTAGGTGAACGCCCTGCGGAGCGTTTCTTCTTTTTGGAGCAGCTTGCGCTGGCTCTCGTTGCACTCAGCTATTACGCTGAACTTGAGCTGCTGGTGTTATATGGGCCAAATCACGTTGATGATGCCGATATAAAATAATTGACCCAGCGCTCTGGCATGATAACGTTCCAAGTTGGATGATGTTGGTGACTTTACGAGTGGGATAAAATTAACTTAATTGTCGGCTTCTCGTATTTTTCCCTCAAAAGGGGCACTTATAATGAGCATTATATATTAAATTATCCATCTACGTCTGTTGACAAGGAATGAGGATGCCTTCTTGTTGACTCCCTCTAGATGGCACATTCGTTCGGTGGTAACCACAGAGTTTAAACGGGTGAATGATCTGCGCTTCAAACTCATAGGTGGAGCGGAAAATAAAAGAAATAGGCTCACATTACAAAATTTAAACTCAAATAAAACTCATCGTAAAAAAACAAAAGAAGATAAAATATAACAAATCCACCAAACAAAGGGATTATGCAGTTGGTTAGTTTTACAATATGACATTTTACCTGTACCTTTAAATAACAAAACTTTTAATAATTCTCTCTAAACACTTCTGACGGAAGATTCGTATACTTAAGTGTAAAGTGAACTGCTCAATATGGGTGTAGTACAAGCCCTTTTACCCAAGCTATTAAAATGTCTGTGATGTATTTAAAGTGTAGATGCAGAAACAAAAATAGATTTATTTAAATATAATCACAATAAAATGCTTAACAATTCAAGTAATAATTTATTTTTCTACTTTCAGTTATTCTCCTGAAGAACTCTGCGCTAAATATGATATTAAGACGGATAAAAAGGAGGACGAATAAGTTACTGGTGCATATCAACTGGGGTACACCCCTGGTTAAAAGCGATAGCTATGCAAATGGGACTGCTAATAGTTAAGAACAGATCCAGAATATGAATTGCATACGTGGCTGTCAATTTGAGGAAACCATCCAATTCTTGGATATTCTTTGTAATATACGTTCTTCCTACCTTATAGCTTTAGCTTAAACATCAAACGTTTTAAAGCTAACCTTCTTTTGATCGCATTCAGTTCTACTTTTGTAATGTAGAAACGAATTTACTTCAGCGAAAATCAAAATTATTTAGCTATGCAATGTTATATCCCACAGCAGACAACGTTTGTTGTAAATGTAAATCCTTAAAGAATTCTATAAGAAAACATTTTGATTGTAAGCCAAACAGAAATGTAAAGTCACAAAATTATTCACGAAATTTATAAATATTAGTTAGATTTAGCGGACAAATATAAATATTATATAAAAAATCTGTAAGAAATCAAAACTAGAAACAAGAAAATCTGAACCAGATCAGATATTGTGTATCTTAGGATCAAATCAAATCGTTTTATATAAGATTCATATTTTCTTAATTTATTTTGTGTAAAGAACAAATCCTTTTTATATATTAATTCTAGTTGCGTTTCAATATTTTAATGTTTTTCGATAAGTTAAGTTTTTTAACTTTATTATGTTTTACAACTATTCTTAATAAAAATTTTAAAGAGAAATTGCCAAAACTTTTAAACATTTCATCTTTTGAGTGCTTCCGAGATACTCAAGTTCAATTTAGTAGGAAATAAAACAAAAATCTTGAGAAAAGTGTTATATAGGCAAAAAATTAGAAAAAAATTAAAGCCATTAAAGAAATAGTAAGAAATTTGTAAAATATTAAAATTTTGCAAATAAATGCTCAAATGCGTACTCATGTAATTGTTACATTGATGATTTTCTTTGTTTCATCCTAATTCTCTTTTCAGTTCAGATAATCGGCTATGCTGTAATGTGTGCAACGTGAAGTTTATTTATTTATTTAAGCTTAATACAAGCTATAACATAATACTAATACTACAAGCTATAATAAATGATAAGTCAAAATAAATAGTATAATCTACAATATGAGCTATAATTATAATAAATGCAAACTGGAAAGAGGAAGAATTAAGAAATGCGATATGGATGGGCGGGATCAAGATATAAGCCTTGGTGAAGGGATGATTTACTCAGATGGAAGTCAAAGGAGGAAAAGTCGTTGACTTTTCGTAGCATCCTGGTAATTGGTTCGCGTTGCCCGTAGTTCGGGGGATGGCGGTCAAGTCGGAAAAGGGGTGTGGACCTAAAGTTGTGGGGATTGGTATAGATGGGTAAAGATTGCAGGATTGAAGGACAGTCTATGGCACCAGTTAATAGCTCATGAATGAAGAGAATGTCGGAAATATCACGACATTTACTTAGGGGTTATAAGTCGATCAGTTTCAGACGGTTTTCATAAAATGGAAGGTTGAATCTGGCTATTCACTGAAGAACCCGTAGAGCAAAGCGAATGAACCTACGCTGGACAGATTCGATCTTGTTAATATTGGTTGTTTGTGTAGGTGACCATAGCTGCCTGGCATATTCAAGAAGAGGTCTAACGAAGGAGATATAGAGAGAATTGGAAACATAAGGATTGGAGAACTCTCTAGACCAGCGCTTCAGACACCCTAGCGCGAAGTTCGCTCTGTTAATTATACTGTCAATATGGGAACGGAAATTGAGTTCGCTATCACAGATAATTCCTAGGTCATACAAAGAGGTAACGATAGGGTATTGGTTAGTCGTGGTTAGACGCTTGAACGAATCGAGATCTTTTTGCAGGAGAAGAGAGTCGGTTGTGGAGGAGATATGTTTAATTATTTTCATGTCATCAGCATAAATGAACAGCTCTGACTGTTTGATGACAAATTCAACATCATATATTGTAAGGATGAAAATCAATGGACCGAGGTGGCTGCCCTGGAGGACGCCGGAACGAGCGACAATAGGGTTAGAAATGGATGAGCTGAAAAGAACATTGTACTAACGGTTGTTGAGGTAGGATTGAATCCAGGTGATGAATCTGCGGGGGGGGGGGGGGGGGGTGTAGCTTGAGCGATCAATTTTGACCAAGATAAAGTTATGAGAAATCTTGTCGAAGGCTTTACGAAAATCGGTTTTCCAGGGCACGGAAGCCATGCTGGGAGAGGAAGAAGATAGACTTGCAGTGGAAGAACATGGAATCATAGACCAATTTTTCGAATAGTTTAGATATGGAATAATATACGAGTTTTTCCATAATTGAATAAGAGGTTCTTGGACATCCAAGACACACAAACACATAACTTAAGTTCGCGTGCCTGTGGCGAAAAAGGGTTGCGGATTCCCTCTTTCAGGTCTGACACAAAGGATAAAAAAACGAAGGAGACAGATAAACGAGAGAGGGACAGGCTTGGTGACTCCCGTTTCTCCAGGCCACTGAAGTGTTAAGAAAATTACAGTAAGAAAAAACTACCCCCTATGTGAAAGATCAGATCACTAACCCACAACTTACCTGCACCTAACTAGGGTGCAGGCCCACTCTATAAAAAGCTGAAATAAAAACAAAATAAAAAAATAATTAAAAATCAAATCAAATCATGGAGGATGGGAAAAAGGGGATGTGGGATGCAAGATATGGAAGAAGCCTCCGGGAAGATGAACCAAAACGGTACTACACAATCTAGTTGAAAAACGCGAAGGTGCCGTTAATGGCAAGAATATTGTTCTCTGCGTGGTTCTTGATATTAAAGGTGCATTCGACAATACGTCAATAACATCCATTGAAGGAGCGGCCGGCGATAGAGGAATCGGACTGCCGTCGGTTCGATAGATTGAAGCAATGCGTAGTAACCGGAAGATCATGGCAAGACTGGAAATAAATCGGTAACAGTAAGCGCGACCAGAGGATGTTCCCAGGAAAGAGTTCTTTACTCTCTGCTGTGGACACTTGTTGTTGACGGATTTCCTGCAAAAACTAACTAACAATAACTATTGATGTCAAGGCTATTATACTATATCTGGAAAACTACAGAATACTCTCAATATAGTACTGATTTCATTATTTAGTGAAAACAACTATTGTCTCCTTTTCAAGGAAAACTGAAACTGGAAGCTCCTATCTTTGAAGGAACACAGCTAGAATTCTCAAGTGAGCTCAAATATCTAAGTGTGCTTCTAGATCAAAGACTCGCTTGGAACCCCAACTGAATAGTTAGATAAAGCTATGACTGCAGTCAACTCTTGTCGAAGATTCTTCGAGATAACCTGGGGCCTAAAACCTTAGATGCACTATGAGTATTTCAAGCGATTTTGACTCCATTAGTCATCTTTGCGGTCTCGTATGGTGGCCAAAAAGAGAACAAAAGATAGGGCAATCTGCATTACAAAAATTACAGAGAACAACCTGCCTAGAGGTGCCGGGTGTCATGGCCACCTGGCCTGACACAGCTAGGGAGGCTCTTCTGGATCTCCTTCCCTTCACTGATCTCAAAAAGTCGAACTAGAGATTAATGGGTCCTTATGCAGAAAAATTAACAAGAGCGCTAACTCAATATTTTATACGAAATAGTGAAATTGGTCTAAAGATCGATCTCATTTTTTCATATAATGTATTATGTCAAAGCTATTGCACTTTTTTTTAAAAAGATTGTATATAATAAGTGTTTTAACAGTGTAAGAAGCAATATAGAGTATATAATTGCATACTTTCGGGAGCCTTTTTTAGAATTATCATTGCTAAGTAAATTACATGTCTGATTTTGCATTCTCCACATCTGGTAGTACACTTCTTTTTTATTTTTATTGGATTGCCCATCTTATCACCTTTCCAAAAAGGTGCAACATGCCAAGGTAGACAATGGATTAGAAAAACCGAATCCCTGACTACCTAATTATTCTATTGCCCTTTATTTAGGAAATTCTTTAAATAAACAACATCGTGAGGCAAGACCCTGTGACGAGACGAGACGAGTCGCAAGACGATTAGGAGTGTCTTTATGTAAGGTTTGGAGGGTTATTGATCCATAGGTATTACGTCCATATCACCATCACCCATTCCAAACACTACTGGAAGGAGATTCCGAGAGATGATTGGAACTTAGCACTTGGCTTCTGGATCGCAACATTGATGACGGGGCGTTTCTGGACAAAATTCTGTGGACGGATGATTCTCAATGCACCAGGGATGGCATCACGAACTTGCATACCCTCCATACCTGGTCGAAAACTAACCCACACAGGACAAAGGTGACCTCATTCCAACAGAGATTCCGTTTGGGCTGGCATCATCGGCAACCATTTGGTAGGTACCTTAGTTTTGTCCGTAGGCACAGGCTTTTGCTCAAGTAAGCCGAACTTTTAGAAGTAAACACCTTGGACAACAAAGGGATCCCTTTATTATATACGATTTTTATTCTAAACTAGAAGATTTATATAGGGAATTAAATTTATATAATAAACCCGAAAGTATATGGAACGTAGACGAGACAGCATTTAATCATGACCCTCGAAATACCAAGCTAGACACAGGTATTGGAAAACTGGCTCAAAGATAATCTCCTAGAAGTGGAAGATTGACGATGAACGGTTTAGCTTGTGTTAAAGCGTCTGGACAAAAACTATGTCAATGAAAATTGTTCGATGAGCGAAAATGTTTTCTCTCTGTGGTTCAAGAACGTGTTCATTTCCTAATGCACTTCTCGTCCAGCATTGTTAATATATGATGGGCATTTGTCCCATATTTCAACTACCTTACTTGAATTACCAATTGAAGAAAATTACCATTGTATACTTCAGCGCTTCCCCAGCCTTTAGACATATCAACATTTAAAGGACTCAAATCATCGCGGGATATATTGCTGCCTGAATCGCAAAGAAACCACATAGGACAAAGTCCTTACAAATCAGAATATTCCAATTCGTTAGGAGCAGTTTGGTATACCGTAAAGGAGATTTCAGTAATTAATGGTTTTAAAAAAACTGAAATATATCCTTTATGTAAAGAGAAGATCTAGATCTAGATGAATTACTATCTGTGGTGGGCTCAATTAAATCCACAGCAATTGGACCTGACAATTTATCGCCCCGTTTTATTAAGATACTGCTTCCTTTCATTGCCGATTACATCCTCCACATTGTGAACACATGTTTAATGTCCTCTTCGTTTCCTGTAAGTTGGAAGGCTGCCACTGTATTGCCCATCGCTAAGAAGTTTCCTGCAGTATCGATAATCGACTTCCGTCCAATAAGCATTTTGTGCTTTTTCTCGAAAGTATTTGAAAAGATTATGTCCAAGCAAATACTGGCTTATGTCGAGGGGAACGTATTTCCTATCTTGTTGGCAATCTGGTTTCAGATCTTTTCATAGTTGTGAGATGGCTGTCTTGAGGGTATCCACTGACATAAGAAAAGCCATGGATAATGATCACTTCACAGCTTTAACATTACTGGATTTTTCTAAATCCTTCGATTGCGTTGACCACAGCTTACTTATTCACAAATTCCACACGTACTTCAACTTTAGCTCATGTGCTGCCTCTATGATAGCATGTTTCTTGTCGGATTGTTCCCAAAGAGTGCAGATCGATGGCGTAATCTCTGGTCCATTAGTTCTTTCACGGGGCGTACCACAGGGATCAATACTGGGACCACTTTTATTCAGCCTTTTCATCAATGATTTGCCAAGTGTGGTGCGTGATGTGAAAATCCATCTTTACGCTGATGATGTTCAGATCTATTTGGGTAGGCCTATTGGGCTCCTTGAGGACTGCATCGAACGTATAAATGCCGATCTTGGTAGAATATTTGATTGGTCAATTGCGAACAGATTACTTTTGAACCCCGGAAAATTTCACTCTATCATGTTTTGTACTAATCCTCTTGTTTTAAGTAATGCTCCTCAGATAATGTTAAAGGGTTCTCCATTGCCAGTCCTAAGTAAAATAACTAATCTTGGTATAATTTTGAGGCAAGAAATGAACTGCTGTGCAAATGTAAGTGCGAGAATTGGCAAGATATATGCTGGATTACGAAGACTTTGATTGTCAGCCTATATTATCCCGAGAAGTACTTGTCTTTGGTTAAGGCATTGATACTCCCCATTTTACCTTCGGTAGCTTGGTTTTTCCTCACTTAGACAGTCACTGTGCACGTCGATTAGAGGTTGCTTTTAACGACTGCATTAGGTTTATTCACGGACTACGAAGGTTTGACCATATCACACCTTTCAGATTAAGCCTTGTCGGGTCCAGTCTGGAGATTTACCTGAAACGACGAGCGTTGCTGTTTCTATTCAAGCTGCTTAAATAGAACAAACCACCATACCTCCGTGAATACTTCCAATTTACAACATCTCAGCGAAACAGAAATTTACTTGTACCGCGGTTTAGGAAATCAGTTATGAATAGTTCTTACCCTGTCAAATTAATTCGCTTATGGAATAGTCTTCCTCTAAATATTCAAACGGCTGGCACTGCCAGTGCATTCGGGCGTCTTTTAGACAATCACTTTGCTTCACTACACTGAAGCATCTAAAGTAGCTATGTAAATTAATTTTAAATATTTTTTTTCTTATTTCCTGTTCTATTTTTCTCTTCTTTGTTTTCTTTCTCAATTAATATTTCTAGCATTTTGTTTTTGTTGAAATAACTTATGTAGCACCACTTTTAATTATACAATAAAGGATTTTAAATCTTGTGTATATTTACCTGTAATAAATGAATATGAAATATGAATATGAAAATTCCACGTTCATCATTTGATCCTAGGAAATTGCGACGATATGATGAATAACTAATTCCAACGAATATAACACTGGTTTAGTTACTTTGTCCACAGAAAATAACGACATTTATAGAGAAGAGCCTAGCACCAGTTTACTGCAACTGACCACCAATTTCTCAGGAGATACTTATAATCTTGTCGTGCAGTCTTTTTAGGAACAAAGAAATATTGCCGAAAATGCCTGCTGTAAGAAAAACTACAAACGTCAAGAATTCCATACCTATTACAACGAATAAGAGGTTCAGGAAGCCCATAAGTCCCATTGAATCTTCCAGTGAAGATGACTTTGAGATCCCTTTTGCAGAAACGGATGACGATAATAACTTTGTTTGCAATTTTTCAGTTGACGAAGGATTAAGTAAGAATTTTGTCTAAATAAAGTGGTAATTTCGATTCCATTATTCCGACAAACCCTTGTTTTTCATGAATAAATTTTTATTTTTGCTTCAAACTACATGTCATTAACTTACCTTTATATCCATAGTTACCCTGAATGCAATTTTAAATTTTATATGCGATTTTAAAGACTTTTAAGATGTGCTTCACAGTACACAGTACTTCAACAGTACACAGTACTTCAACAGTACACAGTACTTCAACAGTACTAACTTAACTTTCTTTATGGTTGTAATACAACTCCCTGAAATTCTATATTAAGTCAAAATAAAATAACGTGAATTCCATCCGCAGTTTCCCCCAACTGACCCTACCGAAAATTATCGAATTTCAAAAAATCCTTTTTCAAAATGAATTATACCTTATGTGAAAGTCAAAAGTGGGGGTACTCACATAACAACACCTAATAAAATTTACAAACCATGTTATAATTATGACACAATTAATATTTTGTCTGACGACCATTGGCTACTAGAATGGCATTTAGTCTCCATAGCATTGAAAGAACTAAATTTTCTGTGGTATTGACTGGAATATTCTGTCATTCCTGAACTAGAGCTTGTTTGAGGGATTCTTCGTTTGTAATGGTTTTACTGCGAATTTTCCGATCTAAGTAATCCCATAAATGTTTAATCTTAAATCCGAGTCCGGGGAGGATGATTCAATTGTTTTGGCGTATTGTACAATAACCATTTTTTCATTATGTGCGCCGCATCCGTAGGATCATTGTCTTGTTGAAAGATCTATCTCCTCGGCAATTCCAACTTCCTCACATAGCTGCGTTCCATTGGGCCATGCAGAATACTCCGGCGTACTTCCCTTCCCCATGGAACGCTTTTTCTTTACCCGACTACTACGAACCGCTGTCAAGTTTGGCATTTCATAAATTGTACTTGCAGATTTTTGATGTGCTGTGAAAAATATGATATGTTATGCGATAAGTGCAGTAATTTTAGAAAAAGTTTTAACGTCTTTGATATTTACGGGAAGCCGATGCTTCTTTTTAAACACTTTTAATATTTGTGAAAAATTGAAACAGCAAAAAAGCCACTTATTGAGCACAAAAACCCTAGCGGAAAAACTCGGCGTAACTACACCTATATATGATCAAGTGTAGCTGAGCGTACTTGGATGTACGCCGGAGTACTCTGAATGGAAATGAATAAATTCAGAATTTTCATCACTACAATTAGAATATAATTCCAGAACAAAAGCAGGTACCGTTAGTTAGAATTGATAACAGATAAGCAAGTGTGCACTGACTTTTGGCCTGTAAATAATGCACTGTCTTGCTTTATTTTTTTTTTATAAAATTTTTCTTTTTGGATTTTTGAAGTTATTGTTTTAATATTTTTTATAAATAAATAAATCTTTAATTCTTATCGATCATTAAAGATTTCGTCCTTTTTTAGTTTTTTTATCCAGCTTGAACAAAACTGTTCACCTCTTGTGAGGTTATGTTACGTTTCTTTAGATCTAAGAGTATTGACACATCAGAGGTGTCATGTAGGAGGATAAGCGGTACTTCAAGGCCCTATTCATCTTTCCTGTTGGCTGCTCTTACTCCGGTGACCGATGCTCTTCTTGGGAATAATTTCTGGCCCGTGGATGTCTTTTATAAGATCTTCGTACCTCATTCTCACCGCCGTGCCAGGCCGATAGTCGCTCAATCTCCCAATTTAAAAAACGGGATAAGCTCTCTCTCTACTATCAAAACGTGAGAAGGTTAAGGACTAAAACTAATAATTTTTAACTCTTATTTTGATTTGATAGCTTTATCTGAGACGTAGTTACACCAGGGTATCTCGGATGCCGAGCTGTTTAATGACTCCTTTCAGGTTTTTCGCAGGGAAAGGTATTCGGAATCATCTTTACAGGGAGGTGGGGTTCTCATTGCATGTAGAAATTTTCTAAATGCTACTTTTGTGGACCCTCCGTCTTTTTCTCATCAATTTGATCTGGAACAAGTCTCAGTAAAGGTTTCACTCGATTCGGGCAACCTCTTTGTAATTTGTTGTTACATACCTCCAGATATGGGCATTGTCGTCGATAATAATGTGTTGAGTCGGTGTGACATTCTTATTCAGCATATCGACTTTACTCATGGACGAAATTGTCCTAGTAGGGGACTTCAACTTACCCAACGTGAGATGGGTAGTGAATGATGATGACGATAGCTATCTTTTCCATAACTTGACTGAGGGACAATCACTGTTCCTTGACACCTTGGCTAGCATGGGACTTTGCCAAATGAGCAATGTGAGTAACAATATGGGTAGACAGCTTGATTTAGTGTTCTCTACGAACTCCACGCACCACGGAACCTAGCCTCTTTCCCTTGACGAGTCTGGACATGTTTCACCCTCCATTGCTTGTCACTTTTCATTGTTTCTCGGATGTGCGTGTCGATAATCTCGAATGTGAATTTAGTTTTAACATTAGAATGGCCGATTTTGAGGCTATGAATGAATATCTTGGTGATTTAGACTTCCATACCTGTTTGTCTAGTGACGATATTGACAGGAACGTATCTGGTTGCTATGAAATTTTATACGCTTTCGCTAGGTTTGTCCCCTATGTCCGGGTTAGAAGTAGAGAATCCGCTCCCCCTGGTTTAACAGAGAATAAAAAACTCTCAGAAATAGGAAAAATAGACTCTGGAAAAGATACCTGCGAGTGGGCAGTATGGACTCTAGGCGTGAATTTATTCTGTGTCACGAACCTTTCATAGGTCTTTCTCGTTCTCTATATGAAGAATACCTACTGAACCTTAGAGGCAACTTATTCTCTGACCCGCGTGCATTTTTTGATTACGTCAATATGAAGAGAAGGGTTGATAACTATCCATCGACTATGGAATTCGGGTTAAGTTCCAGTAACGATTCTAAGGTTATTTGTAATTTATTTGCGGAATACTTCAGGGGCGCAATTGAATCATCCGATTTTTTTCCAAAAAGAAGCAACTTTTCGCACATTAATAATAGTAATATATCCCCCGTACCTATTCCATCTATCATGAAGGAGAGCTTATACAAGCATATTTTGGATCTTCCGGATGACTTTTCTTGTGGCCCTGATGGGGTTCCTGCTGTTGTCTTTAAGAAGTGTTCTTCGGTGTTATGTCCTTTACTTTCACTCTTCCGGCGGTCCTTCTTGGTTGGTCGCTTCCCTGAATGATTCCCAAGTATGCGTATTCTCTTACTACATCAGTTGCCACGTTACCGTAGCACCAGTTCTCAGTGTCCCTCCTCCTACCGCCACCCCGCTGAAAAATCATGATCTTCGATATCCCTAAATTTACGACAAGGTTCCACATTTGACAGTATCCCTTTAACTGATAGATCATTCTTTGCAATTTAATTGGGTCATCGGAGAGGATAACTAAGTCATCTGCATACATAAGCACTTTTATTTCAATATCTTCAATTATTAGTCCACTTTCCAGAATCCCCTCAATGTCGTTTATAAACAATGCAAATAACAAAGGACTCAAAGTACATCCTTGCTTTCCCCCTGTGTTACTAAGGAAACTCTCAGAGAGCTTATTTGCGACTGTGTATTTTCGTACATGCTTTGCAGTATTCTTACAAATTTTGTCGACATGCCTAATTTATAAAGTTTAAAGAACAGCTAGTTACGATCTATAGTGATTTAAAGTCGACAAAAAATGCATATGTATACCTTTTTAGTATTTAGCGAGTTACTCAGCTTTATAATATTTAATAGGTTAAATATGTTATCCACCGTAGAATATCCAGAACGAAAGCCAGCTTGGCACTCGTGTAGGATTTTAAACGTTTTCTCCCACAGGGAAGCTCTGCAAAAAGTTTCACCGCAGCATCCATTAACGACAGCCCTCGGTAATTCTCTACACAGTTCGCGTCTTGTGTATAGGAAAGATGACAGATTTTACAAAGCCGCTGGGAACATCACCATTTTCGTAGATTTCATTGTAACATTTTAGCAGACATCTCAAGAAATCCTCAGGTGCGTGTTTATAAAATTCATACGGATTTCCATCAATACCGGGAGCCTTATTGTCCTTGACTTTATTTAGAACTTCTTGCAGCTCACCAAGCTCAAAATTGCGGTCAATACTTCAAGTATTGAAAGAAAAGTACCGAGATACCGATTACAAAACCTCGAGGTATTGAAAGCAGAGTATCGATACTCCGGTATATCGATACAGTATCGCCCATCTCTATAGAATACCCAGGATTGTGATAGGACAACACAACCAATGTGCAAAAGATCTTTGGAAAAGGATTAAGTATCGACCGAGCCGTAATTTGTTGTAAGTGAAGAAAAACGTCACTAACGTCTTATGTCCTACAGAAATTTTAAACAGTTCAAGACATTATTGTTTTTCCGACTCTACTTTTGCTTGAAAACTGCCTATAACATTTCATTTCGCCTAGAGTTTGATAAATAACCTATTTAGAACCGGATTTCTTTTTTAATTACATAGAACATTAAAAGAGGCTTTATCTAAAAAGAAATTAGAATATTTGCCGAAAATTTGTTAGTTTTCTAGAACGGAAGAGAGCGCAATAAAATTTGAATGGCACCATCACTTTCAAAATTTTCGAGTAGATTAGGAAAACATGATTTGGTGGGTGAATGACTCAGAAAAAGTATACTGATAAGCCTGTCTAAGCGTGTTTCACCTAAGCAAAGTTGAAATAAGTTTGTGCAAGGCCAAATTTTATTTTTGAAGACTAGAAGGTTATTCGTCTTAAACTCTGCCGGGTTTATTACCATTTGAGTGCAACCTTCTGTGTCTTCCACGAAATATTTGATAATTGTTTAAATTGTACATATTTTCTGATGAAATACAATTTTATTTGCTGAGATAATAACAATTTATAATGCGGAAAGGAAATTCCATTCTTGAAGTTTCCTTGTTTTGTTGCTAGGATCTTTTCGGCTTTTGATATCTATACTGATTCCGTCTTTCGTAAGCACAATATACTTATCTATTTTCACTTTGGTGTGTTATGTATAATGAAGAACCGCTTATTTACGTCGAAAATATTATTACATTAATGTTTAAAATAATATTAGGATGAAATAAATCTTTACTACAGCCAGGAGGAATCCAAACTTATCAAAATACTACTTGAAAACATAAAAAATGTTTGGACGTTTTTGCAGAACGGCGTTTAAACCAAAGTAATCCATAATTAAACCGATTAGATACAGAAAAACCCGAATAGTAAAAATGGCACCGAAGACCACAAAAATTACTGAACCGGAGCGTACTTTTTACAGTAGAGTTAAAGAATTTACTTGATTCACAAATAAAATCTCAGCTATTGCCATGCTGCAACAAATTGTCACAGGTATAGTATAGGAACAAGGCAGAACCAAATTATTTGAATACTTAGAATATAAACCAAAACAGTATCCACCACCCAAATTGTGTTGGAAACCATTTGCGATTGTATGCGAAGTTCAGTCCTCTGGTTCCTTTAATCCCTTCTGGGGCATAGGGCGTCTATTATACCGACTCTTCACTTTTTCCGGTTCTACACCAACGCCTCAACTATGGCCACGATTTGTTGATCTGGGTACCTTCCGTTTCGAGAGAACTTCTCCATGTAATGCGCGCTCGCCTAATTCGTCATCTTACTTTTATTCCGTGGGTATTCCCATCCAGATTCTGCTGTGCGAAGTTGTTTGACTCTTTTCTCAGTGTGTCCTATCCATTGCCACTTTTGCCTGCGAATACTTGTGTCTATCCCGTCTTGGCCTGTAAGTCTATGTAGGTTTTCGGTGGTAATGACCTCCGGCCAGTGCATGTTAAGGATGTGCCGGAGACACGGTTTGACCAAGGCCTGAACCTTAGATGTTATTTGACAGGTCACTTTCTATGTTGAACACCCTTACAACAGAACAGATTTTACGTTCGACTCGAAGATCCAGAGTTTTGTGCGTCTGGAGATGTTGTTATTGCGCCAGATCTGAGCAAAAGTATTAAATGCAACTCGAGCCTTATTGACGTGAGTTTGTACATCAGCTTCAGTTCCGCCGTCCGCTGTAACTATGCTTCCGAGATAGCAAAATGACGCTCTATTTGCTGCTCTTCCAGATAAATTTCATGTTATCTTCTGGAGTATAAGTTTGGTTTTACACATGACTTTGTTTGTTGGAGAGGAGACATATATCGTCGGCATAGTCCAGGTGTGTAAAGTGGTTAAAGAGTTTCTATCTATTCCCTCGGGATGGGTGGTCGTCTAGGGTGCTGCCCAATACGTCATTAATGATGATCAGGAAAAGCAAAGGTGAAAGTATGCATCCTTGTCTTACTTCATTCAACACTTGGAAAGGCTCCGGCAGTTTTCCCTTGTGCCGGACGTGACATTGGGCTTATGAGTAGGACTCCTTTATGATGGTAACAATTCTTTCTGGGATGCTTCTCCTACGTTAAGCCGCCGCTATATATACGCAATCCATACTGTCAAACGCCTTCGCAAAGTCGACGAACATCAGATGTAAAAGGGACCTCTATTCGGCGGGTTTCTCGATGATAATTTGTAGGTTGTTAATGAGATCGTTGCAGGAGAAACCCTCACGAAAGCTCTAATAGTGTATTCTTGATTCGCATTAAGATGATTTTAGCCATAAATTTGGAGACTGCAGTTTAAAGACAGATACCTCGCCAATTTTCACAACTCCGCAGGTCTCCTTTTTTTGGAAATCTTCACAATTGCGCCCGTTTTCCTTTCACTGGGATAGGTCTCGAATTCCCAACATTCCTGGATTACGGAGAGAAGAGCATCAGCCGCAACAATGGGATCCGCCTTAAGTAGTTCCACTGGTATTGAATCAATCCCTGGGGCCTATACAAGGTCCATCGACTTGGTTGCGTCAGCCAACTCCAATCTTATCGGAGTTCTGGTTTAATGTTGGGCGCAGCGGATGTTCAAGCTCGTGTGAATAGGTATTCGACGGTCCGAAGGTGTTGTTTAGGATTTCAACAAAATATTCTCTATACTTCCGCAGTTGATGTTCTTCCGTGACAAGAAGGGATCCATTAGTACCTCTTACAGGATGCTGTGCTATAACTACCTTTCCTGCCAGTTTTTTTGGCAATCTTGTAAAGATCTGCACTGTCACCACGGTAGGCCGCTTCTTCTGCCTTTTTTGATAACACGTTGATGTAGTTGCGCTTGTCACGTCTTACACTTCTTTGAACGCCTTTCTGTACAGATCGGTATGCAGTTCTGAGATGATATTTAACCGCAACGTTGGTAGCAGAATTGATGCAGTCTTTAGTCTGCTTTCGTTCCTGTAATCGTCCAATGTGTTCTGTACCACAGCTTACAAAACATTCCTTCGCCCTTTCTGATTTTTGGTCTATGGAGTCATCGGTGTTATGACACAGTGCATCAGCTTTTTGGCGCAATGCGGTTGTATATGCGCTGCGGATGTTTGGTGTTTTAAGCCTCTGCTCATTAAGCCGTGGAATATTAGATGTTGTGTTATGTGGGCGTTTTGCTGCTGTGCATAAGCGAAACTTAACTGATAGAAAATGGTGATCAGCGCCGGGCTTATACCTTCATCAAGAAGACACTTTTTTCAACTTTTTTAAACAGCAATATGGTCAGTATGATTCTCAGTTCTGTCAGCTGGAGAAACCCAGGATGTTAAGTGGGATTTTTGTGTTTAAATAAGGATCCACCAATGACAAGTTGCCGCTATTTAAAAAATTCAACAAACAACTCCACATTTGCGTTCCTGTTTCCGAGCCCAGACTTCCCCATTACATGCTCCAGGTCGATGTTGTTAGAGCTAATTTTAGCGTTGAGATCCCTCATGACTATTTTGATATCACGTTTAGGAGCCTTTTCAAAGATGTCGCCAAGGAGTTGGTAGAAGGCCTCTTCAGTTGTTATATCCGCTGTTGAATTATTGTTACACACCCTGGATACCGCTGACCAGTCCAGTAGTGATTGACGGTCAAGCTTGATTAGCAACAAGCCTACTCCTACCATGCGTGTTTATCTAATTCTTCCTGGTGAGAGTATAGCCGCATGATCTCTCCACTTCTTCTCCAACTAGTTTCAGTTAATCCCAAGATATTTATTTTATAATGGGCCATTTCCCCCTCCACCTCGATGATCTTTGGGTATCCACACTCGTCCTACAGAGTTCTCACGACGTTCCATAGCCCAATCGTAATCATATCAGTCCGAGTTATCCGAGGCGTGCTAGAATTTTCGTGTGTTTTCTTTTCAGATAAGCGGGTTACAAGCCTATCTATCCTATCCCAGAAAGAAGGCTGCCCCTTTAGGCGTCCTGGGAGTCATCGAGAGTGTATTTGTATAGCGCGTAGATACTCTCTAAGCTGTGGTGATCTGGCTGGCGCGTGGATTTCCCTCCTATTTAAGCTAGTAGTTGTTGATGAAGTTCTAAAGTTGCTATTGAGTACCGGAACACAAGTGGTAGTTTATGCGGACAATATATTCTTATTAGTAACAGGGAAGTTCTTAAGCAGTTCTTAGATTGTCAAATAACTGCGGTTTAATAGCCAAAACCAAAATGGTTTTATTTATAAGGAGAAGATGATTCAGACACCTTGAACCACCCAGACTTGGGGGCAACACCTCATTCTTTATTCCAAACTAAACTGGGCCATCAACACTGAAGAGTGCCTCAGGAAGGCTCCGATAGAATTTAATGCTTATAAGAAAACTCTAGGGAAGAAATGGGGAGTTATACGTCAATAGTAATTAGTAATCCTAATTTACGGAGTCTTACTTTCGTGAGACGAACTGTCACTTTAAGCAGTTCTCCAAAGTTGAGCTGACTTCTTGGGCATCTCAGTACCCCGCTAATTTTCTGCTTTGGAGGCAATGCTCCATCTCCCTCCACTCTACATCCACCCTCAACTCCACATCCGCCCTCCACAAGGAATACAAAAATTGGAAAACTTCCACTATGGCCAAAGCAGTGGCCTACCTGGATTATCTTCAGGTGAACACTGACTATACTGTTCTTGCAATCAGCTTCAAGAAAGTTTTCTCCACTAGCATACCAAGTAGGGAGGAGTGAGATGGTTGTCAGTTGCTGCCTATACTAGAAATACCGATCGTCATGGACGGTTCAAAAGTGGGAAATGGGATAGGAGTATTCTCCGACCAACTTAATTTACATGTGTTTCATGCAGAAGTCTTGGCCATTGAAAAGCCAGAGCCATCAAGGCACTTGACTCAAACGCGATTAAGTCACAGCTGGTGCGAAGCTACCGGAATGCTCTCCAAAGCTTGAGGGCTGAACGCTTCACAAATAGACCGACCGATCAACCGGCCTTTAATATCAGTAAATTCTCTTTTCGCTGATCTAAAAGTTGTTCAACTCGTCGTAGATGGAGCGATTTAAAAAGATGTCAAGAAATATGTGGCCTAAGTGGAATAAAAAGGAAATGGCATTTTTATTGGGGGAAACCGCCAGAATCTCTGCCGTATCACTGAGGTTAAAACGAGTAACTGCCTTTTTGGTTGTCATGCCGTCCCCATGTGGATTCCTGACAACGACTTCGTCAGAATTAGTAGGACGGAGATTAAGTTGAAAGTATTCAATATTTACTCTGGGAACGCCAACAAGTGGCTATCCATTTTCACGAAATGTGCAATTGGCACATAAGAAGCCAGGTCCTTGGTAAACAATTCCTTAATGGACTAGAAGCTGTTGCGAACGTTGAGCTAAAGGACCTAACCAGGTTTCTCAAGAGCTGCGGCTGGTTTAATTACGATCTCACAGCACAGCAGTACCAAATCGATTTAGGCGAGGTTCCTGCGAAGTGATATTCCAAGGAACCATATTAAGGGCTCTATGGGGTCGACTGGGTTGGTATAATAGAGGTCCTATGCTTCACAAGCGAATATAGAACCCAGTGAGAAATTGATTGTCTCTCCCCAAATCCTATACGCGCCTGATATATACATTTGTTTGGAAATACGTAATGTCATCATACCAGATCATAGATAAGATTTGATCAATTTGGAGTCATTATTCATTTCGTTACTATTTAATATATTCTGGAATTAATATTATTGAGGACTTCCTTTAATAATTGTCTCTCATTTGTCGTTGTCTCTTGTCCAATTTTTATGTGCAATTAACTATGCACAAATTTATAATGAACATGGGACTTAATTACTTAAATGAAATCAAAGAAATACCAGACACATTATTTACCTTTTACAATGCTTTACTATTTATTTAAGACATGAACTTAATGTTTTTGTGTTACTTACAAATCTTCCCTAAATCTTCTCAAAGAATTGTAAAGGATCGTTTCCACATTCTTACCATGAGATGGTATTCTCAATTTCTCCTATGGGAAATCTAAAAATGAAATCTGTAATATATTTGAAGACTGTATCTGAAATGATCTGCACTCTAAAAATTATTTTATGCGATAACCCAGAAAATATTACCTTGCTCGAAGAAAGGTAATCAAAACAGTTATATCACTAGCGAAGGTCTTTAAAATTCATTTCTTTATCAGTCAGGTGTACGAAAACATGTCAGACAAGTTTATTTACAATTGAGTGAATTACTTATGTGTATGACTACCATAATTATAAGAACGTGATTTTTGGTATAAAAACTGAACTGACACCCCCAAATTCTCAGAAAGTTCTGAACATTTACTAATAGTACGGTCGTGCGGATTCGAGTTCCTAAAGTTAGTGCTCAGCAAGATGAACAAGTTTTTTAGTCCTGTGATGTTTCTATTTCTTTTGGTGGGGACAATTCGTTCTCTTCCTTTGGACGTAGATAACAAAGTAGAGCAAGAAGACAACAAAATTATTATTACCGAGACAAATCCTTCTCCATCTGAATCTTTGATTGATCTTTCTGGATTTAGTGGTTTGATATATGGAAATCCTGACAGTAAAATCGGCGAAATCGTCTCAAACTGGTCTCCAGAGAATTCTGTAAATCCTGAAGAACTGGGTTCATATGTCGAGGGAGATATACTAATTCCTCATGGTCCTGGTCGAAATGGTTTAGTCTCACAGAGCTCCCGTTGGCCTGGCGGCGTAGTTCCATACGTTATTCAGGGATCTTTTAACGCTTTTGAAATGGATCTGATTGAACGGGGAATAAAAGAATACCACGCCAAAACCTGTTTACGTTTCAAGCCACGAACAAATGAACGTGATTACGTTGCCATAGTTAATGGAGCATCAGGATGTTGGTCAAGTGTGGGTCGTGTTGGTGGTCGCCAGGAGGTTAACTTACAAACTCCAGCTTGCCTTTCAAAAATTGGAACTTTCATTCATGAAATGATGCATGCAGTTGGGTTCTTCCATGAACAAAATCGTTCTGATCGGGATAATCATGTCACCGTTAAATATGAAAACATCGTGGCAGGAACCACTGCGAATTTCGACAAGACTTCCTCGAACAAGGCGCATGCTTTCGGAGTTCCTTACGATTATGGCAGTGTGATGCATTATTCAGCCTATGCGTTCTCACGAAATGGAAATCCCACCATCATACCTAGGGTAAGTGTTCAAATTATATAAATTGTTTCTTTATGCTTTACCCTTACGTTACTCACGTTTTCGATACATAAAGCTTTGTAAAATTAAGCATAATTTTACTTCTTAAAGTTCAAGGTTAGATTATGGTTTTAACATTGAGATAAGAAATGTGGTGCATTTTGGGCAAACATCACACGGTTTTTTGATAAGGTGTAGGAGGTCGTTTGTTGACACTTTCAACAAAGTGATAAGTCGTTTGAGTCTGTTTGTTTTGTACTCATAGTTTAGAGGAAAGATACTTTAATTAATACGGGACTTCCTTAATCATACATTGTTTTTAGATTTGGCATGCGTAGACGTTTGCTTTTATTTTGTGTTTAGTATTACCTTAACGATAACGAGAAGTTGGCATTAAATTAGTTTACATAGATATTGTACCAATAATTTTAGGGGAAGCTGCGCATTTGGGATGAGGGATGTGTTTGCACCACTGCACTTTTTATAGGGTACAAAAGGCACATCATTTTTAAGTCTCGTTTTCATTCATATAAATTTGTTGGTTAATTTGTTGTTAATGGAATGTATAATTGCCAAACTTAACCAAGTAGTTCACCGACCGTTGGTCGTTTGATTTCTTGCTTGACATTAGTTTGCCGAACTTTGATCACTTTAATTTAACCCGAATTTGGGATAAATTCGTCTTCGCTCACCTTGGTTTCTTACCCTTGGTCTAGACTTCTACTTCTATTAACCTTACCTTAACTTCTTCTTCTTCTATTAACCAAACCTTGTCTTATAAGACATAGTTCCGACATGGTCCACATTTTGTAAGAAAGCTATGGTTTCTAGCTTTTAGCAAAAGACTTGGGCCAAGTTTTACTAGCCAAAGTTTGGTTCGTTACAAATCACAGCTTGGTGAATAGAACATGGACCGAGTATGGATTTGGTCTTATAAACCAAGATTTGAACCAGATTTTGCCTACCAAGCGTTTACTTATAAAATTTGATCTCGAATTGAATTATGTTCGATCTTACTAAACTATTAAACCTTTTGTTGTAGCTATCCTACAAAACTAGGAACACGTTTTAAGTGCTAAGCTTTAGGAGTAGTAGGAAAAATATATCAAAAAGATTTGTTGAGTTTCCATATTGTTGGTAAAATATTAAGAATTTAATTTTTGGTATTTTATAATTTTAAAGATCAACCTCCCGCCAGTTATGGATTGAGTCCTTAACCAGGCTTGGTGTAAATTTTTTAAATAAAGTTGCATCCTTGGACCAAAGTTGGTAGCAAATGTTTGAATTTCGGATTTGTCCAAAACCTGCCAAAGCCTGGGGACAACCCTTTGAGGCGTTAGCATGGCTTTGGAAGGAAGGGAATTAGAGTAACGGAAATACGTAAACTTCAATGCCTTGTTTTTGTATTGCTGCAGGATAGACAATAGCCCAGAGATGGAGTGTCTTATTTTTACTTAATTCTACTGTTGGTCTTTTCATAAACTTTTTATGAATGGAATCAAGGCTTAAAAATATAAAGTCTTGCAAATCTTTGCTTTTTTGACTCTAAACGTCAGATCAAGATTGTCATAGTGCTATTGCCTGCCATACAGAGTTTGATGGCAAGAAATGTGAAGAAAGCCCTAACTCCTCAAAAGCGGGATGGGATAGAGATGTTCATAGGCCTCAGTAATTCGGATCAATTTATCGTTTCATGCAATAAGTTGAAGTTAAATACTATGTTCGAAATATTGCGTCCCTACAAGACAATGTACAGAAATGAGTCCCAGCAGATCAGGATAAGAGGGAAGCACAACAGGATTCGGGGAAGACCACGGAGTGCAAACCTAAAATATCCGGGCTGCAATGCCTTAATGCGGCTTATGTAAGCAGTGAAGTATGGAGCCCATACAGGCTGCCGTAATCTAGAATTGGTTCCACAAGAAGAAAGATAAGTTAAGTAAGGGGGGTGGCGAAGGGGGTAAACCCCCCGGGCCCGGGCTTTCAAAAGGGCTTTCAAAATATATAATATAAAAAATGTTTCACGATCGAAAAAGTATAATATACTAGACAGATTTTAAATTGGAAGTCACTCATTCGATTGTATATGGGCCCGTAAACGCTTAGTCCCGGACCCGAAATTCCTTTCATGGGGGCCCATCCCCCCGGGCCCGAATTTTGTCTCTACGTGCCTGACAATACCATCCACAGAGTAGTCAACGAGTAAAAAAATTCTACTACAGGAAAAAGTCATTGCGGTACACTTGCTGACATTTAGAGGTAGACAACTGGCAGTGGAAAATTCGCAAAACATAGCCGAATTAGTGTTTAGAAAACCACAGTCGGGGTCCTGAGATACAGTGCGAAATATGTTGGCACAATTCGCATAACGCAGAATTTTAGCGTCGGCAAGAAGAATCGAAACATCACTAGTACACAAAATGAATGGGAGTGGGACGAGGATGGTACCCTGGACACCCCTGAAGTGATAGAGATTTGGTCTCAAAGAGGACGCGCTTCGTGGATTTGAAAACAACCATTTGACGAAACAAGAAGGAAACCAAGCAAAGATCAAACTATAGCAGATAAACCCCGTGACTCCCCGAGGCACAAGCTTTACCACTTAAGTTCCTCAGATGTTTTGACCTAGAAGGGGGAATACACCGAAAAAGATATACGAAAAAGACATCATAAAAGGCGCCCACAACATCGGACTCCCAAATAATGCTCGGTCAGTCATAAGTCAGGAGAAAGTTGTTTACGGTCGTGGAACCTTCATATACATAATTTTTCTTTGCTATTGTGTAGGCCCCAGGTTTCAATATTTCAAATATGGAACGAAAGAAATGGTTCTAAACCGAAAACTCGTGTGCATGAAATGGGGCATTTCACTTTTTGGTGAAGTAGGTCGAAGAGAGAGTCGTCATCGGTGGAGGAAAGATAACGTATCGACTTCCCATCCCGAAGGTCCTAGGTCCGAATCTCACCGGCGGCGACCAAGGGAGGAAATGGGACCCAAATAAAAAGTATATTTCGGCTAAACCCTAAAAACAAAAAGTTAGAAGAGATAGGTATGATGTAAAAGAAAAAGCCGTTTTTATATTTGCGACTTTTCAGTTTTACCCTATCAGTTACTGAATACTTACTAATGTACTGGAAGAATGCATGTATGCTTCTATTTATAAAAATTGTTTTTGCCTTAAGTAACGTGGATCAGTGTAGAGCAGTGACTCTCAACATGTTCTTCGCCACGGTATACTTTTAGTAATTTCAAAATTCGGCGGCACACTAAAAATAAGGTTGATTTAAAAGTTAGGTTCAACTCAAACCCCTACCCCTGCTCAACCAACGAAATTTTTGACATGGTACCATTCGGAGAACATACTCTACCCAAGAAAAAAAGAAGTCAATAAGGTGAAATGTTTTGGTTTTTGTTTATACGATGTGTGCAAAGCCTAGGGGACAACCTTTTGATGGGTTTGGCAGGAAGGGAATTAGGGTAAGGGAAGTGAGGAAACTTAAGTCTTGTTTTTTTGCATTGCGGCGAGTTATACAACAGCCCAGAGACGGAGTGGATTAGTTTAATTTCTTAATAAAAGCTCACGGGGAGATCTGGTCTCGAACCCATGGCATGGTGGCCGTGCCGCTCAACGAATTGAGCTCGTCTCGTGGTTCTGTTTTGATAAGTTATGATGCGGCGGCATGTCAGTTTGTTCGCCGATAATTAGACTTCTGAAAATTGTTTAGAATTGCTTTATAAAAGTAATTATGTATGGGTATTTGCAATCGTGGTACACATTAAGAATCTCGCGGCACATCGGTTGAGAATCACTGGTGTGTATATAGACTTCGTTATTTTAAGGGGAGCACTTCCTAAAATTTTTGACAATATGGTCGTCTATAAACACCCAACTTTTAAAGTGAAATGAATTGAATGTCCCGGGACATGTTTACACAACTAAACCAAAACAACTTTCCATTTGCGTTCCTGTTGCTAAGTCAAAACCAACCGAATTTGGGTTCAATATCGCAATAATTTTTACATCTTTTAGTGAATCCGCAGGGTCGTACGGCGGCGTACTACACTGTAGTATTGAGATGTTACGGACTTTGTTCCGGAATCTGTCGATAGTTAAAAAATTAGTTCAAATTATCCGAGGAATACTAAACGTTCTTTAAAGTAAGATATACAAGGACAGAGGTAGCCTGGTTACTCCCAGCAAGTGTAGATACACTTAACAGAAGCTAATGCAGATATGAAAGCAAACGATCTAAACACGTTTACAGCAATGGGCAAAAAGCCTTTTTAGAATCAAAAAATTCGAACACTTGAGATATTAAAACTATCAAAACAATACTTCATCACATGACAACAATCAAATAATAATATAAGAATTGCGCGACGTAAATTTTATTGCTATGGGAACCCATGTGTTGTATTAAAATATGCAATCTAAAATTTTAATACTTCAAGCATTTTTTATCATAAAAATACACAGAAAACAGTAATATTATCACAATCAATTAAACAAAAAACCATAAGAGAAAAACAGTTCATAGCGCTATAGACGTATTACATGCTCCCATCTTATCAAAAATTAACAAAAAGAGATGCTTCAATAAAAAATAACGTCTTTTTAAGACGTAGTTTTTATAGTTATAATCATCAATTTCAAACTATTCAATTGACTTAAATAACATCTCGTGATATTGTGGACATTTCTTCGCTTTGCTTACTGTTTTGTCTACTATCAGCTGTTTGAGTGTGTTGACACTGTAAGATTGATGTCCTGCTCGAAAGGGTGGATTTTCAGGTTTTGTCTTCTTTATGATTCCAACCTTGGTGTTTCGAATGCATTATTAGTCCCTAGCCATATGTATGCAGTTATGACCATCTAAAGGTATTTACATCAGAAATTGAAATGAAATTGATTGAAAATTTACAATACGCGGTTTTGTCAAAAATCACTATTGAACTCTTAGCTCACATATACATGCTAGGTGCAATATAATTATTATGTTGGCAGACAAATTCGAACAGTAAAGTAAAAGATATAACCTTATTTTTAGAATTTTTGTCCGGAAATGTCGGGCTCTAATCCACTTCAGCATCTTAGTCGTTAGTAAGTTCTATTAAAAGTGGCATCATAATTATTTCAAAAATAAGCGAAAACGTTTATAAAATCTGCTTACAAATCTGATCAAGAAAATTAAGAAGAGAAGTTAAAGTGGTACCAGGTGGTTACTTTGAGGTATACCAAACTTAGGCGATTAATTCTTTCCCACTTTAACACTCAACAATGACACATTAAGATTTAACAAGTTACAAGCGATAGAAACGGTTGTTCCAACTCTTCTTTTTGTGGGTAGGTACAATATTATGAGTAAGAATCAAGTTCTTTTCCTTGTCATAATATAGATATCAATATTGGATGTGGGACACATCGATAACACTACTCTACAGGAATTTGCCCCTGGACAATTAATAGTTGTTCCCGAAGTAACTTTTCCTGCTGAAACGGGCTCAGAATTGTTCTATCACGTCAGGTTTTTGAGATATTTTAAACTAAAAGTGCAAAAAACACTGTTTTTTTGACATATTTGGTTATATTTGGTTATGTAGCACCGCAATTTGTTTCAAAAAACCGTGTATGGTATCTTATTTTATAAGTCTTCCTCTTTCAAATGCCGTTGAGTTTGCTCAAATATCTTTTTTTTTCGCTGACATATCACATTTTTAAAGAGGAAGACGTGTACTGTAAGATCCCACACACAGTTTTTGGGGGAAAAAAACATCGCGGTGCTACATAACCTCAAATATGACAAAAAACAGTGTTTTTGCACTTTTAGGTTAGAATATCTTAAAAACCTGACGTGATAGAGCAATTTTCAGCCCGGCTTCGGTTTCAGGAGGCAAAATTACCTTGAATACAACTATTCATTGTAAAGTTGCACAACATTTTCAAAATTTATTAGATGGTTTTGTTAATATCATTATTTTAATCTAGTAAATCAGAACAAAAAAACTTTGTTGTTTAAAATCAAAATTTAAAATTTTCTTACAAATTGGCTAATATCTAAATTATTTTGTTTGAATAGCGAAATATAAATGTGAGAATTGGACAACGAAAAGGCTTTTCCGAATTGGATTTGAAAAAGATTCGCCGAATGTATGGCTGCGATTTACCGACATATGATTACGACGATTCAACATATGATAATTACGATTATCTTAATGTTTTTCCAACCTACCAAACAGAAGACGATTAATTTAAAATTAGAAGTTTAAAATAGTTTATGATTACATAGGTTCTTAAATTAATCCATAAGTTTTTATATTCAATAATTAACTATTTTTCGTGATTTTGCAGAATATTTTCAGTATGTACATATAAATATATATTTACATAATTCATGTTATATTGTAAATACAAAGATTCCTTATGAATAACATACAATTCAATTTTTCAACATACATATTATATAACACAATTTTTACACATTTTTCTCACATACGCACATACAGCAAACAAATGGAAGAAATAAGATGGGACAAAGAGATGGCTTCTCTGCGAACGATGTTCAAAAGATCAACAAGATGTACAATTGCCGTGGTACATATGCAGCATCAGCTTCCGGAGAGGGATCCGCATCAGGATCGACATCATCATCATCGGAAAACCCTGGACCAGGTTCTACAACACAACCATCTAGACCCACTTTTCCAGGATTCAACATTCCAAACATACCAATATTGCCGATTTTTACTAATATTCTGGGAGCACTAACAGGTGGTTTATCGGGAATTCTAGGCGATGAACATGGAAATTTGACAAAAATCGCAGTTATTGAGATGGAAGGCAATGAAATTGGACAGGAAAATATGTTACTGTAAAATAGGATAAATGGTTTATTCGAATTATGTTTACTTATAAATTATTTATTTATCACTAAATTATTTCTCTATTTATTTATGTACAATATAGCACAAGCAGTTTTAAGTACACAATGTAATGCCAATTGAAAATACATATATACATTTTTGTAGCACTAAAGAAAGTTTGGTTTTATTTCATTTTCAAATCGTATTAATTTACATAAAATTGACATAAGTTTCAGAAACAATATCCTTAACAGGTGTACTTGTCCCACCAATAGGGCTAACATTTTTTCCGAGGCCTGCTCACAGGCAGGCTGGTTCGAAAACTCCATTTAAATATTTGGTAACATGGCTCACTGCCGATTCTAGCTATTGGGTGTTCCAGACTGCAGCTTCCAGTTTCTGTTGTACTAGCCTACCGAATTTCTTTCAGTAGGTTTTTGAACGTTCCTGTATTCCTAATAGTTTCTTTCTGGCACTACTGGTTTGGCCTTTCTAACACTCTCCGATCTGTCAGTTCACAACCATCTGTTACCATGAGCGTCACGTGGAAAACGATCTCAATGGTTGGGCCAATGTACGTTGGCACGTTGGCCCTGTCAGCAATGATTGAGTTGGTGGTTAGTATATAATGCGGCAAAGACTCATCTCTTTTGTTAATATCCCTACTGTCAATGGACCGAGGTGGCTGCTCTGAGGGACGCCGGAACGAGCGAGAATAGGGTTAGAAATGGATGAGCTGAAAAGAACATTGTACTGACGGTTGTTGAGGTAGGATTGAATCCAGGAGATGAATCGGTGGGGGGGGGGGGGGCGAGGGATAACGTTATGGGAGATCTTGTCGAAGGCTTTACTAAAATTGGTGACGATAACATCAAACTCTTTACCGTTTTCCAGGGCACATAGTGTTTTAAAGACGAAGGTTGGTGGTTGTAGATCTACCTTTGAGGAAGCCATGCAGAAGATAGACTTATAGAACATGGAATCATAGACCAATTTTTCGAATAGTTTAGGGAATAGTTGAGTTTAAACCGTCCGAGAGGCGGAAAAGTAAAGTAAGAGGTGCATAGCACACTTTTTCAGAACGATGGCCGGAATGCCATCTGGACCTGGTCGGGTTGTAGGGAATTGTCGCTGAAAGATTTACTGAAGAAGTGTGCAAAGAGGTTGGCGATAAACTTAGGATCAGACGAAGAGGTATTCTCGAGCTTTAGGGTGGACGCGTAAACATTGGATTTCTTCTTGGAATTAATAAAGTTATAAAAACGCTTAGTGTCGGATATGAGGATAGTTTCCATCCGTTGGATGTACTCAGAAAAAAACGTATAAGCAGATAGGTAGGAAGAATAGTCAGACTCAGTCTGGGTTAGAAGAAAAGTTTGGCAACGATTATTTCTCCTGTTGCGGAGAGAGCGTAATTCTTTGTCGAACCATACGGGGGATGAGGAGTAGTTTTACGAGGAAGAAGAGAGAAAGATTGTGTTAGACAAGCGTGTATTTGCGAATAGCACGCCTCTAAAGCAACGTCAATTGGAAGATGTTCAGTGATAGTAATTTTTAGTAGTTAGTTCTCGGCGAAAAATACCAGCTTTTAAATTAGGTTTTTTACACATTTCAGAAACTTTACAGATTTTCTTTCTTGTCGACAATTAACGTTAATGTTTTTAAATACAAATTTAACCTTTTTTAGACTTGTGTTTGAACGGGTTAAAGAAACAAACTCTCTCTCTGTAAGTAATCTATGTAAAATCTGTCAAAAACTTTTTTGCTTTGTTTAAGCCTAATAGTGTGTTAGTTTTGGTTTTCGATATTTGTCCATAAAATTTTCTTATAGTCTACTCAAAATGCAGAATCAATTAAAAATAGATAAACCGTTAAATAGTGCGGAAGATTTTGAAAAACTCCGAGATGAAGTGGTTCGTCACTATCATGCAAATAAGAAGGATATTAAAAAATATCAACGTGTATACAAAAAGCTTCTGGATAAGAAAGGTGTTGGCAGAGAAGCTGCAATTGTCAATGGAAGTCTTATTAAAAATATTGAGCAATTACGTAAAGAGAAGGATGAATTGGAAGCCCAGTTACTGACAGCATTAGCTCCGGTTTATGTACGTGACTATGAGCGGGATATGTTTCTAGTAGCTTGTCACGTCTTGTGCCAGGAAAAACTTAACGAGGACATAACAAAATTTCGTAGTGAAGTTCAAGACCTGGAAAAGCAGAACCTACGTCTGGACAAGGATATCTATGAGTTGAACAGGAAAACTATATCTGATAATCAGTATAAGGCACACGTAGAAAAGGCTCGGAAAAAACTTCAAATGCTAGAGAATCAATTAGATGTTAACAAGAAAAGGGAAGGTATGTATTTTACAGAGAATTGTCGCCTTCGAAAAATCATAATTGATTTGTTACACGAAAGAGCTTATTTTAATAAACTATGGCGACGCATGATCACTCAATTAAATACAGACCAGAAGTACCTGATTGATCTAGTGGAAACAGCTTTTGGCGTTTTCGATAATGGTGTTCAGATTTACCAGAAACTTAATGCCATACACAAGAAGCAGAAACGCGACATGGAGATCCGAAAAATGGAAATGCAAAATATGCTTCGACACTTAAATGCTAATTCAGTGAATCACCAGTTCTTATTAGTGAAAGGGCAAAAGAGGGAATTGGCTGATTTAGAACCCCGAGAGTACAAGCGAAGAGAAATCTTCAGAGAGTTTCATAGAAACAAAATTAATCTTTATAGGGGCGTTCTAGAAAAGATTCTGTCATTTACAGGTGTAGAATTTGTAGAACAAGCCATTGAAAAGTTTCAGAAGCAAGAAAGTCTCTATTATTCCTACTTCAACTATGCAAACGAACTCAACTACCAAATCACAATACTTAATGACTGCATAAATGAGTTATACGTTGACGTAGCATACCTAAGGGTATCCAACACACAAAAGGTTGATATGGATCTAGAGGCGATAGCTGATTTGAAATCTCAAATTGCTAAGGAAGAAGCTACCACCATGCTGAAGGTTGAAAAGAAAAACCGCGTGGATTCAAATCTAGAAGCTTTATTTCAAGCGTTTCATAATATGTTTCAAATGCTTCATTGTGATGACACTCCTTTGATGTTCTTTCTGGGAGATCATTCTCAAATAACCATTTTCAATATTCAGAGGTTTTTGAAAATTTTTGAAGAACGCTTAAATAAGGTGTTATCGTACGTTTTCGTTAGTCAACGGAAAGGTGGTAGAAAAGAAGGTCTTACAGTTAAAAATATTAGCAGAAAGTCCGAAGAACCTACTAATGTCAACGAAATTATTCTTGCTCAACAATGTGCTGAGTGTGCAGAGGGAGAGGAAGTCAATCCCTACGATGAAGAGTTTGTTTTGCCATTGACTAAGAGCCAGGTGAAAGTAAAATTACGTGAAAAAATTATTGCCCCTGAAATGCAGTACAGACTGCACAGTCTTAACGAGTGCAGATTGCCACGGTCAAGACTTCTTGCTAATAAAAAATATTAGTTTCATTGTTAGTGCTCACCAAGAAAATTTTGATCTGTTTAAATTTGTATATTTTAAATTGCGAATATAATTTTAGTTTTTATATAAAGTAAATGTTTGATTTGACTAAATAATTTTAAATTAAATAAATTAGATAAAACATAAATTATGATTTTTTATTTAATGGGGCTTTTCTCTCTAGTGCCAGGAGGGCTTTCTCTATTACTGTATTCTTAGGGTGCGTACAAACCAAAGCAAGGTTGGTTCACTTCCGTTGTAGCAATGATACCAAAACGTTGTCTAACTTTAACCAAAATCAAATAAAAATTGTTCCAACGATGTTTTTGTGTGTAAGTCAGTTTGTTTTAAAATGTTGGAAAGCTTTCCATACTTGGAGCATTCATAGAAATCCAATGACACCTCACCTGTCCAAATCTGATGAGTAGTTTAGGAGCTAGTTTAGGTACTAGGAAGTAGAGATCCAGTTTTGGCCAAAATCCCTTTGACATCTTCAGCCGATTTTGATTTCGGTAACTATAATTTTTAGAATACAAACTAAAGAGTTTAACCGCGAAAAATCTAAAAACTTTATTTCTCATTTTTACTAAGACAGAGCAGACAGAGCAGACAGACAGCCAGACCGTTTAAGTCTTGCAAGTATTGTGATAATATGCAGGTAGTAAAAGAGAATACTGACCATAAATTTAATAATTTTTTAAATCAAATCGCATTGATATTGTGTTCGACCAGTATTTTACGCCTTCAATTAAAGATTGTGAGCGTACACGTCGGGATGAATCCACCAGCCATGTTTCAATTGGGCTCAATCAAATTCGACCGCATAATTTTACTGCTGAACTCAAAATTATTCGGTTTAAAGAATCAATAGTTAAATTTTTTATTTACCATTGGTCGAATGACGAAATGGCACCTTTTATTGGGCATAAAACAGTTTACTTAAGTTTCAACGAGTGTTACTCTTATCGCGTTGAAAATAATAAAGTAATTAGAACAAAAGAAGATTCATTATCATGTGAAGAACACGAAGAAGCGGATTCTAGAATTATATATAATATTTGCCAAATTGATTTTGACGCTGAAGTTGTTGTAAGATGCTCGGACTCTGACATTCTAGTTATTCTTCTCGGTAACATGGACCATTTAAATAATGCTTTAAAACTTTGGATAAACATGGGCGCAGGGAATTATGAGCGATATATCAACATCAATGAAATGTACAGTATTCTGGGTAGTTCTCTATCCAAAGCTTTACCGGGCTTTCACACAATCACAGGATGTGATTACACACCGGCCTTTTTCCGAAAAGGCAAACTTAGGCCTTTCAAATTACTCGAAGAATCAGAAGATTATCAGTTAGCATTTCAAAATATTGTTACCGATGACGAAGAAATACTTGAGCGTACATTTGTCACCTTAGAGAAATTTGTTTGTAATATGTATGGGGTCCGTCATATTACTAAAGTTCATGATGTTAGATTTTATTTATTTTGTAAAACTTATCGATCTAAAAATTTCGACGACAGTTTTAAAAAAATTTTAGGAATTTCGAATCATCAAATGTACCGCCTTGTAAAGCTAAATTACGACAGCACTTATTACGAGTTCGTTATGTGACAAAATTTTGGAGAATTGCTCACATGAAATCTCCTACATCTTTGTCACCACTTGCTTGTGGCTGGGCAATCAACGAGGATAAATATGATTTTGTATGGTTTAATAGAGATCAATTACCAGTTGCCGATATTATTATTCGAGGTAAATATTGATTAATAAAAAACAACAAATGGAATTAATATTTTTCATTATAGATAGTCAAATGCTCGAAAATGCCAATTTATCAGAAGACAATTATGACAAAATGATAATGATGAAAGCAGCTACGATGACGATGAATCTGAATCTGAAGATGAAGATGAGATTTTTGTGACGCAATTATAAAATAATAGAACTTAATTTAATTTGCCTGTGATTGTCAACGTATTTATAAATTTTATTATTTATTTATTTATAAAAAAGAAATTAATTTTTTGTATTTCAAGTAATTTGTTTTATGCTTCTCATCTAAATCTATTCTGATTCTAATTCTATAATTAAATTCTATTGTAATAAATTTGTAATGCAAAATAAATTAATTTTAATTTCATACTGCATATTTTTCGGCTGTCTTGTTTGCAAATATCTCTCTTTTACTACCTGCATATTATCACAATACTTGCAAGACTTAAACGGTCTGGCTAATAATTAAACAACCGAATTATTGTCTGACAAATTAATTTAACATCATTTGATAGCTGACTAACATCATATTAAAATTTCAGCCATACTGAAATTCTTTGAAAATAATTTTTTTAACTACAAAATAGTGTCTGGCACAGCGTTATCAACAACAAAAGTGTCTGGCAACAATAAATTTGTGTTGCTGCAAATTAATAAAACCCAATTTAACAAAAAATAATGTACCTAAAATGATTTTAAAATTAACATTTTTACCTGCATTATTGTTACGCTCGCAGGTAAACGCAACCTCTCCCACTAGCCAGACTGTCCCCATGCCTACCGTGATAGTCAAAGAGGCCGGATATCAAAAAATCAGCCTACTTGAAATTCTTTGTCAAAAACGTTGCCAGCTCTTATACTATAACTGCATTAACTGAATCTTTTGGGGTTGCCTTACTAGATCCGGGCCTAACTCTCTTCTATCGACCTACGCCCTCTTATACAGACCCCTTTTGCCTTTCCTTTACACTTTCCGTTACTACTATCTCCTATATTCTTCCAGTTCTCTTGAGGCAGAAGTTTGGCCTTCTTTCCCTTTTGGCGCCTTTTCCATGATGGCCTTGATTGACGTCTGTTGTCTAGGTTGTGCTTTGGTGTAATTGGCAATGACCTCGTTTGCCCACCCTACGCTATTCCTCTACTTCTCCGTCAGATTACCAGGATGTTTGATAGAAAAGATACCGAGTATGTCCTGTGCCGACTTAAACATATGTTTACGTCGCCAGGCTTTAGTAACTCTCCTGTGATGACGCTGTCAGATCATAGAGCCATTACTTTTGACTTTTATGCCTAGAGTACCCAAAAATACAGTGCATGTAGAGAGGCAGTTGCACATTCTACAAAACTTTGTAGCGGAGGCATACTGCAAATGAGAAAGACATAGATGTCCACCTGCCGATATTTAGGGGAAAGTCGTTAATGGAACAGCAATTTTGAAAGACGTCCAAGTCTGAAGGCAATCGGCTTGTCTGTTACACTGCGCAATATCTTTACGTGCGTCGTCAACGTAAAAAAGAATATTTGATTGAGGCAGAATCTTAGATAAATCATCGATGAAATTTTTATTTTTAAAATTTTTTTTTTATTATGAATAACAATGGCCCGAGGTGGGAGCAAAGATTAGCAATTGGTCTGCAGTTCTAAATTTCGCATTTATCACCTTTCTTATGAAGAGGAAAAATTAAGGAAATATTCCAAGCTGTCGTGAAAAAACCACAACGAGTTGACAGATTAAATAAATAACACATAATAGGAGCATGAGATGTGGTTCCTATCTTTTTCGAATGAGGCTGGGATACCGTCAGGACGAATTAAAAAACTATGAGCCAAGGTAGACATTTTCTTTAAAATCCTAGCTTTGTCAAGTAAAATGTCTTTGGATTCGAGAGGAGTCGGAGAAAACTTCGTCAAATAGGTAAAATCCTTAAACTTAATATCACAAGTATCGTCTAAAAACGCAGTCTTAAAAAAATTCGATCCATTGCTGATGAATTGCGCTTCAAGTTAACTAACCGCCAAACTCGCTTAGGATCGACACGCAAGGATGCTATCATTCTGTTTATATAGTTATTATAAGCAGACACTAAGTAAGATAAAAATTGTTTAAACAGTTATTTTATGTGCCAGAGGGAACTTTCTAAAATATGTATTTTTATTTATCATTGCATTGCAAGTGTCTACATTATAGACACTGTCAGTAAAACAGATAGATAATGCATCATAGAAAGATCTTACGGCCTCATTAATGTCTCGTTCGTTGAGGACGCCACTCCAATCACAAGCTGAGAGCCAGGTGTTAATCAAGTAGAAAACAGCCTTAATGAAGTTATAACAAACGTCAGCCGTTATAACGAAACAATCATAACCGGATCCAGGAGGAGAAACATATGAAGCACTATGACTTTATTCCGGCACAAGGGGTACCAATTATCGTCTTACCAGTCTACTATCTTTGCGATAGTTTCCTGACTAAAGGATAGCAGCCGAAACTTTTGTAAGATGTTGTTATCCTGAAAATATCTTTTGTTTTTCATTTCTTATAATTTTGCTTAATTTTTTCTCTTATTGGTCTAAAAAGCATGTTTGTAAATTCTTAGCTCCCTTTTAAAGAAAACAGTTTATAATTCCAATACCAAATTCGTTTTGGAAAACGTGTTTGGAATTGAGAACATCAAAACAATCTTAATAGCACTTAATAGTCGTTACTAGACTCAATTTTGTTTCTAGCGTTCATAGTAAATGCACAGTGACTTGTTAAAGAAATTATGAATTGCATTGGTAAAGTGGTTCATCTGCAGGATTTAAGGAACATGAAAAGTGAAACGCATACGTGAATGAAATTTAAAATTTGCTAGATTCAATAGCCCATATCCTCCAAAGTTAGAGTCTGAATAAATTAGCAGTTTATTAGGTATTAATTTCTAAACAAAACTCATATCACAATAAAACGTTTTCAAAGCAAGAATTCATTGTTTTACATGGACAGCCCAGAACTTTCTAAAGACTTAAATATTTTATCTATAGACCAAATATAGGCAGCCGCTCTTAAATCTTTGCCCAGCTTATATTTTATGGCGACTTCTTTGATTCCATTTCCAGCATTCTCCATAATGTTCTCTAAAGCATATCTGACAATATCTGTTTCTGACCCACATTGTATAAGCTTCATAAGCTTGTTATTCGGTTTAACTTCCACTTCTGGATTAATTTCGCAAAATGCGCTTTGAACTGTATCGATTATGCCAAGTATCATCTCCCGTTCCCTTCTGAGTGAAAGTTTTCCAAAAGATACATGATTGATATTCTTAAGATATTCAAAATACGAAACTAAAAAATACTTGGTAATTATAATATTTATTGTTAATAAAAGGTGAGTTTTACCTGTCACTCCGCCAGCACTGGCATACATATCAGGAATAACCAGTACCCCTCTTTCCAATAAAATTTTGTCTGCAGCAGGAGTGGTTGGGCCATTTGCTCCTTCACCAATAACCTTCGCCTTAATATTTGCAGCATTTTCACAAGTTATAACCAATTCCTTGGCACAAACTAGCAAAACATCACATGGTTGCTCAATAAGACTTCCTTCAGAGAATTCTTTGGCCTTAGAATAACCCTTAATACTACCTTTGTCCACCATATATTCGAGCAAGTCCTTCAAAATCATTGAATTAAGTAAAACAAAAATATTTTAAAACGCTCGTACTGTTGTGTCTATTCCGTCGGCGTTATAAAGTTTTGAGTCAATTTCCTCCACTCCAATTACTTTTGCTCCTTCAAGAAAAGCAAAAACTGCCCCGTATCTGCCCACATTACCAAATCCTTGGACAATAACTGTTTTGTCTTTCCAGCCGGATTTTAGAGCTACAAGTTTCATCCACTCTACATCATTAATAAAAGTTCCTACAGCAACTATAAGCCCTTGTCCAGTTGCTTCTCTACGACCGCGGATACCTCCGTTATGTATGGGTTTTCCCGTAACAATAGCCAAAGAATTAATATCATCACAACCTACCAACACCTTTTTGTTTTTGATTGTTGCGTTACTAAGTATTATATAATAGTTACCAAAAGTTTTCACATATTGGTCTGCTACCCAACTCATCTCTCGTTCACCAGAACCCATATCTGGAGCAGGAACGTCGATTCCTGGGCCAATTATTTTCCTTTTCAACAATTCGCTGATATACCTCCTGGTTATGGATTGCAGATCTTTTACTGAATATTTTTTTGGATCTATTTTAATCCCGCCTTTTCCTCCACCAAAGGGCACATTTACACAAGCACACTTAAAGGACATAAGCGAGCATAGCGCCTTGACTTCATCCATTCCCACATCCATTGCGTACCTTAAGCCTAATATAATTCAGCTCCACGGATATCTTTTGTAATTTCTAATTATTACCTCCTTTTGTTGGCAATCTATGTAGGATATGTTGCGATCTATACCCTTTTATCAATTCATACGTACCGTCTACGAGATAAACGGGAAAGGTCACCTCAATACTCATTGCTACTTCTCCAAGCATATCAAGAATATCCTGCACCCTCCTCTTCCTCTTTTCCTCAGACAATTTTGGGTCCTTTTTTAAATAATCAACCAACTGTTGTTCCATTATGGCTGCCGACCGGTGAAAAGAATACGCCACCATGTCGGCAAAACGTGGATTAACCTCATTTTCTACTTTTTCAAGACGCTTAGGAATTTCGTGCCTAAAACGTTTTGTAAAACTAACAATAACTCGCGTTTTGGTACAAAGACTTCGGAACATTGTCCACAGATTTGCTTGTTTTCTAAAAAAAAATATTAATGACGGAAAAGCCCAATGCTCTATTTTTGGAATTTTTCTCAGTCTACTATGGCTTTGAACATTAGTACCGAAAATTTGTGAAAATTGGCGAAAAATCGGAGAAAATTACGAAACTACATTTTCCCCCGTTTTTAAGGCAAAAGAAAAATCAACCGCTGGCCAATACTCGTTTGGTCCAACTTGATAGATGCTATATTTGCTGCCTTTCTTTAGTACTAATAATGCCTTCCGGCATGAAAAAAACACTTGGAGAAAATAAAAATTGGAATTATTAAGAAACGATCAATCAAGATTGCTATGGACTTGATGGGATTGAAATGTGTAACTTCTATGAAGGGCGATCTAAGCAGACAGTTCAGATTATACCTATAAATGAATTTCTCACTCTCAATTTTCTATACACAAACAATGCAAAACGCAGATTTGGACTGTGTAAAAAACAGGGCAACGAAAGACAATAAAACAACTGCAGCATGGGTAATTCATTCATTAAATATCATATATCTTTGTAGAGCTTTTATCAAATGCATCTCAAAGGTTTTTTATAATATAAAAAAAAATCCTCTCTGAGGATTAGTTGAATCAGACTACTTTATTTGGGTCCCTACCTCTGTTCATCTCAGCGAAGAATACCTGGACTAATCCAGTTTTCTTCCCTCACCTCGATTCCCGGTTGGTTGGTTTTTTGGTTTGGTGGCGACTCATGCTCCTCACCAAGGCTCCAATTAGTACCAAGGTGTGCCGTTTTGTTACCACATCTCGTGACCAGGTAGTAAGTGTATGTCTGAGGAGATGGGTTAGGAGATCGATAATTAGGTATAGCTGACGCTAGACCCTGTCGGTAAAGTAAGGTTTAAGCAATATCTCTGCGAAATCTGTGAATGATTTCACGGCTTTTACTCTTGTTGAAGGATGGCCACATCGCACTGGAGTTAGCCAAGCATAAGTGGTACGATGGAAAGACAACCCTTGCAGCTACCATGGAAATATAATCAGTTTCCACAGGCGACCCGCATAGGGTAGTACCCTGCATCGCCAGCGCATCTCTCATCTCATTTCCCTCTGTGCCCTTGTGACCTGGCACCTAGAGCAAGGCGACTTCAAGATATTCACAGAGAAGGTAAAGTTCATCCCGACCACATTCTACTGGCTGTTGGAGAAGATGCAAACCCGTTTACCGGGGATTAATGTTAATTTTGAAATCTGACAATCCTTTAGGATGGCGAGTACTTCAGCTTGGAAGACTGTCGCATGATCGGGAAGTCGGTAAGACTCTGTATGCGGAGTGTCTCCAAAAAAATAACCGCAGCGATACATAGTTCCTTAGAAATAGTTACTAAGGATGGAAGACAATACAATATTCCATTTTTACCTTTGCGAATATTTCCACGTGGGGGGGGGAGGAAGGGGTTCCGGTCGCACGTCGGTTATCTTGCATTCTTTGTTTAACACACTTCCTGACATAACTTATGACTGAAATTTTATATAGTACCTTTAGTAATGCTTAAATGTTGACGTAAGCGGCGGGGGAAGGAGGGGGGGTCGCCCGCACGTCGGCTGCCTATCATTATCATATGGGGATAATGAGCAAGAAATCGAAACTAATCGTTAGAGATGAATTTTTAATGAGCACTCTATAGTTGATAGTACAATAAAAGTATACATATATTATACTGTACAATTAAAGCTTGAATAAAAATTTATTGAATAATTTACAAATATATCGACGCTCCCATTTGTCTTGACTTTGTCTTAACTTTCCGAAGGGTTTCCAAAGTGTCTTAACTTTTCAAGGCCGCTTCAGACTATCTCAACATTCCGACTTTTTCCGATTTTTTTTGTTGACTTTTAGCCTTTTAGAGAAAGAAGCGTTGAAATGTTTACAACTTATCTCAAAATCGAATTCTCTCTCAATCAATAAAATAAAATGTGAATATCATATTGTAAATAAAAAATTCAATAAATTTGTGTATTTTGTGCAAAAATCTCTTTTTTGTTTTTTTTGTTTTACAAAATAATTAAAAAAATGATTTTCCATAAAAAAGGATGTTTCAACTCCTTTGAAACGACAGGAAAAAGTTGAGCAGCTCTGAAACGGCAGTAAAAAGTTGAGACACTTTGGAACGGTGCGGCAGAATTAAGACACTCTGGAAACGCCTCGATAAGTTGAGACACTCTAAAAACGCTTCGGAAAGTTATGACAAAGTGGCACGAGAGCGTCGACATTTGAAATTTAAATATATAATATTATGTTTGAAAACCCAAATTACCCTACTAATTTAAACTTAGACAATGTAGCATTTTTTATACAATTAACCGATTTATTGCTCGACTCTTGGTGGAAAAACTTTTCACTGAAGAGTTCAATCTTGAAAATGACCCAGAAAGTCGAAACGCGTCGATTGTAATTCGATAAATTTAATAAATAATCTGTGGAAAAGTAAAAAGCAAGTGTTTTGTTTTCTTTTTTCTTTTTGCAATGTTAGACAATGTATGATCCCACCAAAAACATTTCATGTAAAGAAGGTTGCCAAGACTCACCAGCTCATACTGCTTTCACTGTTAAAAAGTTATCAGATCACATGTGGAGCCAAGCCCCTAACTCTACAACTCCTAACTCTAGAAACAATACATTTTGGTCAAGAAGTATGGCTTGGCAGTTTCGCGGCCGTTGCACAGTCACTCCTATCGACTTATGGTAAGAAATTAAGTCACTGGTCTTTAATGTTGTGTCATGCATTAGATCCGTGAAAAGGCCAAGCCATACTTTTCGACCAGGAAGAAGGATTTCTAGAGTTACGGTTTGTAGAGTTAGGCGTGTAGAGTTAGGGGCTTGGCTCCACATGAGATGTGGTAACTTTTTAACAATGAAAGCGTTATGAGCTTGTGAGTCTTGGCAACCTTCTTTACATAAAATGTTTTTGGTGGAATTTCATTACTTTTTGCAAGATACTCTACTTCTTTTTATTTTTTCGGGCTGTATTTCTTTTGCGTCAGCTATTCTTTGTTTTCATAGCTCACTCTCTATCGTTGCCTCTTTCCTTTGTTGGCTTATTCTTTGCAATAAGCGATAAATCAGGTTGGTACTTAGCTATTAACCGATTGTATTCAACTATAGCTGACTGTTGTGCTTTATTTATATTAACTTAAGGTAGACTAAATTATCTTTCCAAAAAAGTAAAAAAATGTACATTTTATTAACCGAAATAACAAGAAATCTCTGATTAAACCTGAAATTTTAGTCGCAAACCAAATTTTCATCCAAAACGCAAGCAGTACTTCATCCGGCCATGGTCTGTTGTTTGTATTTTTTTCATTTTCTTCTTCCGTACAATTGCTTGTCAGTTCCTTAAATACGGTATGACTATTTTTACTTCATTCCAAAGATTGGTTTGTTAACTTCAAGTAGAACAAAACAATTTTTTCATAGAAGATATAGATTAGGCACTAGGACGAGTTTAAAGATAAATCATTTTTTTTAAGAAAAGCTAGTTTTTAAGAATTTTTTTTATTATTTTTTGTAATTTTATTAGTAATATTAAAATAAAAATGTTTTCTTCAGTTTACTCTTTCTTATTTTCAGTAGAACTGGCTACATACTATTTACTTACAATTAGAGATTATGAAAACGAAGCGGGTTTGTTCTTATCTAAATCTTATCAGATTTGGTCTCAATGCTTACGTTGAGTAATTTTTTTTATCTAAAAACTTCCTGCGGATACAAGTACAGTGGTTGAAAAAATACACCGCAAGAGAACAAAAATATCAACTTAAAGAAGATTTTTGGAAAATTTTCTTTAAAAAAAACAGGGGAAGACAACAGGTAATTCCAGTTTAAAATTTATCCCGATCGGGTAGAATTTATAAAATTTTTAAATTTGTCGTAAAAATTTTCTTTGAAAAAATTGAAAAATATACTTTCTTAAGAAAGTTTAACGTTATCTACAAAATGTGGTTATATAACTTTACCAACTTTACCTTTTCGATGATGATATTCTGAACCATACTAGGAAAAATTACGAAATTTTGTTGTCTCCTTTCTTGCAAATTGGATGTCAAACGAAAGGTATTGTTAAGTAGAATTCAAATATTAAAAATATTTTGACAGTGATCTTTCTATAAATTCTGCTAAAATGTATGGGATATTGCATTGTACCGTTCTCTATCATCAGTACTACTAAAGATTAAAATGTTGATGAGTAATATTTGGCATGAATATGCAAACCCTATGCTTTGTTTTATGGGGAATTTTCATAATTGAACATACACTTTTTAATTTTTTTTTGTGAAAAAACTATTTTATTTATTGAACTAATTTCTTTTGAGCATTTCTATAAAATATATTAAGAATACAAAAAAATATATTTTTTTGCAGTTTTAGTACATGGCTCTATAGTTTTTAGGCTTCCTGTAACAGATAGATTAAAAATTCAAACGGGATTTTATTCATAAGACTAAATACTAGTAACTAAACCTAAAAATTTTTTATTTTTAATATTTTAATCATTTTATAAATAAGAATAATGAAGAATAACAAAAAAATCCATATTTTGAGGACAAACTACCCCTGTATAAAAAATAGGGATGTGTAACATTATATTTTTGATGGTTAAGTTACTAGTATTTTTATAACGAATCGAATGGTTTTTGGATTATTAAAATCCATTGAGCAGTTTTAGAGAGAAAGTGTGGAGCCAATTCAAAAAACGTGATTTTGAGAAAAACACGTTTCAGGTTTTTGTAACATAAATTTTGCATATAAAACTCGAATAGGTACCGTTACAAATATAGGTATAACGTTTTTTCCTATACGAATTTCTTAAAACGGTTTTAGGACAGTATTTCTGTGATGTTAAAGAGCACTTTAATGTAAAAAAAAATCGAATATTTTGAACTTTTTGAAAAAAAAAGTATCCTTACAAGATATTTCATTGAAATTGGCAAATTCAATAAAAAGTTATAAAGCCAAGAGCAATGCAATTTTATGTTTGGCTTTTTTTCTACCTTATTCGCAAGAGGCATGTAACCGCAAGGTGCGGGAAAAAACACAAAGGAAAGAAAATGCAAGGTGGTTGCTCGCATGTGGGAGGGCGGGGGGGCACAAGGGTTCTAACTCGCAAGAAACCTGAGGATATAAGGCTCGTAGGGTCCCAGCTCGCAAAGGACGGGAGGATAAAAGAGTCGCAGCTCGCAACAGACGGGTGAATGTAGGGGTTATGGCTCGCGTGTGACAGTAGGATACAAGGCACGTAGCTCGCAAGTGGCGGAGGGAAGGAAGTCGTTGTTGGCGGGAATATAAAAAGCTGACAGCTACAAGGGGTGGGAGGTTACCACAATCGTTGCTCGCAAGGGGCGAGAGCATGTAAAGGTTGTTGCTCGCAATAGCTGCGATTGGATAATTCTATTTTGTAGTCTAGAATATGTTCCTCCATTTATTACTAGCAGAAAATGTTTGCATGCAAAAAAAGGCTATGTATGGTACAACTTCTAAACGCGAGGACCGAGTTGGATGATTTTTTTTGTTATTGTATCAGATACTCACCCTATACAGTGAGAGCCGTAGGCGCGGATACCTGCTAGTATTTATCTTATAGTATACTATAAAGTCACAAAGGGTCAGCTCAGGCGACCTTTCCATTAACTTGATATGAAGTCAAAATTGCGAAATTTTCACTTATAAATTAGTCACAATAATAAATAAAATCATATTGAAATACTTTCCAGCCCGGCTTTCCCCATTACACGTCGAAAGCACATAGAAGGTGATTTTATTTTTCGCTCCCACCCCTATACTCTCCAGGTCAAATTTCGACGTACCGTCAAATTACGCGAATCTTTTCTAAGCCGAACAACACGAATGTGGAACAGTTTACCATCTTTTGTTTTTCCCTCGTCATATGAGTCCGAAACTTTCAAACAGGGCGAACATCGACATCTTCTTCACTCAATCTTCTAACCCATTTCCCTCATCCTTAACTCTTTTCCTGCCAAGGCTGTGCTTTAGCATCATAAGGCATCCCATAAGCTTTGACAACATCATAATTAAAAAAAAAACATATTTCTTTCTTACTTGAGTTATCATAAGCTTTTAGAATATATGAAATGCTTGAAAGTACAAATAATCTAAGTATTGTTGAAATTAATGATGATAATGATGTAAACAAAAAAAATATTGTTCAAAATTAAGTTCATTGAAATTTATGTAGATATAAATACCATGTATAAATAATATAAGTGTATATTAAATATTATTTCAATTAAGTTGTGTTTATATATTGTACTGAGCGACCCACGTAAGGAGGAAGCCTGAGGGAATCATTCCACGGAAGGTCTCTAAGTGCGAACCTAACAAAGTTCCGCTGCACCGACTCAATGCGCCCAGAATGAACAGCATAGCAGGGAGACCAAACCTGAGATGCATACTCGAGAATTGGCCTAACCAAAGAAAAGAATAAGTGAATTAAGGTCTACCGATCAGAAGACTCTCTTGACCACCGCTTTACATAACTCAGAACTGAATTACTCTTAGAAACAATATAGTTAATGTGCAGAGTGAAATCGAGTTTACGGTCAAGCTTCAGACCAAGGTCAGTAACGGACTGCACGTGACAGATATTAGTTTCCGCAAAGGTATAATCAAAGACGTTATTTCATAGTTTGAAGTTTTCATTTCTGTCGGTAGTCCCATGACTGCCATGTTTTTTTTATTTATGAATCAATAAGTTGTTGATGATTTATTTGTTTTGGCTAATTTTGCTCCAGCCACATTCGAGTTCGCGGACCCTGAAACCGCGTGGATCATCTCGATAAAAAATCAACCCTAGCTCCACAATAGAGAATTATTCGTCTTTTTAAGTTCGTTCGAGAGGAGACTGTAGTGACGCCCTTACTAAAAACTGCGCTATCTAGTAGTCAGAAATTACACTGCTGATTTGGAAGAGAAAATTTGTAAGATACATAAATTTAAAGCTTTACGTTTACCCCAGGTCTTAACCTATTTCCTGGTACACTTGGGGTAAAAAGTTAAGAAAGATTTTCGTTATTACAGTATAGCTTTTAGTAGAGCTCTCAGAAACCCGACCCGCGGGTACCCGGAAATGTCTAGTTTCTTTGGAAATTACTGATTTTTTTGTAGTGAAATTACAAAATACGATTTAAGATTTATTAATAAAAATTTAAAATTCCTTCTACTCCCTACCATTAGTGACAATTTTTTATTGCAATTTCACTCATTCTTTTTAACCAGTTCATACGACGGAATCGATTCCCGGTGGGGGATTCGATTCTCACAGTGGAACCGGTTCCATTGATGGAATCGATTCCTATTTGGAACCGGGTACTCGTTTGGAACCGGGTACCCGATTGGAACCGAATTTTTGGTAGGAATCAATTCCTACCTGCTCGGGTGGGTACCCGGGTTTTCGGGTTATCCGATTCCAACTGAGAGCTCTAGCTTTTAGACACTTTTCCAGAAACTGAATCTATTATTCAACACTTACTTCCAAACTATATACGCTGCTTAGTAATTTCAGATGAATAAAAAACCTCAGCGATAAATAGCTTTGCTCCCTCTAAATCCCTCGGTCTGGATTGCATCTATCCGGTTATGCGCCAGATATAATAGAGCCTTGGCTGGTGGCGATTTTCAGGGCTTGCATTATCCATAATCACATAATCACGGAGTATTGTCTTTTTCACTGCTAAAAGCAAGGAACTCGAAATGGATAGAGTTCGGAATCAGTCGTTCCTTTAGGCATGTCTCCCGCGGAACGCCGCAGGGCGGGATCCTTCTCCCCTGCTAATGGTCAATAACAAGTTCTTATTAAAACCTCAACGAAGTAGCGTCAGGCTTAATCCTAGATTCCAAACTGAACTGGAAATTTAAAATAGTTTTTAAAAAAACATTTAACCGACTTCACTCTACATGTTAAGGAGTTGAGCTTCACCATTTCTCTCACCCCCACCCCCGCCCCACAAATTTTTTGGTCGTAATAATCTATAGATCAAAAACGGAATCTTGGTCCACGCGTTATAAAGTTATGCTACCCCTCCCCGTAACCAGCCCTATGTTCGCATTTTTTTCTTAGATTAACAGTTTAGAATCATACACGATACGACAGAAAAAGAACCATACAATTCGTCCAAGCGTTAGACAGTTAGTTTCAACCCCCCCCCCCCCCCCCCCCCCCCCCCCCCGCCCCACCACACCCCCAACCAACCACAAAATGGTTGACATAGTACGAATTGGGGAACATATTCTACCCAATAAAAAAAGAATCATTCAAATCGGTCCACGAGTTACGAAATTAGACAACCTCCTCACCTCGCTCCCCCGCCCTAGGGGCACATTTTTACCCCACCCTCCTTCCACATAATACCCTCACCTCACTAAATAAAATTTTGACCTGGTGCCTTCAGTATAACAGTGGAAAAACATGGGGACTGCAACCTAAGATGACACTGGTTGTACACGGCGGTGGTGCGCTCCATTCTCACCTACGGTTCACTGTGTAGTTGCTAAACTAACTTCCACTTCAACAGAAGTTCCCAATAATGTTTCCCCCCGATCATCAAATCAAATTCCAGGCGTCATGTAGTGCAGTCAGACTTAGAGGATCTGGATGCTGGTATGTTAAGCTCTACGACCATAGCAACATCCTCAGCTTGACACTTACAGGATTAGCTGAAGCCTCGACTGACTACGCACCCGTTTAAAAAGGACTCGGTACCGGGATTCTATCCAAAAGAGAGTGGAGAGTGACTGAACCGACCAACAACTTTAATACCGTATTGTTCACTGACGATTTTAAGATGGATCAAGGTGTTGGTGCAGGAGTGTTCTCAGAGGCACTGAACGTATCGAAGTCTTATTAGCTACCGGACACATCGAGCGTCTTGAATGATATCTAAAGTACGGGAACATTATTATTTTTTAAGAAATTGAGATTAGATGGAAGGCCCTGTTTCAGGTACAATGCCAAAGAAGGATTTATTGCTGAGATTTTGAGATAGAAAGATATTTAAATATTTTATCTTCATCAATATATCTAATCCTATAATGCTGCTCTAACCTGAGTTTCTCAAATTAGTCACGACATCGCTAATATAGTAAAAACATGTGTTAACTAAGAGTTATTATATTAATTTGACGGAATCTTAAAAAGTCTCATAACAGCAGCAATCTTAATGTACGCTGCTTGGTAATTTAGGATGAATAAAAAAAGTCGTATAAATTAGCTGAAATTTAACGAACTCTCGAGAATGAGATCTTACGGAAGTATAGCCAGGTGTATTTGTCACCTGCAAATACACTTCACATAATCATTAGAATGGCCCGAGCACAACTAAGTAGAGGCAACCCACTTAATTGAAAAATCGATTCGAAACTTAATAACCTACAGCATATAAAACACGTGAACACCCCTGGCGTGTAGCCAAATGCCCAGCTTAGATTGATTCTAGTTTTTAAATAAAAACTTCCACAAATGCTCGTACCTACAACAAACAGGAATAAATTATTCGTGTAAAACTCCCTTAAAAGTAGGTATGCGTATAGCGTGTGTTCACAATAATCATATTACCCTCCCCGAATTTATGGTCCGTGGAGAATCTTCTGTTAATGTCGTTGACCGCTTCACTATTGTAATTCTCTATACAGTACAAATCCTCTTAAACATTTTGGCGCTAGAGATTAGCCGGAAGGAAAGTTCTATTGCAAAGCTAGGATTTGAAGCTTTTTCTCTTTATATGTATAGTGGGAAACTTTTTACTCAAAGGAAATCAAATAGAAATGAATTGGCTCACCCTCTTGGCAATATAATATCTGTTTAATTAGTGGGCTTGGGAGGGCAATAATTGTCATTAGGAGCTCAAACTTAATTTAGTAAAGTAGCCCACACTAGAAACCCAGTGACTGAAATTTCCATACCATCAGCTTTTACTCCCCCAGGCGGGAATAAACAAAAAAATCGATTGACCTAGGATAGCTTCTACCGGAACAATAATTTATAGCTAGGCATGCCCTTATCAGGGGTAGGAGTATTGAATATGTTAAGTGGAAGAAAGAATTCTAATCGAAGGGCTCTTGGGGTGGTAAATCTACTAAAGGTGAGTTTGAGGGAGTTTTCAGACCATGGTCGGCAAGTATATGCACACATTTCTCGCGCATATGCTTCGTTCTGGAACTACTTCCTTCTCTACGCTAAATATTGAGTGAGCTATCGTTCGTTTATTGTAGTTATAATGGCCTCGGTTCTTTTGTTCGACTTATGGAGCCGTCTTTACTATGAAACTACATCAAAACGCAAGCCGACCTCGTGCCATGAAGTCATAGCCGGTTAATAGTGTTGCTAGCAAAGAGCTTGAATAGACTGGTCCATATTTACTGTGTGCTTGAGACGATCGATCTTGCGTAGTTTTCGATGAGTTCATCAAATTTTCTAAAATTGTTTTCATATTCATATTCGCGCGCGAAGTGATGAATTTCTGTTAAGTCCAGTACCTGATAATTGTGCTTTTACAGGAGTAACGTATGCAGGATATGCGGGAAAAATGGCGTTCGTTTGCAGTCCTTACTTCAAAATTAAATTCATAGAATGTAATTATCAGTTGAGAGTTTGTTTATAATTAGTTGATTTAATGGTTTATAAAAATGTTTTGGTGAAGTTAAGTACATGAAAAATTTATTAAGTGCTGTTGGTGTTGCAGATTTACGAGAAGGGATAAATTGCAGTTTTTCGTTCTTTTGTAATACGAATTTGATTGCATTTTTAAAAACAGTCGGGAATCGAGATAATTTTTGTAGATTAAATAATATAAAGGATGTTGAATGTATTTTTGAAAGCATTATTGTCTCATAAGCAATACACTTGATGTAACGCAGAATATATTACATGAGAGAATGGAAACCGGTTTATTTTCGATTCTATAAAAATATCTTCAAGAAAAAGAAGTGATATTATTGTATATAGGTAGTTTATTACAAAGGAAAAATTAATCGTATTTTCGGGAAAATCAAAATAAAGTCGAAAATTTTATAATAATTCACAAAATCGGGTTATTAAGTTCAGGATATTTCACTTTTTTATTTTAAAGCTAACTAATTTTCAGCAAAAATTTAATGAAGTGAAATTTTCTATTCCAATTTTTTTTACATTTTCAAAAATATTGAAAATAAAATATTTTTTGCAAAAATATACCAATGTTTATAAATACGCAAACTGTTGCGACTTACCACGCAGGTAGTATAGTTTATTTATTTACTTTTTTATTTACGTATCCACTGAGTTTTTTAGACAATCATAGTAAACAGATGGTTAGCTAATAGCTAAATAACATTAACGTTATAAAGTACTACAAAATATGCATATATTAGCAAAATTAGTAATTAAAGTTGAACAAATTAATTAAAACTTCTCCCTACGAAAGTTAAAGTAAACAATTCTTCTCTATCAGTCTAGTTCCGGTACCACTTGTGGCACGGGGGCGGGGCAAGAACGTCACCCGATTCGAAACATCGATTGCAAGTGAACCTACAATTTAAAGTGGATTCCGAACCACTAACATTTTCTATGGAACCCCAATAGCGTTCTTATCGTGGTTTGTAGTCAGCTGAAAACTCCCATGGGCCGCCGCCGCTCCGGTAAGATTTGAAACTGGTACTTCCGGGTTGGTAGGTCGACATTTGATCACTTACTCCACTGACGGCTTAATGCTGCTTCATGAGTTTAAGTGATTGAAAGGATTGCTAAGCCAAAAGTTGGTTCTATGAGAGTATACCTTCTTCGCCTTCAGGTTTAGAAGGGTTAATTCGATATACAAACAGCACTTGCCTATTACGCTTCGATCTCTCTGAAATGTGAAAATTAATAACTATGAAGGAAAAGTGTTTGCAGATCAATTAACTATTGATTTATTGTACTTATTAGGAAAGAAAACTATTAAACCAATTTAATTTGCTCAGTGCTTAAAAGAGTTCCTACACAACTATAGTAATCTATCTATATATCTATATCTTAAATGCATATGTAGAATCTCATAAATGTATACAGAACAATAAATTTACGATCATGTCGCCTTCTGAAACCAAACCGAAAATACGCTTTACTTATACTTAATCAGGGGCAGCCTAAGTTATATTATGCACTATAGATGGGAATCGAATAAAGATATATCGATACTTAGTATTGTAACGTATCAAATCTTCCCACGCAAGGTATCGATGTAATAAAAAAAATACATCGATAATTTGAATGTATCGTTATTACAATCGAAATCACTTATCACTCGTTTTGACGCGGCAGGAAACATATCTTCAAAATAACTTACGAAATAGATACTCATCAAAACAACAGATGAAATAGGAAGATAAATGTACTCACCAAACTTGCGCACAAGAAAAAATTGGTGCGATTTTCAAAAAGGTTATGATTTTTTTTCGATACATCGCCCATCTCTGTTATGTACCCGGACGGGCTATATTTTGGCGGCAGAGCTAAAATTAATCTTTTAAAATTGTGTACTTTTTGAACTTTTGAAAAATTCAGAGACGTTGAATTCAGAACCTCACTTTATTTTACAGTCAGTTAAAAAATGCTTAACTCTTTTTTGCCTTAATCAAATAAATTGTATCTACAATATTTTACTTACATAAAACATTTGTTTTACTTCGTGAAGAAATTTGTTTAGAATTACTTTATAAAAGTAGATACGTACGCATATTCTTTTGCGCTACTATATTTTGCTACTATGAATTTAAAGTATACTTAGACTACCCTTCACCCTGCCACACCATAGGACCAACTTTTTTCTCCTATTAGCAATGCGGAATCATACTCTATACAGCAAAAGAGCAACCATCCAAATCGGTCTATGCGTTACAAAGTTAGGTTCAGCCCCGGGTCAAACATAAAAAATAATAATAATAAAGTCGACTAATAACCTCTCGTTTTTGGGAAGTCGGTTAAAAAGCATGTAGCACCTGTTGCTCCACTCTAAACGACTATCCGTTTCTACTTGGCATTTGTATTGTACAAATTCTTCTTTTGTAGCAGCTTCTGCAGCAGAAGCCTTACTTTATGGACTTTGAATCAATGATTTGTTGGAAAGAAAACATTTTTTCAGTGGGGACTTTACCGGAAACGTAAAACCCGTTTATCTCAAAATCACATTTTTTCAAAGAGTGATAAATCAATGAATCGGAAACTGTTATTTTTATCAACGATAAAGCCAAAGATATATACATCGATATAAGTAGGGGGGACAATCTCAACCGATTCAGAGTTACAGGGTGATTCATAAATTTCAGTTTTTCATGGTATGCACATCACTCTTTAATTTTTAACTTTTGATCTACCCAACGCTAAAAAATTGTCTTCGAAATTTATGTAATTAAAAAATCTTTTTTTTTATTTTTATTAGATTGCCCAAGAACTAGAAAAACCGCAAATAAAGAAAATTTTTATGATAAATGGTTAAAAATGTTTGTTTAGGGTTAACAGGAAATTAATATTAATTCCTGCTTTAAAAGAGTTATAAAATGTGTGTTTGTTTCATTGCCGATATCAGCTTGTGTTAGTCAGAGTTCACACCATAGTATCTCGGTGTTCTTCAACTCATACCTGAAGCAAATTTTGCAACAATAATAGAATTAATAGAGGATATCGATCATAGTCGAAAAATATATCGATAAGTACGAGTGTTTTTAAGTAAAAATTATTAAAAAACGGTAGAATTTACTTTTGAGGAATACTCGGATATTATTTACATTTACGGTGTACTAAACGGCCGTTGTACTGAAATATCCAAGGAGATTCCCTGATCGACGAGCACCACAAAGAGCGGATTTACACGAACTTTCCGAAGGTTAAGAGTAACCGGAAGTGTAACTTCAGAAGGCGGGGAAACGTGACCCGAGACTTCGGAAACTTCTGCCGACGTTGAGCAGCAAATAATCACCGTAGTCAGGGAAGACCCTGAAACGATACGAGACGATTCGCAACACGATAAGGAGTGTCTTCAGCTAAAGTTTGGAGAGTTATTCAGCGAGAGGGATTACGTCCATATCACCATCACAAAGTCCAAGGACTACTGGAAGGAAATTCCGAGAGAAGACTGGAATTTACCACTTGGCTTCTGGAACGCGACATTGACGACAGGGCGTTTCTGGACCGAATTCTGTGGACGGATGAATCTCAATTCACTAGGGATGGTATGACGAGCTTCCATAACCTCTAAACCTGGTCGGAAACTAACCCATACAGGACAAACGTGATCTCATTTCAGCAGAGATTCAGTGTCAATAGAGGACATCCCTGTGCAAAATCGAATGAACATCTTTTACCAACTTTAAATGAAAAATTTCCTAATTGTTGGACTGGACGAGGGGCACCGATTTCTTGGCCTGTTAGATCTACAAATCTTACCCCACTGGACTTTTTTAATGGATGATAAAGTTTATTTAAGTCCAGTTAACACTAGAGAGGATTAGCAGAATTGTGAATGCAGCGACAAAAATACGGGCGAGGCTGACTACAATAGGTCTTAAATAGAAAATTAGAGGAAGGTTATTGGCGTGCATCCAAAGTGGCGGTAGACATTTTAAACAGATTTTGTAACTTATTAAGATTAATTGTAGTTATTTTCAAATTTAATAAAAAGCATTTTAGGATTAATTTGAGTTTAATTTCTTTAAATTGTAGATTTTTATAATATTCTCCGATAGGATTTCTACATATAGATTTCTATATACTTTCTCTACAAGGACATGTTGCAGTTTTTCGGAAAGGAAATGAGATGGGCAATTTTATAAAAGTAAAAAACGGATGTCTTAATTACATGAGTTTCGGAGAAACTTTGGGAAAATGTTGAATTTTTACATTTCTTTTTCACTTTTCGAAGCGGCAGGAGTTAGATCCACATTGTTGAGAATTTCGAAAAAGTTATTGGGATAGTAGTTTTTTTAGCGTTTATTTGATGTTGCTGCGTTGGGTAGATCAAAAGGTAAAAATAAAAGGGTAATGTGCATACCATGAAAACTAATATTTATGAATCACCCTCTGTAACTCCCAAACGGTTGAGATTGCCCCTCCCTCAGCCGTCTCCCTTATTTGGCTAGCTGAGAGCTATCACTTCACTTATTTTGGCACGTTAGATCTGAAACACCCTATTTGTAAAGGTGGTGACTGTAACACAAAAACTATACTTGATCGAAAATAAATATGGTTTTATAATGAGGGTAGAGAGATTTTTCAAAATTAGTAAGCACATTTCTTGTTGAAATTCACTTCTTCAATTTTTTGATAACTTTTCAAAATTTACAAACTCACACATGTCTTTAAAGTTCTTTATATGAGTACACTAACTAATTTTAATCTTATCATTAATTAACACTTTCATCCAGGAAATTAATGCTTAATTAATTAATCTTGATTGGTATATCAACAGTATGCTGCTAAATGCCAGACTGGGTGATTAGCAATAAGTTAATGGAATACTAAATGGAAATTTATCCAGAATTTTAGTTCTATGAAGATAATTACCCCAAACTTAAAGTTGATATTGGCCGGCTTTATTTTTTCAATAATTGCTAACAACATGTTTCCTCTTTTGAAAAATCTGTCAATCCATAAATAACTTACCCAGAATTCGTCGCATGAAGGATAGGGCAATTTCTTACCAATCATGGATTCAATATTTTTTTTGTTTGTGTAAAAATGGCTAAATTTTATTAAAGGAATTATATCATTTACAATAAAATATTTAAACATAATTGTTTTATATAAAAAAAATGGTTTTTGCAAATATTGTAGGTACGCAGTTATTTACGGAAGACTAAGTAATATTAATTTCGTGTCATTGAGTACATCAAATAAAAATATAAATATAAAATTTGGAAAACTTCAGTAGTTTTTGAATACTTTAAGTAAAATCGAAGTCTAATTACACTTCTTCTTTATAGCGTAATTCCACGTAATTTCACGTGCTAAACATTTGACCACGAACTTCACTTTTAATTGCAGTAATGTTTGTAGCTCTCAATTTGCATGTCTATAAATGCCATAATTATTTCTGAGCCGCATCTAAAAATATCTGAAACTTACTTCTTAAATAATAACAAAGTCATGTGGTTATTACGGCATGTCCCACTGGCACCGACCCATAATTCCAAATCCAGCACCAAGAGAATGAATCCCATCTGTGCGGTTTACTGTGATTTTGTAAACAATGTTGCTCGACTAGGTTGACTGTCGCCACTTATTTCAAGTTAGTGACGTTGAAACTAGTTGTACACGAACTATTTTTCCATAGAGAAAAGGCTCTACGAAATTTGACCATGAGCATGAAAGCTTTGCTATAAGCTCCGTTCGTGCATCTTTGCTACTTCTGAAAAGATACAGCTACTGTCTATGGGATATTTTGTTTACAAGGAGTCGAGGTGGTGTCAGTAACTGTGGCAGTTCGGAGCCCTAGAGTACTCTCGATAATGTACTAAAACTAGATCGTTAAGACACTAAGTACCACCTTACCTCCGGAAGATGTAAGGTGCAAACAAATTGAGTGCGAGATATGAAGCCTTTGTTTATTACCGATCTGATTTGCTCGAGAAATAGAATTGTATTAAGGAACCGGTTCTGTACAAATGCGAAATACTCATGACGTAAGATTTATTGTGGAAAAAATCAATAAACATTTTTGTATGGTACCGAATAAATTCAAATTATCGGAGAAGCCGCAACATGACTTACTGCAATTTAGACTTCCTGCAATATTAGAGTGAAACACCGGAACACACGTCACTAGTCGGTAGTCAAAGTGATACCTATTTGGTTTGAGTTAATACCGCGAAAATATGTTTTTACACCTTTCTACTGGTACTAAATCATTGAATAGAATCACAATAGGAGAGTGATTAGTTATGCTTCTCCGACGAAAATAATATGCAAAAAAGTGTAATTGTGTAGTTTAGTGTAAAAATTATGCTGTAGAACTGTGTGAAGTGATTCTAAGGCGAAATTGAGTTCACTGGATGACATGCGGCGCAAACAACAAATAGTCATGTTTACCAGGAATCCTAAGTACCGGAAAACTGACCGGTTTATGTTTTGTAAATATTCATTTCATCTATTTACATTTCTTTTATAGTTTTTCAAGTTTACCTACATAGAATACATAAAATTTTCAAGGGCACTGTGATAGGAAAAAATGTAAACAAACAAACTTGTGCCGAATAGTGATGATGATGGTGACATCAGCCAATAGAGCTTAAATTAGAGATAGAGAGCTTAGATTGTTTTCCAGTGGGCAACCGCTGAAATTGGAAGCAAGTCAGTGCTTACTTTCAAATGATGTAATTTTCGAAGTATAGTTTCCAAATGAATAGCTTTTGACTGCTTAGAGGATTGTTTTCGATGGTCTTCAATTAAAAGTATTGACACATTGTCGGTTACTTATTTTTGTTTGGGCGTGTATTGTTTTCTTTATATAGATAAATTTCAATGGAGTTGGTGCGCTTTGAATCACTTAGTTATAAAATAATTAAGTTGATGAAGGACCAATCAAAATCCCGCATTTCTACGTTTAGCTAATTTTCAATATGTTTCCATATACGAATAGTATACATATTTAGATAGAATGTTCGCAAAAGGAAATGATAAGAATCTTCACATGAAACATATTGTTTTATTTAATGCTTTGTTTATTATAGTTTAGACAAAAAAATTGTGGAAACGTACCGTATATATACGTATATACATGCATATGAAAATTGTAGAAACGTACCGTATGATACCACAATAATGAAGGAACTGATAGATCTAGGAGGGAACCGAACAAATCTATCTCACTCCCCCTACCCCTCCCAAAGCTATGGGAGTTTGCAATTTTCTTACGTGTCTTACGTGTTCTTATACAATAAGTTTTTCAAACTTAACTTTTGAAAAAAAAAATCATTTTGAAAAGCTGCCCCATATTTTTATTTCAGTTTTGGATTTCAAATAGTGTCTAAATTTTTTAAAAATTTTAGTGATTTTATTAGGAAAATAACTTCCTAGATTATACAATAGTATTTTATTTGACTAAGCTAAGAATTGAAAAGCTACAATAAATGTAAAAAAAGTAATCAATTTATTTAATAAAATATTAAAGCAAAAATATCGCATTCAAGTTGGACAAAATAATAGGTGTGAATTAACATTACTTCAAAACAATGCTTTATATTTCGCAGTTATGCTTACGTAAATTTACAGTAACCTGAAGCACCAGCTTTATTTAATAAAACAGCCTCAATCCGCTTGGGCGTGCTGTTAATTAAATTGCGACACTTCTCAATGGGTATTAGGGATGGGCGATCTTCGATTCGATCTCGACGGATCGATCTATTAGCCTTCGATCTGGCGATTTTTGAATAGATTTTTCGCGGGACCGAATCGATTAATTTATTTCCGATTCCCATCCATTTAAGACAAGACGCGACGCGCTAAAATAAAACTGAGCAATCTCACGCAGACATTTTTTCCCATCATCATAAATTTGTATAATAATCCTGAACATTTTAAATGTCGCACCTAAAGTATTGTTAATGTTAGATAAGTGCGTTTCGGATCTCTATAATATGATAGTGTTATCTGTATCAGTGAGTAGCATGAGTACCTGCACCAGCAAACAGTGTAGTTGGCAGTGTGCTTGGGAACCTCTTTAACTAAACATTCATTCTTAATATGTATATTGCTCATAATAAGAAAACCTTGAATACAGGTGCTTTCGCGCGACCTGAGACAAGTGAGATAACTGAGAATTCTCAGTTATCTCAGTTAAAATGTGCTTTGGCGAAACAGACAGATTCAATTCTGTTAATGTGGGTTGTTTGCGTAGGTGTCCATACCTGGCTGGCATATTCAAGGAAAGGTCTAACGAAGGAAATATAGAGATATTTGGAAACATAAGGATTGGAGAACTCTCTAGACCAGCGCTTCACAAACCCCAACGCGGAGTTAGCTCTGCTAATTATGCTATCAATATGGGAACGGAAATTTAGTTCGCTATCACAGATTATTCCTAGGTCACACAAAGAGGTAACGATAGGGACTGGTACGTCGGTTAACATGTAGGTTCTCGGGGTGATGGTAAGACGCTTGCGGGAATAAGAGATGGACTGGCATTTGGAGACATTGAGATCAAGAAAGTTTTTCATGCACCATGTGGTGAACGAATCGAGGTAATTTTGGAGGAGAAGAGAGTCGGTTGTGGAGGAGATATGTTTAATTATTTTCATGTCATCAGCATAAATGGACAGCTTTGAGTATTTGATGACACAATCAACATCATTAATTGTAAGGATGAACATTAATGGACCGAGATGGCTGCCCTGAGGGTCGCCGGAACGTGCGACAATGGGGTTAGAAATGGATGAGCTGAAAAGAACGTTGTACTGACGGTTGTTGAGGTAGGATTAAATCCAGGAGATGAATCGATGGTGGAAGCCTAGGCGATCAAGTTTGAACAGGATAACGTTATGGGAGACCTTGTCAAAAGCTTTACTAAAATCGGTGGCGATAACATCAACATCTTTACCGTTTTCCAGGGGACATATTATTTTGTAGACTAATTCGGTAAGGTTGGTGGTTGTAGATCTTCCTTTGAGAAGCCATGCTGGGAGAGGGAGAAAATAGACTTACAGTGGAAGAACATGGAATCATAGAATAATTTTTCAAATAGTTTAGATATGGATGATAATTTAGCAATGGGTCTGTAGTTGGATACATCGTTCTTGCCAGAGATGCCAGACGGTATAAAGCAAAAGGCGCCGAGCCGTGGCGCTGAAAGCGCCCAAAGGCGCCGCGCCATATTTGAAATCGCCCAAAAATCGCCTTAAGATTTTATAATCAATCAAATCTTTCAAAGGGTTGGTTGTACAACTTTAATGTAATATTTATTGCAATAATCACAGCAACAGATACAAGTAACACAAATTTAAAATTTTGAGAGTCGTCGTGAAAAACAAAAAACACTCTTAATTAAGTATTTAGTAATGGAAGTGACTATTTCCACTTACGTGTACTTTTGTCTAAGTCTAATAAATTGTTGACGTTAAACACGTAAGTACACGTAAATACACGTAAGTGCAAAGAGTCACAGTCTTTAATAATTGAGCCACTCACAAGAAGACAAATCGATTAATTCCGTTTTCATTTTTTTCTTACCATCAGAATATAAATGCTTTTATCCAGATTCCTTGCAATAAAACGATACATCGTATTTTTCTCAATTTTGAAGGAGAAATTTAATTTTTAACCGGCTTACTCTGCACGATAATAAATTGCAACGTAATCTATTCACCTGCAGGAATTTTAAAATAGTCTTTCACGAAACTCAATATGAATATAAAATAAACGAAATATCACTAATTATTAAACAATCTTTTCTTTAACAGACACATAACACAACGAAAATAACTTATATTCCTTATATTAAATAGGATAATTACCAGTAAATGCTTCTTATCCAGATTTAATGTTGTAGCACTTATTTTGATATAAATTAACAAATAACAATAACTGCATACACTTAGCTTAACAGCAAAAATGTTGAAAAGTTAACTGAACTTACTGAAACTGAACATCGATACGATATAACTGGCAACTGCTCCCCTTTAACGGCTTAATAAAGAATGCTGTAATTCAAATTACAATAGGCAGATTTAGCAAATGCAATTAGCAAATTTAGCAATTTATTTAATCAAAGATATGACTTTTATAATTTAAAAAAATTGTATTACACAAAAATGGTATAGCAATGTAAATGGCGTCACAGCACAGTCACTTTATTATATCTAATAAACTAATAAATTAAATTGGCTTCACCAAAATCACGAGAAGCCGCCGCGGTGAAATGTGGAAAAACGAAATTAAAAATCACCAACTTTTAGACGTGTCTGAATTCAGAAAAAAATAAAATTCTGTTACCAATGAGGCGTTCAAAAACACCAGATTCGGTGACAAAGTCAAGTCGCCAGTTTGGACTCGTTCGGAGTTCAGTAAAAAGTTATTCGCGCAAAATTAGAAATTGAGATAACTCGACAGCAAAATTGTTTCTACTGTGACAGAAAATCGCCCAAAAGCGCCCAGCAAGAATTAAAAAATCGCCCAAAAAGCGCCTAGTCGCAGAGAGCAAAATTTTGGCGCCCGACTGATGGCTAAAGGAGCCCAATCGGCGCGAAATCGCCCGAATTGGCAACTCTGGTTCTTGCAGCCTTTTTTTAATATAGGAATAATATAAGAGTTTTTCCGTAATTGAGGAAAACCCCTTGAGTGACCGAGAGGCGGAAAAGCAAAGTAAGGGGTTGAACTAGATGTATGGCACACTTTTTCAGAACGATGGCCGGAATGCCGTCAGGACTGGGGTGAAGGTCATCGTCAAGCCCGTTAATACTGGCGGCGATTTGTTCGGGGTCATGTTCGAAAGATGTAAACGACGTTTGAGTGCATTTGTCCAAGAATGAAAAGTAGTTAAGGTCAGGTTGTAGGGAATTGTCGCTGAAAGATTTACTGAAGAAGTGTGCAAAGAGGTTGGCGATAATCTGAGGATCAGATGAAGAGGTATTCTCGAGCTTTAGGGTGGAGGGGTAATCATTGGATTTCTTCTTAGAATTAATAAAGCTATAAAAACGCTTGGGGTCGGATATGAGGCTTGTTTCCATCCTTTTGAGGTACTCATGGTAGAGGGTATCACAACGTTCAGAAAAAGAGGTGTAAGCTGACAAGTAGGAAGAATAGTCAGACACAGTCTGGGTCAGAAGAAAAGTTTGCCAACGTTTATTTCTCCTGTTGCGGAGAGAGCGTAATTCTTTGTTGTACCAAACGGGGGAGGAGGAGCAGTTTTTACGAGGAAGAAGAGGGATAGATTGTGTAAGACAAGCGTGTATTTCCGAATAAAACGCCTCTACAGCAACGTCTATTGGAAGATGTTGAGGGATAGTGCCAATGTGGAGTTGAGGTGCAAGTGATTTAATTTTTCAAAGTCGCCTTTACGAAAATTAAAGGAAAGAGAAGCCTGGGAGCTTGAAAGGGTGTAGAAATTGACATTTCCTGAGACGGTTGCTCAAAGTTTCGTGTCAGTTGATCAACTGAGACGTGTCGCGCGAAATCACCTCACATCTTTCACTATATACGATTACAACTACTAGGTTCTTTCCATCGTCCTGTTCGGTAGATGTTACGTCCGTCCACTCCGTCCTTCCGTTATATCGTATCCATTCTCGAGCAAGGTCTTCTTCTGAACTATTATCACTCATTTCCAGTTATTTAGAATTGCAAAATTAATCACTTAGTTAAGAAAATATAATTTATTGACAAATTCAGCTTAATGGAATCGATCTGTTCCATCTATGACCATCGATCTTTTTAGGGCGATTAATCGATCTTCGAAATCGGAAAAAAATTACAGATCGATCCGTACTGAATCGATTTTCTCAGTTCCATCCCCCATCCGTAATTGGTATGGCGTTACAGTTAACCTGAACTGCGTTCCATAACTTTTCATGGCTGGTATGCGAAAAGTTAGAGTTTTGTCTCTGAAATTGAGGTGCAAGATGATTCAGTCGGTTTCTGATAGGAAGGGGGATATAACTGAAAAAATCGATTCAGTACGGATGATCTGTAATTTTTCTCCGATTTCGTAAATCGATTAATCGCCTTAAAAAGATCGATATCCATAGATTGAACAGATCGATACAGTTTATTTTGACATTTCAATTTATTTCAGCATTTTGAAATTACAAGTAATTAGAAGTCTTTCTTTTTGATTTCAGAAGTGATTCCACTATTATTCAAATTATGAGTATGATTGATTGGAACATGGCTTTCACTCAATTTTGTTGAAACCAACTGGAAAATATTCACCAAGTCATCCCGATCCAAAGTCTCCATGGTGGCAAGAGCCGAAGATCTTAAGATCTCGCGCAAAAAGCTGTTCTGTGCCTAATACTGCAATAATCAAAAAAATCGATATATAGGTACCCATACATCGCATATCCATATAGCAAGATTCATAAATATATGCATAGATATGATGAATATAGATATCCACGCTGAAAAGCAATCTTGTCGTATCTTGAAAATGGGGGCTTACAGTCGAGCTCGCTACTCTTTAACCAGAGAAGATAGAAAGGTCATTCTTGGCGTAAGAGTTCTGTAATGGCCATTAGACAAAAAATATGAAATTATCCTAAAGTTAGCGTAACATGGATTTAATACTAGATACAGCATAAATTGCATCTTTTGATAAACGGAAATCACCGCAAGTAAAAGTTGACGGTTCAACTTTATCTTCCTCCCTATCTTCACCTTGCCAAAGAACAAAATGGCCAACGCAACAAGTGGCCAAAGTTAAATTCAAACATGTGTTTCAAGAACTACCAAAAATCTACTGGCATACTATTGAAAAAAAAAATATTGTGAAATATGAGATTTGGACAGCCTGCTCCTTTGTTTTGAAAATGATTTTGAAAGTCTGAAAGAAGCTCCCAAAGTGATTGAAAAAACTTAAAGAATTTTCATATAAAACTGGTTTAATAAAAGACTATGGCAAATTGAAAAAAACCAGGCAGTAGTCACTAAACTACACAGTTAACACTAAAATATTATAGCGATCACAAATGTATTCATCTAACAGTTACGGTCCCTTTAAAATTTTTGACATTTGTTGGATTATTACTCAAATTAAAGATAAAATGCACAAAAAATTCACGTTTAATTTTCGGCACGTCTTAAATAGATTGAAATCGGGAATAAATAAATCGATTCAAGCTGAATCGGTCCCGCGTAAAATTAATTCAAAAACGGCAGATAGAAGACTTAAAGATCGATCTCTCGAGATTAAGTGGAAGATCGCCCATCTCTAGTTTCTGAATCCCTTTTTATTTTCATCAATCACTAACACAATCACAAACATATGAAAGCAAAGAAACCAAAAATCTCAGTACGGCCCAACTGCAACGATTAGTTTTGTTGAAACAAAATATAGTGCTGCAGAAGTACCTGGAAAAGTTCAATGAAGAAGTTGAACTAGATTTAATGTACAATAGTGAAGAGGGAAATGAAAAGGCCTTTGCTGCACACTAAGGTGACATTCGCGATATATCTTATATAATATAGAATTTATCTTATTATAATGCAGAATTTTTAAAAATTCGTGAATCATGCACAGAGCCTGGCCAGGACACATCAATACTCGTAAACTGTTCGTTGGTGTCACATGTTGCTTGGTTATTAATGGAGAAGTTCCCCTTACGATTAATGTACTCGTCTTTATGGGAAGACGGTTTTCTAATTTTAACGTGAGTAAAATCAATCGCATATATGCAACAAGGGAACTTATATTTAGTATTCCAAATATGTTTTGCATTCTCGAATTCTTCGAAAGTTAAAAATTTAAAATCCATATGTGAGATTTCTTCTTTTTCGCTGATGTCTGATGAATGTTTTCATCTTTGGGTAGTCCTTGTTGGAATCCAGGAACTCGTAAAAAATATTAAGATTTGATATTGAGACAACTTTTCGTATACCAGCCCTTGTTCGTAACATTTTGCTTTGCTAGGAATCACTTTAACTCATCCCACAAGTTCTCAATGGAACTGAGATTATTATTCATAAATCTATCATTCACCTATTTAGATGAGTGTTTCGGATCGTTGTCCTGCTGAAATGTTCACATTAGTAGTATATCTTGTTTTGCATATAGTAGCATAGTATTTTGCATAATATCCTGCTTTGGCAATTGTTTTCTTAATCCATATAATGGGACCGACACCGTACCAAGATAAATATTCCCACAATATGATGCTTCCACCTCCATGCTTAATAGTTTACTTAGTGAAACTGGGGTCATATTTCTTACTGCATGGGCGTCGCACAGCCCGCTTTCCGCTTCCCACAAAGGGCCGCTCTTCTGCTGAACAATGCAAATTTCTGCCCATCTAAATCAAACTTTCGCCATGATATTTTTTTTTATTTTTGGATTTTTTTATTTTTCAAGTGCTCACCTTGATGAAAAATTTGCTTTTAAAGTGCCGTTAATATAATTTTCTCGAGACTTTATTACCACACCTATTATTTTGATCACGCACTAATTCCACTTAACGAGTTCTTGCACAAGTGAAGTCAATAAAGCAACTACTTTAGTGTGTTTTTTCTACACGCTAAAATAAGTGAGGAAAACCACATGAAATGGTAGGGAAATATAAACAAAATGTGAAGTGATTACATTTTAATTGTTTCATATATAACACTCTGCAAGTAGTTCCTCATATTTTTAATTTTTGAAATCACGATAAGATAATATTTATTTGTTGACCTTGAGAATTCGAGGTAATATTACATATATATATTTCTCTCTATAGTTCCGAGAAGATCTTCAGCCAATTTGAGACAACGGTTGCAGGCGGACCTATAATTTAAAGTGGTCTTCGAACAGCTGATATTTTCTCTGGAAATCAAATATCATTACCATGTTTTTCTAAAATCGATTTAATCTTTTGTATATGTCGTCGGTGGAATAAGTGATAACGTGTCGGCCTACCAATCCGGAGGTGCCAGGTTCGAATCCAACCGGCGGCGACCCATGGGGCTGCACAGAAAATGTCGGTGGCTTGGAATCCACTTTAACCTGTAGGTCCACTTGTAATAATCAAATCGGGTGAAGATCTTCTTCTGCCCCATACCCACATGTGGTTACAGGAACTAGAGAGAGGGAGAGAGATATGTAATATTACCTCGAATTCTTAAGGTGAACAAATAAATATTATCTTATCCTTATTTTAAAAATTTAAATTATAAGGAACTACTTGCAGAAGCTTCACAATTGGATTAGATGCAAATTTATAATATAGTATTAGTTTTTGACCACTTAAGATCGTAATGTACCTGCTTAATAAAGACGCTGCTGCCAAAACTAGGCGCATTATATGTCCCGTTTGCCCTTGGGTTACCCGGCATACTGTCGACGGTAACGTTCCCGTACATCTGAATATTGAAATACTTTTCGCATTCTACGTAACAAAGTGCAGCAATTTCTAGGGTTAAGTCCAATTTTTAAAACTCTAAATTCAACATTAGCTTTAACACTAAAAAACTTTGGAGGAACTTACGGTGCATTGATGTGAGCCAGACCAGAAATCTGAATCGCTCAACTGACCTTTTTGTTTTTTTAATGCGACGTGGCCAAAGCCTAGGGGACAACCCTTTGATTCATTAGCATGGCTTTGACAGGAAGGGAACTAGGGCAATGGAAGTGAGGAAACTTGAATTTCTTGTTTTTGGATTGCTGCGAGCTAGATAACAGCCCAGAGACAGAGTGAATTATTTTGATTTCTTAGTAAAAACTCACGGGCAGACTTGGTCTCTAACCCGGGAACCTTGTGGTCGTGACGCTCAACCAATTGATCCAACTCCGTCTCCGCCTCCTTGATGACTTAAATCGAGTTTAATTAAATATGCTTATGAATGCAGCGAATTCTGATGATACTGTTCAAGGGATTAGGTCGAGGAATCTCAGTAAGGAATTTTCCTTCATTAAAGTTAAAGAAATGGACTTAAATAAAGCCCTAAAAGCTGTTAAATGCACTGCTGTGGAGATTGATGAGATACGCCTAAAATTTATCAACGCTCTAGACTTTCTAGAAATAGCGACGGTGGGTAAAGCCGTGCGTCGGCACCGGAGCACACCACAGTGAGAAGTTCCCTCGCCTCTCCTGTGGCTCCTGATTATAAACGATATTCTCATGACACTTGAGAGGAGTGGTGTAAAATTAGTCGTTTACTAGGATGGTGTAATTATATTAGTTACAGGTAAATATCTGAACACGATTAGCGAAATTACGGAAGGAGCTCTAATGACGCTAAGTTTCTGGACGAAAATTAGTGGGCTTGGCATCAATTAACGCAAAACAGTGATGGTACTCTTCACTAGAAAGTACAAAACACAAAAGTTCACGGCACCACGCACATATGGTATGCTGCTGGGACATAAACCCCAGGCTAAATAACTGGGACTCATTCTAGATAGCAAACTGATCTGGAGGCTATAGGTACTTTGTCATTTATTTTCGCAAGGCTGATAATTAAAACATTCACTCAGAATTAATAATTTTTAATAATCAGAGCTCTATATAATATGCGTATTGCTGCCTGATCGACTGACTAACTACTAACTATGAAGACTGAGAACATTTACCAGGCAGTGGCTCTTTAATATAAGAATACATAAAACACTAAAATAACTACAACAGAGGCTAAATGTAAAAGAAAGAATTACTTAAGCAAACAAAGCATTTTAATGCTCACGTTGACTCTACCCTAAAGAAGAAGAAAAACCCTATAGGCCTGTGAAAAACTTTTCGGAAGGCCTTTCAGTAAGCCCGAAGATTATTTTCTGATTATACAATACAAATGCAGTAAACTACAGCGGCTTTCCTGCCTCTTAATTAAAATTAGTGTCCTGATAGTGAAGATCACAACTAATGTGCAACCTACAGCACATTCCTGACTTGGATGTAATGGACTGTATCATATATAAGGCTAAGGCAAGGAAGACAATGAAACCACAATGTATATTATGTGCTTTTGTCCTTGCGTGGCTTAGAAGGAGTATCTTCAATCGGGAATTTCTGAGCCTAGCTGATGTTAGATTCTCTCTGTTAAAGACCTCCTTACCTACCTGAGGGTAGCTGAGCGTCTTTTACAGTAGTAGCGGTTCTGGCACAAGACCTTCTTGGACGTAGTGCCCATCTATGTGTAACCCATATTAATAATAATAACAATAATAATCCATTATTGTATAGGTCTTCACAAAACCAAAATAAATGTAATTTTTATTTCAACCCTTTAATCACCAGATATTTGCTTTCAAAATCTTCGTCAAAGGTTTCCCTCTATCTAATTTCTAAACTATCGACCAAAATATCAGACAATAATACTGTCAATAAAAATTATAATGAACACTATAGTAAAAATAGTTTATAAAAAATTTTGAAATAACTGTATAGAACATATCATGCGTCCAACACGCCCTTAACAAAATTTTTTATTTAGTCTACTTTCATCCAAAATTTCGGATAGTCGGAAAGTGTTCATGTCTGGAGTGAATTAAGTCTAATGGCGAGTGAGGTTGCGGTTTGCTTTCCGAATAATTCCAACGGTTTTTGATGGAATATTAAAGGCTTTGCTGGGTATTGTTCCGAGAGCACCTGTTATCAGTAGTGCTGCAATCCTCTGAACTTTCTCTTGTGTTTTCTGTGGGTCACTTTTTCCAGTATATGCGACCAGGCGACCACCCTGATTGTAAGTATAGGCCTAATTGCGAAGACATATTAGTTAGTTCGCTGCTAGATAGCCCATCTTTTGTCTATTGCATTTTTGCTCAAGTACAAGGTTGTCGTCGTTTTGCGATATCCCTTTTGAATATTGTTGAACTGGAAACCCAGTTCCTTTCCAGATTAAATCCTAGATTTGGTCATTTAATTTTAGTATTCGGGTTTTGAAGGGAGAAATTCTATGCTCTCGTGTTTTATCCAAATTTATTCTGAGACCGTACTTGGTACTCCAGAAGAATAGTTTCGAGCGGACAAAAATTGTGAAATTTTTCAAATATCATATAGAACATTAAAATTTAGGACATTTTTGGATCAGATCTCTAGGCGGCATGCTGGAGTTTCGATAACTGCTTCTCGAGCTATTAAAGGTAAATTTTCAAAATAACGTTTTATGTCAAACACCTGGGGAAAAAAATGTTATTCTGTTATGAGAGTCGTTGCTTTTGAATCCACAAAATAGTTGAGATTGGAGAACTAACGCTCCTGTCGTTCTGGTTCCGCCTACATTTGCGCAAGCTATAAATCTTACATCGTTTAAATCTTCTTAAGATTAAATAACAAGCGGCTTTACAAATGACCTACAAATTAAATACACTGGATCTAATGTAGTTGAATTTATTCGATTATAAGCTTGCTTTTGTCATATTCCGGTTGTCAAAAATAAGATAGACTTGGCTAGAGCATTGTCACATTTTTAGAAAGCATTAAAATGTTAAGAAGGAGACTTCTAAAAAGGAAAAAGGAAATAATTCTCATGTCCTTTCACTCTCTCTTAACAAGAGAGAGTGGATTCATTCCTGCTTGGTGGACATGTAAAATCTATGAAGTGTTTTTTAGTTAAAAATGTTTTAATTATAAATTTTTATTTCAGACGTTACAATCTTGTTGTTGGCTTGTGTGGCGATTGCCGGTATTCTAATGGGTACTTCGGCTATATCAATTACTCACGGCTTTGGTGAAAATCCCGTTTTTAAATCGAAACTTGTTTTTAAAATGCGCGATAAGAGCATGGTGGATATGACAGGTTTGCCGCTTTTCAAACATTTTACAAGTGAAAAGGGGTCTGGTAAAAGTTCTTATTGAACACATGCACGTCATTTATTATTAGTTGTTATAATTTTAGAAAAAGGTGAAAGTACTACTGAAAAGATACCGGAAACCGAAATTCAACCAAATAACACAGATGAAAGTCGAAGGAAAAGGAATCTTATCAAGTTATCCGGGTTAATGGAAATTCTGGAAATCGACCCTCGGGAGGTTGATCAGGGTGACTTCGGAGGATATACTGAACAAGATCTCTTGTTTCTGAGCACAAGTAAGAATTATTGAGGCCATTATGCGAAATATTAAATCAGATATTTTCAGTGACCATTGATATTCACCATAGTAAATGGGGACCTATATCGCTGAGAGATTACATAATATTTTATCCATTTTTCATGGAAATTGTCGCACTTATTATGATTACTATTTTAATTGCTTACCGCACAGGAAGGAATAAAAAATGGTAAGTGGAAAGATTACTAACATTTAAGTCTTAAAAAATATTCACAATTTTGCTCATTTATTATTTTCGCACTTTTATTTATTATTTTAGGTATTCACTAAGTTATAACATATTCATTAATTTATAGTAGGAGTTCATTGATTTATAGATGTGCGTGGTAACATATAGTGCCAACAATCTTAGGTCACTTAGAGGTTCGTTGTTTCTGAATCGAATAAGTTATGGTAACGAGCGAATGGGCAATTGGTTTCCAAACCCTCCTCTGCAAAACTGCTTTGAGTAGTTATACAAAGTGTTAGAATCCCGAAGGGCTAAGTTGTTAAATGAAGGCGACTTGGCAATATTGATTGAATATTAACAGAGCCAACCTGGTTGCAATGTTTGAGTTATATACGCATCACTGAATCTTGCATTAAATACGACTGTTTCTGGGCATATCTGAAAAGTGTCGTTGTTTCATGACTAAGTAAATGATAGAGCTTTCATAATACTCAGGTTTAATCCACTATAGATCTTAAATTGTATCCGAACGCAAATCTGTTGTCATTTGGCTATGGAAAGGATTGAAAGTTAGAGATAAAACAAAAAGGAAATATAGTAATAGTAAAATACCCCACAAGATACGGAGTTGTCCTAACGGTTGAGTGTCACGATCACCACACCATGGATGCAGGTTCAAACTTAGACATCGCTATGAACATTTCTTTCCTTTGCAATAAATAAAAAAGTTCACTCCGTCTCTGAGATGTTATCTAGCTCATTAAATAACCCTTAATCCCCCTAAACCAATTTCCTTTCGGTCAGAGCCGATCATAGAATTGTCCTCCGGGCGTTAGCTCCATCATAAATTTTTTTTTACTGAAACGATCCGGAGCTGTCAATGAAGTGCCTATGATCTCTTATGTCAGTGGTCTCGGGATATATTCAGAAACCCCTTCCTCGTGTGCGCCAAGGCAGAGCACGAGCAAAAAAGGTGAGATATAATCGCCTCCTCCTCCGCATCCCTACAAGTGCAGTAGAAGTTTTTTAAAAAAGGTCTCGATTTGTGTACCGATAAGGCAGTTACCAATGATCACCGACTAACTACGACTAGGTTGTTTTTTGTCCATAGAAACTAGATGCTTGGAGCGCTAAACGTCCAACTTAGGCCACATATGGCTTACAGTTGAATAAAGGCCGGTTGGGTCTTTAAGGTAGTGTTCGTGGGCTTATCTGTCACGTAGTTGGAATTTCAGTGTGCACTGGAACTCAGCACATGTGGATAGGGTACTATTCTGCCATCTAATTTGATAATGAGCGACAGCTGCTTATAGTCATTCGGGAATGTTGTTTCCTTTCAGCCAAACCAAGGCTTCCTGAATTGCCATCACTTCCGCCTGAAACACACTACAGTGTTCCGGAAGGTGATAGCATAAGTAACATTTAATTTTCCAGAAAAAGCACACCCACCACCCTGCCTTCAGCTTAGAACCGTCCGTGAAGAACTACCTCGCTGATTTTTTATATGTGGTTTAAGTCCCCACCTGAGTGTCATGTACGTACACTTAACTATATATTTTAAATCCTCCGAGAGTGGGTGGGGGAGAATGGAGGATGGTGAAGCGAAAAGTGTAGAGGGCGCTGCGCGTAACTTTCGTCGTAAGTGCAACGGTTATCAATTTGGAGTCTGACAAACATTTTCACAGCAAAAATTTGTCTTTCAATAAAATCGGTTATTCGCAATATCACTGAAGGCCACTATTGTGTATTCCTTGCATTCCAGAGATTTTTCAGTAATGCGTCCCAGAGATTGTAGTGCAGTTTCTATAGATTTTCTTTTACAGTGCGACACCGAAAGTCAGTGGAATACTAGAGCGTAGATGTATGTCAACTAACTTCTACATCTTTTTCAGCGAAGCATGCGAACTTTCAATAAGATATTCAGTTATATGATACGTCATAAGTTCAACGTTAATGGGCGATCTCGATTGGCTATCCTCTTCTTTTATAGAAATAGGTGGCACAGAAGCAGACAGGTGAAAAATTTACACAAAGATTTGACTAGGGAAGAAGCATAGATCTTAAATACTAGGAGCGAAGTATTCTCGGCATACTTAAAAATATTCCGTTGTAAGAGAATCTTGAAAATCTTCCGATGAATATATGAAAGCCCTTACCGATAGTTGCATGGTAAGGGAGACGGGGAGCCTGCATATTTGATATGATTTTAGAGAACAACTGGAAAAATTGTTCTTAACGGTTTTATCGAGAGACCAAAACGCCTTTTAGCTAACATTAACCTTTCATCTAAGGTGTTGGTCGTTATTTGTCTTGGCAGGCTGAATAGGAGATTCTTTTTTGTTTTTTTACGATTATGCTATAACTAAAGGGATGCCCTATGATACTATAAATAGCCTTAGCGAAAAAGGAAATTGAGGATAAGAAAAATAGGTTAAGAAGGTGACGGTTTCGATTCGTTTTAACATACAGGGATCCCGGGAAAAAGAAGACTAAATGTTGTCCTTCTTAATAAAAGATTCCCGGAATTTGACGTCACGTTCAAATAAACCTCGAGGGTCTGAAACTATCTGAAGGCTGTGTCATGCGCTGTGATATGCTATGAAGGAATTAGGATGCTTCAGAGAGTCAACGATCTTAGGGATTGTGAAACCACCAATTTGTTGTTATATACTAACTCTGGGGTAGTATCTGCTAGCTCAGCAAGAGGGCGTAGGATTTACGGGTTATTACTTATTTACTGACCTTCAAAAAATTAGGGGCGCCACGTGATCTCATACTTGCGTGGGAGGGTAGATCATCTGTAGGGTAACTCAAAAGAAAACAACACGAAATATATTTTCATCATCATTCTGTCTTGTGTGTAGACTAAATTTCAAAAATAAAACTGGTATCGCCGTCGCCACAAAGCCGCATAAAAGAAAAAAACAAAATATGCGGAAATAAAACCAATTCTCTTTATCTCTATAAAGAGCCACCTTTCCGTGATTCCTTGGTTTCTCTTACAAGGGAAAGTTGTCGGTCCCAGTTTGTTTTATCTGTCTTTTATTTAATATTTTTACTTTTCACTTTGGGTAACTTTTCTTCAATTTAAATAAAACTTTTCACTTTCACTAATGTTTCTTTCTTAATATTTTTCGTCGGTCATACATGGTGCGTTAATACAGAATATAGTTCTACACATATCCGCTTGTTTTGGATATTTTCAGTGGTTTCCGATGAAAAATTGAAAGGCTTACCACTATTTCTTGATTTGTACTTATTGTTTTAAAATCTATCTTCTCTGGTTAGCGTCGTCTTTGCCTTGAGGAAGCCTGGATCAGATATTTTTAAATCCCTTGACAAAAAAAGTTCTTTAGTATTTAATTTCGGGGAATGATGGATTTCTAACTAAATGTGAATATATTTACTATACTTCGATTTCTGTGGAGATGTGGTTCTGTGAGTACAATTCAATAAAATTATGTATTGTATAATTTAATATTAGAGCTCAACTTTCGCACATAATCACTTTTTAAATCCTTCAATATTATCAATAAAATTCAAAATACGATATTTTTATTAAAATGAAAAATAGAATAATTTCTTTAGCTAAAGCAAAGTGAACTTAAAATTATTTGAGTTTCAATTTTTTATACTATTTAGTTTACTGAATTAAGCACAATATATTTAAATTCTTAATTTCTCAATGTATGCTAGTATTTATTCAAAAAACAAGTATTTTAAGTTGATTAGGCAAAACAAAACATATTAGGAATTTAAAATTCTACTCAAGCAAATTATTATAATGCGCGTGCCAGATATCTTCTCCTTTTAAGCTGCATTGACCTTTTATTAATGCTATGGAGTAAAGCATAGCATAGTATGTCGAAATGTCATCAAGGAAATAAGTATTGTGGTTATCATTCGTATGTGGTAATGCCGCCACATAGGATGGTTAAAACTGTTCAAAGAACAGCTCGAGGTGGTTATGCCGCCAGATATAATGTTTCAAATATTAAATATTCTTCTTACTACAAGCTGGCCGGAAGCTATGTAATGATTTAATGCCCATTTTAATTTTTGCCCAAATAAGAACCCTTCTCTCGCCCAGATCTGAAAATGAAAGATTTTAGGAGCATCAACTATTCGGAAAAAAAGTGTATTGATTGGAGATCTCAGCAGGACATAATTTCAAAAACATACCTTTGGTTAATACCATTTCTTTGAACATAATACGGAGAGTTTGGTATGTCCAGAAATAGTTAAAAGAGAGTTAAGAGACAAGGTCATTTAAGAAACATTAAACACGGCATAACTTACTTTTACCCATGTATATCGTGGTTTCCCGACCTAAGAAGGCGTTGTCGGTTGATTACTGTACGAGAATTAACTGCAAAAGAAGTGTTCGAAACTGGGGGTGTTGTCGACGCCTAAACTATAAGTTCAAAAGTAAGAGATAAAAGGACAATAATGAAAAGAAGAAGTAAGATTGGTGAAAGAATCGAACCCAGAGTCATTTATTTCGTTGAGCTCAGATGTAACTCCGCCTATTATTACATGGATTGAACAGTCGGACGAAAACCTTTTGTCCTTTTTAAGAGGTGTGGGTGCGGATCAAATGCTTGAAGTTTGCCTAGTCGATTTATAACTATTTAACTTAGTTCTGTAGATCTCTCTTAAGTTTTACAAACTTACAATGTAAAGCAGCTTATTTGTCTTTGCTAGTATTTTCTGCATCTGTTTTCGAGGATGGAGAACATGAAAAAATAGTACAAAAAGGATTCAACCCCGCAAACCCCGAAAACAGGCAAAAAATACCATTTTTACCGTATCTTTGTAGTAATCCTCGGTAACGCGTGTTTGGAGGAGAATAATTTCGTAAGAAACCTCCCAAAAGGTAAAAAATAATTTTTTAAATTTCTTTTTTTTTACTTTTAATCTAGATATCGGACAGGGGGGACATTCTAAGTCAACGGGAGATCCCTTGAACACTATACGTAATTTGATTCATGTACTTGTTCGTACCTTTTTTTTAAAATTAAAATGGCTGCTCTAATATGGCGGCAGAAGGGCCATGTAGCATTGGAAAAAAATGAGTTATAATTTGTATCGTGTATAAGAAATGGTCGCTGGAGCTCCAAAATGATTGCTTAGCGGCATGGCCGCTAATCTCGAATCTGATATCAGACTTCTGAAAGTCAAGATGGTGGATTAAATGTGGCAGTGAAATACTCCATTTTTAGACTAAATGGCAGAAAATTTATTGCAATAAGTTGAAAGTATGTACTCAGAAGTTTTTGAAGTCGTTGATCTCGAAACTGACATCAGAATTCAGTATGGAGCTTCGAGACCTTAGAACCTGTCGGATTGCTCGATGATAATTTGGAGGGTATTGACGTAATCGCTGCAGGAGAAACCCTCACGAAAGCCTGCCTGTTTATCATTTGGAGTGCGCTCAACTGTTTGCTTGATTTGAATTAAGATGATTTTCGCCATCAATTTGGTGACTGCAGTTAAAAGACAGATACCGCGCCAATTGCTACAACTTCTCTGGTCGCGTTTTTTGGGAATTATCACAATTACGCCTGTTTTTCATTCATTGGGAGAGGTCCCGGTTTTCCAACTTTCCTGGATTACGGAATATCAGCCGCAGCAATGGGATCCGCCTTAAGTATTTCCACTGGTATTTCATCAATCCTTGGAGCCTTACCGAGATCCATCGACTTAACTGAGTCATCCAACTCCAATCTCTTTGGAGCTCTGGTGTTAATGTTGGCCGCGTCTGGCGGGTGCTCAGACTCGTGTGAAGAGATATTCGCCGGCCCGAAGGTGTTGTTTAGGACAAGTTAATTTTATTTATTTATTCACAAATTCGCCAAATACCGACTACTACAAACTAATGAAATCTGAACAGTAAATATAACGAAAAATGAAATATCAAAATAAATTATAGAATCAAAGTGATTGACTAATAAAAGCAAGACAGAAAAGTAAAATAAGTTTACACATTTAGTATAGTCAACAAAAGAAAATATAAGAATATAAGAAAAAGAAAAGAAAAGAAAAAAGAAAATACAATTTAGACTAAGCCGATCTCAATTCGAACTACGCTACGTGAATGGTAATTCCACAATGTTCATCTGATTAAATATTACTACCAAAAAAGCAGAAAAGAAACGTTCTTACAATAAAAAACAAGATAAAATCCAAGAAAAAAATATAAAGAAAAAGAAAAAAAGATTAAAAAAAAATAAATGCAATAAAAAAAAAGACCAAAATAAGATAGGTTAGGTTAGGTTAAAGTAGCTGCCTAGGAAAGGCACACTTAGGCCAAAGAGGCCCATTGTGATACCACGTTGAGGATATAAAAATTTTAGCAACCACATAAAAATAACCTAAGAAATAAGAGGGTGGACATGTTGCCCCCTGTGCACCGAGCCAGTTCCCTGTCTCCATTGGGACCAGCTCTCGGGAAGTCAAAATAAATTTGACTAGGTTGGGAAGGGTGTAAAGCCTTAACTCGTCATCAGGAACCATTTCGAACTCCTGATAAATCGAGCCAGGTCCCTGACATCAGTGGAGCCTAGCTCGGTTAACTCTTCAAAGAAGGGGGAGCTCAGAAATCGATTCCTACTGTTGGCTAGGGCCGGACAGTTACCGAGGAGGTGAAGTATGGTTTCCTCTTCCTCTTCGTCATGGCAACTTCTACAGAAGTCGTTTAGGAGGCAGACGAAGAGAATAAGTCCAAGGAAGGCCACTAAGGGCGAATCTAACAAATCTACGCTGGACAGCCTCAATATGAGCGACATAGAAAGGAGACCAAACCGGTGAAGGTGTCTTTCCTGCCAGTTTTTTGGCAAATCTTGTTAAGATCTCCGTTGTCACCGCGGTAGGCCGCTTCTTCTGCCTTTTTTGCTAGCGCGTTGATGTAGTTGCTTTTTTAACGGCTTACACTTCGTTGAACGCCTTTCTGTAGATATCGGTATGCAGTTCTGAAATGTTGTTTGACTGTAACGTCGGTAGCAGAATTGGTGACACTTAATCTGCTTCCATTCCTGTAAATCTCGATAGAAGTAGTTCTTTTCACTATTTTGGTGAGTCTCTTATTCACGGACAATTAGGATTTATTTATCTATTTTTGTTTAAAAACTATATAGCACAAATTGGGTTGAAGGGCAGGGATGAAGTGGGAGTCTTCTTTTAAGGATTTCACAAAGTTTGTTTCAAGTACTGACAAATTTTTGATGTTACTGAAGGAACATTTTGATAAACGATGGGACTTATGTTACGTCACACATTTCTCTAGAACATGTCTATTGAAACTCGCGTAACATCCATTAAAATGTTCCTTAATTCCATCCGGATTGTCACTTTTGATGTCATATTTGTGATTTTATTATTGTCATAGTAATTGCACAAAAACGATGTTGTTATGTTGTAATTAATAATACATTTTTTAGGTAAAATAAAGTTTAAAGTAAATACACACACACTTTCATTTTCAGGGGTCTTTCGCAACCATGGATGATAGTAGTACCCTCAATAGTTGTATTTGGCATAATGACCGTACTTACTACAATCTTCTGGATAGTAAACATGGTTGTCTGGACGGATTTATGCTTGAACGTCCGATCACAACTTGTCGATTCTGAGCTTGAGTAGGTTCAAGAAAATAATATTTTATTAATCTAAATTAATTTAAACTATGTTGGGTTTTATTTACAGTTGCATCATTGTTATTATGGCTCTACAAGAAACACCCCCAGATTTGTACCATTTACCCTTTTCGTTCTATGTCCACGTTTTCCGGCATTTTCCTGAAATAGCAATGCTTTTATGGATTGCATGCTTGGTAATAATGATTTTGCGGTGCATCTTCATGGTAGACTTTCAGTTGGTAAACGTAACCGTAAAGCTTATAGACGTGCCAGGATTGCCAGAATTTTCAGATGATCTAAAACAACAACCTGATCCAGGTATATTTCTGAAAGTTACAGAACCGGGCAAAGAAGTTCAAATGCTGTCACAAGAGAGAATTAGCGAGGATGATTTTCAAAGTGCTCATTCAACGTTAACAACTTTTACTGTTCACGAAGGAGATCATCCATCATTGGAACCACTTTTGATGCCTGGAAGACAAGAAGACCAAACCATAGTCTAAAGAGATAAATATTTTGCCTTACAGTTGCCTTGATAATGCTTTGATGGACTTAATATCTGTTAAAAGCGACTTTAAGCACTTTTGCTTTCCAATCATATTATTAACTGTTTTATCCGACAGCTACTAAGTTTAGTAGAAGTAAAACTCTTGTGGAAAGATGCGTAGTGTTCGAACAAGTCCTTGCACATATTCGAATATAATACGTCAGTAAATCTACAAAATTGGTAGCTGTCTGATCAAGTACTTCTTAAATCTAAACACTTAAGTTAGGAGATCGTACATTAAGACGTGTCTTTTATATTGTTAAACATAAACTTTATATAAAATAACTTTTATACATTTTTCATGCCTGTTTTATACAAAAATATGTACCGGATCTTAAGACTTTTTCCTTACTAAAAGGTACAAACAGTTTTAAATATACTCAGATATCAATTAAAATGTTAAATTTTGTAAGTAATGTCTGCGTAAATTCCTTGAAACTTTATAGCTCTGGAAAGCTTACGCTCCTTTTATTTGTTATAAGAATAAATTTAATAATGTTGAAATTTGTAGGTGTTTCATATAGTCGTATTTATATCTATGGTACCTGCGGTAAATAAAGTTCCTCTTGTAAGATTATTATAATTAACATGGGTTACCCATATGGTGGGCACTCCGACCAAGGAGGTCCAGAACCCACTACTACTGTTAAAGCCGCTCAGCCATCCTCAGGTAAGCAAGGAGGTCGTTAACAGGGAAGGGCATTACATCAGTTGGGTTCAGAAATTGTCGACTGAAGTTCTAAGCCAGGCCAAGGCAGGACAAAAGTACATAAGTGCATTGCGGTGTAGATGATATCTTAGCATATGGTAGCCAGATAGGTACAAGCGCCTTACCCTGGGTAAGTCCGGGAACATTTCTGCAGTATAGCAGATGTGGACTTTTAGCACAATCTTCCATCATATCTCTCGCCGACGGACAGCTGAGCCTGCAATAGGTCTTGGCACCGAAAGTATTAACGCCTTCTAGCCAGCTCATCAGCGATCTTATTTCCCTCAAGTGACCAACAGAGCGTGACCCTGTTATGGGCGGCTTATTGTTGTAAAATGTCCAAGCACTTTTTGGTAAGCTTCAAGGAAAAACTTCACGAGGATAGAACCTTCAAGGCCGTTTAACTGTCAAAGAAGATAGTTATATTAGCGCTTTTCAGTCCTTTGTTTACGTTGATAAGGCTTGAATTTCGATGCCATGATTTTCGAGTTGAAAGACATTTACCTAAAGTAATCGAAACCTTAGTGTTGGGTCCAAAGCCACCAGTACCGTGTTCCATTTTTCAGCCATCAGTGAACCATTTGAGCCTACTAGGGTTCAGACATGAATCACTTGCCTCCCGGTCTGCTCGGTCAGAAAATCCTGAATCTTCTGCAAAATCGGAAATTCTTAGTCATGTGTTTCGTTACAGTGCGCACATCTATGCCAGGAATGCACTGAAGTATGCCCTTGTCACCAACCGTCATACTAGATGTGAGCTGTACTCTCATGGCACTAATTGTAGCTGATTTTTTGATAGAGATGTGCAGAGAGAAAGTGCAATTGCTCCTGTTATAGATAGTAGGCAAACCGCTGCAGCTTGTTGTATTTGACGATTGCCGACCGACCGTTGTTGAATTTTTGGTCACCAGACTAAGGCAGCGTAAGCACAATCGGTTTAACAATCGTGCTGTATAATCAAAAAATTATTTTCAGTGTGAGAAAATAACTCCTTCCAAAGAATTTCCGACAGGCCCATAGGGCTCTTGTAGATTTATTTATGGTAGAGTCAAGATGAGCGTTCCAATTAAGTTTTCTATTGCGCATAATGCCCAAGTATTTCACATCATTGGATTAATAACAGACCTTGGATCGAAATTGGGCCGAGATCCAAATGGTGCCTTCTGGCGAACGACACAGGAACAGCCTTGGCAAGGTTAATAGTGAGATCTTCGTTTGCGAACCAGTCAGTAACGTGCGCAGAGCTGAATAAATCAGTACCAGTTGAGTAAAACGTCCCTGTAAATAGCAGCGGCTACAATACATCGCCTTGTGGACACTCCTTAACTGTCCTAATGCACACTGAGGTGATACCCAGCGTGGATGTAATTTCTCGCTCCTTTAGCACAGCATCGACCTACTTTACAGTATGAGAATCCAGATTCCCTCCGTGTAAAAAATCTAGATGTGGATCCACAACTGGTGTTGTCGAAAGCATCTTCTATGTCAAGAAAAACAAAGAAACCTATTTTTTTTATGGTGAAGGACTTTCTCAATCTTTCCAACAAGATTATGTAAGGTTGATCTATTCGAGTAGGAAAACTGAGTAAAATGAAAGGGAGATGATTGGTTCAGTTTGCACCTGATGTGGAGGTGAAAGGAGGTAAGGTAATTGGGTAAGGAGGGAAGACTGATTGGTCCGTATGCTCTAGGCAGCTGTAAAGCCATATGCCTTATTTGGGGATAAACACCACCACTACTTTCCTCTATGAGAGCGGTAGGTAGCCCGAGCTGGTTTTAAACAAATTGAACAATGAAACAAGGATGGTATCCATTCAGTTCTGGAAGAATTGATACATGTTATTAATTTTCCTTGATATGCACAGTTGCCCTGAATGCAATTTTAAATTTTATATGCGATTTTAAAGACTTTTCAGATGTGCTTCACAGTTACCCCACGTACGATCACAGTCAACACCTTTTCCTGGGGAACTGTAAACAGGTCAGTAACAGTACAAGAATCTCTTATTTTCCAGGAAGTTAGTTTAAGGATCAGGAATACTAACTTAACTTTCTTTATGGTTGTAATACAACTCCTTGAAATTCTATACTTATTTATTTATTTATTTATTTATTTAGGATTCATCAAATGTTGAGTACATGAAAGGAACTTATAATCGAACTTACAAAGGAGAATAAGTTTCAACTAGGCTGCCCCAGCAAATGGCGTTTTATTAAGCTGTTTGACAAGTACAAGTGAAAGTTCATATGATAATATACAGAGTTCAAGATACGAGACCTAGCCTGTATCTGGCTCATTCAGCCCATAGTTAATACGGTGATGCGAAAAATGGAGGAACATGACTCCTCAAGGAGGGTGATGGTACAGACATATTGCAGACATTCGAGCGTAAAAACAGATCTTGCGAAATTTCGTCTAATATCCAGGATAACAAGCTAAGTATGTCAGCGTACGGAGGTAAAAGGCGGTCGTTGTTCCATGGAAGATTCCGCAAAGCAAACTTTCGCTGGACGGGCTCAATGCGCTTGACATAGACCTAGTAAAAAGGAGACCACACTGGGCTATCGTAATCAAGAATTGTTCTAACAAATGTACAATATAGAATTTTACTGATATAGGGATCATTAAACTTTTTAGACCACCTCTCTATGAAGCCAAAGGCAGGATTAGCCTTACCAACAATAGCAATAATGTGATCGTCAAAAGAGAATTGAGCATTAAGCAGGACCCCCAAGTCTTTGGATTGGTCAAGTATATTTAAAGTGTATTGGCACCGAAAGTATTAACGCCTTCTAGCCAGCTCATCAGCGATCTTATTTCCCTCAAGTGACCAACAGAGCGTGACCCTGTTATGGGCGGCTTATTGTTGTAAAATGTCCAAGCACTTTTTGGTAAGCTTCAAGGAAAAACTTCACGAGGATAGAACCTTCAAGGCCGTTTAACTGTCAAAGAAGATAGTTATATTAGCGCTTTTCAGTCCTTTGTTTACGTTGATAAGGCTTGAATTTCGATGCCATGATTTTCGAGTTGAAAGACATTTACCTAAAGTAATCGAAACCTTAGTGTTGGGTCCAAAGCCACCAGTACCGTGTTCCATTTTTCAGCCATCAGTGAACCATTTGAGGCTACTAGGGTTCAGACATGAATCACTTGCCTCCCGGTCTGCTCGGTCAGAAAATCCTGAATCTTCTGCAAAATCGGAAATTCTTAGTCATGTGTTTCGTTACAGTGCGCACATCTATGCCAGGAATGCACTGAAGTATGCCCTTGTCACCAACCGTCATACTAGATGTGAGCTGTACTCTCATGGCACTAATTGTAGCTGATTTTTTGATAGAGATGTGCAGAGAGAAAGTGCAATTGCTCCTGTTATAGATAGTAGGCAAACCGCTGCAGCTTGTTGTATTTGACGATTGCCGACCGACCGTTGTTGAATTTTTGGTCACCAGACTAAGGCAGCGTAAGCACAATCGGTTTAACAATCGTGCTGTATAATCAAAAAATTATTTTCAGTGTGAGAAAATAACTCCTTCCAAAGAATTTCCGACAGGCCCATAGGGCTCTTGTAGATTTATTTATGGTAGAGTCAAGATGAGCGTTCCAATTAAGTTTTCTATTGCGCATAATGCCCAAGTATTTCACATCATTGGATTAATAACAGACCTTGGATCGAAATTGGGCCGAGATCCAAATGGTGCCTTCTGGCGAACGACACAGGAACAGCCTTGGCAAGGTTAATAGTGAGATCTTCGTTTGCGAACCAGTCAGTAACGTGCGCAGAGCTGAATAAATCAGTACCAGTTGAGTAAAACGTCCCTGTAAATAGCAGCGGCTACAATACATCGCCTTGTGGACACTCCTTAACTGTCCTTATGCACACTGAGGTGATACCCAGCGTGGATGTAATTTCTCGCTCCTTTAGCACAGCATCGACCTACTTTACAGTATGAGAATCCAGATTCCCTCCGTGTAAAAAATCTAGATGTGGATCCACAACTGGTGTTGTCGAAAGCATCTTCTATGTCAAGAAAAACAAAGAAACCTATTTTTTTTATGGTGAAGGACTTTCTCAATCTTTCCAACAAGATTATGTAAGGTTGATCTATTCGAGTAGGAAAACTGAGTAAAATGAAAGGGAGATGATTGGTTCAGTTTGCACCTGATGTGGAGGTGAAAGGAGGTAAGGTAATTGGGTAAGGAGGGAAGACTGATTGGTCCGTATGCTCTAGGCAGCTGTAAAGGCATATGCCTTATTTGGGGATAAACACCACCACTACTTTCCTCTATGAGAGCGGTAGGTAGCCCGAGCTGGTTTTAAACAAATTGAACAATGAAACAAGGATGGTATCCATTCAGTTCTGGAAGAATTGATACATGTTATTAATTTTCCTTGATATGCACAGTTGCCCTGAATGCAATTTTAAATTTTATATGCGATTTTAAAGACTTTTCAGATGTGCTTCACAGTTACCCCACGTACGATCACAGTCAACACCTTTTCCTGGGGAACTGTAAACAGGTCAGTAACAGTACAAGAATCTCTTATTTTCCAGGAAGTTAGTTTAAGGATCAGGAATACTAACTTAACTTTCTTTATGGTTGTAATACAACTCCTTGAAATTCTATACTTATTTATTTATTTATTTATTTATTTAGGATTCATCAAATGTTGAGTACATGAAAGGAACTTATAATCGAACTTACAAAGGAGAATAAGTTTCAACTAGGCTGCCCCAGCAAATGGCGTTTTATTAAGCTGTTTGACAAGTACAAGTGAAAGTTCATATGATAATATACAGAGTTCAAGATACGAGACCTAGCCTGTATCTGGCTCATTCAGCCCATAGTTAATACGGTGATGCGAAAAATGGAGGAACATGACTCCTCAAGGAGGGTGATGGTACAGACATATTGCAGACATTCGAGCGTAAAAACAGATCTTGCGAAATTTCGTCTAATATCCAGGATAACAAGCTAAGTATGTCAGCGTACGGAGGTAAAAGGCGGTCGTTGTTCCATGGAAGATTCCGCAAAGCAAACTTTCGCTGGACGGGCTCAATGCGCTTGACATAGACCTAGTAAAAAGGAGACCACACTGGGCTATCGTAATCAAGAATTGTTCTAACAAATGTACAATATAGAATTTTACTGATATAGGGATCATTAAACTTTTTAGACCACCTCTCTATGAAGCCAAAGGCAGGATTAGCCTTACCAACAATAGCAATAATGTGATCGTCAAAAGAGAATTGAGCATTAAGCAGGACCCCCAAGTCTTTGGATTGGTCAAGTATATTTAAAGTGTATCCATCCATGGAGTAGCTAAACAGCCGAGGGTCAGACTTCAGGAAATGGCAAGATCATTCGAAATTGAACGAAACAGCTTGACATCATTAGCAAACATAAAATTCTCGAGTGTGATGGAATTAGGGATACATCATTGATGTAGATTTTGAATAATAAAGGACCCAGGTGACTACCCTGATGCATCCCAGCATTGATGCGGATATGATTCATAAGAATTCCGCGAAACAAAGCACGCAGCGCTCGGACAAATACGAGTATTCATTGAACAAAACCCGAAGGAAAACCAAGAATCGACAACTTGTGAAGGAGGATTTTATGATTAATTCGATCAAAAGCTTTACTGAAGTCGGTAAAAATGCTATTAACTTATTTAGCTTGTTCTATAGAAGATAGGTAGGAATTTGAGAATTCCAATATGTTATTTGCTGTTGATTTAACCTTTATAAACCTATGCTGGAAAGAAGATAGGAAGGGTTTACAGTCAAAATATAGAACCAGGGTCTCATAGAGCTTAGCCAAAGTCAAAGTACAATTACGTGAATTCCGTCCGCAGTTGCCCGAACTAACCTTAATAATAAACAGAAATCAAAATTAAAAATTTCTTATTTCCAACTTTGAATCACCTCATATAAAGCTTGGAACTGATTTCAAATTGTCGTTTAAGCTTCATTAAAATAAAGTACGCTAAACTAACAATTGAAGGGTTAAGTGGATAAAGATGTTAAGCGAAATTTTTTTCAGGTTTCAAGAAAAACCAGTAAAAGATACAACCAATTGAGCTCTTTCATAAAAACTTACAGTTTATGTATATGTTTTTGTTAACAAAAATTTAGATTTTGCCATATATGGTCACTTAACACCCTTCAATTATATCTTCGTTAAAACTAAAGTTTTTAAGAGTTAATTATTGTTTAAATATTCTAATTATAACGTATTATATGAGTACTATTTTTCGATCCTACACTGTATGGTTCTTATATCCACGAAATCCACAAGCTTTAAAAGCTTCAAAGGACTTGAAGTTGTCTAGGATTTGTTCAGGCGATGTTATAAATAAAATCAGGTTTTTAACTTAATAGGGAACGTTCACATATTCTTAAAAAAATTATACATATTCTCAGAAAGTAAAACAAAATTTTTTCTTATGATATCAACATTAGCTGAGTATACATGTACATGTAAGTACATGTATAATTTAAATATAATCACATAAAAAAATATTCTGGAAACCTTGTGAACACAAGATAACTTTTTCTAATTTGGTTTCAAGTTCGTCGCATGGAAGTTATTTGGAAGGTAATCAAAAAAGTAGATTCGACGTAGAATTACTTCATAACTCTACGACGAAAGTTATTTGAATTTTGTATACTGATGTCCAAGTGGAACTTTTGAACTTTTCCACCGACTTTCCATGTAACTGAATTCCTGTTCAGCAATCTCCAAAAATGCCTTTTTGATATCATTATACCAAAATGTATAAATTCCAAACTACTTAAAATGTTATCAAATTATAACGTTTTTCAATCACAAAATAACTACCACTCAGAGTAAAACAAAATTGCGTCCATTTTGAAATTGTCGTAAAGGGAAAATAAGGGTAAATTTTTACCGACTTTAAACGATTACCGATTTGGCTTTGATCAGCAATCGTTGATTATGGCGAGTTTCCAGTATGTTGGTTTTTTTTAGCGAATGAGGTGAAAATCTTCCCAAAGACACCGGATAGCCCGTGCCAACTGATTTGTCCAGTTATTCAACTGTCTCCGCTGAACTCGGTCTCCTGGGTTAATGGTAGAATCCTAGCCTATCTGCAGGAATCCATATTATTCTACCGTCTCTAGACCTATGATTAACGCATGGGCCGAGGAGTTTCTTCTTAAGGTCCTTCATAACTTCCACCCCTATTTTCCCACGGAATTGAAGAGTTCCGAGTCATAACGCTTCAGTATACAGCCAGGACCAGTAACCTCCTCCGGATTAACCCCAGCTTACCCTTCGGAAGGCAGATGTGTGTGTATCGCGGAGTTAGCTAACTCGTTAACTCTGCCACCGCCGCACCTGAGAAAAAGCTAGTTATTATTTTACAAATGGTGCCATTTTTCATTATTGCTACAGCACTTTCAGAAGCGCAAGTCCAGCCTTCATAGCTGCCGTAGAATCTTTGGAAGGAGGATACCACTGCAGACTTCCTTGGAGATTACGGGGATTTTTCAAGAGGTTTTCTCCTCCCGCATTAGTTATTTGGCTACATTCTAAGATGCATTTCCAGATTGCTACCACTTGGATGTGTAACTAACACTTGAGGATGTCCAGATCAGGATCGCCGTATTCTTGAACTTTAACCCTGCTGTCGATCCCATTATGATGGTTGCTGACATGCTTGGAGCTTACAATCATGGCAACTGCGGAACTTGTTAAAATCTGCAATCAAGGTGTCTTACACAATTGATTAAGAACAACTAATGGTTACAAGCACACATAGAGTGTGAACGCAACAGTTTCCATAGAGATTTTCATGTGCCACTTGTACACGTGTACATGCACTTGATTGTATAATCATACTGGAAGTACAGGTCCTTGCAGCTAAACATCTGGTAAGAGACGGTGGCAGATTCCAACTTGTTGCAGAGGACCTAGACCTAGAGGGGCAATTTCCCTAGTTTGAGAGTTACAGGGTAATTCATAAATTAGCAATTTTCATGGTATTTACAGCACTTTTTACTTTTCTCTTTTGATCTATTCAACGCAGTGTCATTAAACAAATGCAAAAAAAACTTTTATCTCGATGACTTTTCCAAAAATTTTCAACAATGTTGATTCGAACTCCTACCATTGGAAATACAGTCAATTCCAAAAGTGATAAAAATGTCTTAAAATTAACTTCAGCATTCTCCCAAATTTTTTCCGAAATTCATGTATTTAGTATTACTAAGACCTGGCAGAATTTACTTTTAAGGAATACGCGGATATAATTTACATTTATTGGGTAGTAAACTGAAACGAAAAAGCGACTGTTTGTTGCACCACGGAAAGGGGTATTTTCGGGGACTTTTCGAGGGTTAAGAGAAACTGAAAGTGTAACTTCAAATAGCAAGGAATTACGATCTGAAACATTGGAAGATTTTCCGGACATCGAGCAGTAAATAATCACGTCCGTCGGGCAAGACCCAGAAACGAGCCCGAGACGAGTCGCAAGACGACTAGGGCTGTCTTCAGTTAAAGGTTGGAGGGTTACTCATCCAGCAGGGTGACGTTCATTTCATTATATCCCAGTCCAAGCACTACTGGAAGGAGATTCCAAGAGAAGATTAAAATTATACATTACATAACATTACATTTTTACATTTTATTTGGCATTTAACATTGAAAATTAGGCGTTTTGGGCTGAATTTCGTGAACGGATTATTGCAGTTCCCCGAGGTAGGTATCTCAAACTTCTACAATATCCATACTTGGTCGTTTGAGCTAGTATCATTTTGCTCCCAGTGCTTAAAAGCCAAATTTATGTGGACTTCTTGGGAAATACACTACCTTAAACAGGGTGTTCGAAGGAGGTTATTAGCATACATCGAAAGTGACGGAGGACGTTTCGAGCAGCTTTTGTAACATAATTACATTAATTGTAATAGGTTTTGAATTCAATAAAAAGGTTTTTAGGGTTAGTATGAGTTTCGTTTCTTTAAATTACAGATTTTTTTACTATTCTCCGATAGGATTTCTACATCCTTTCCCTACTTGGACATGTTGCACCTTTTTAGAAAGGTAATGAGATTGAAAATTTAATAAAAGTAAAACCGGATTTGAGAAAATGCTGAAGCTTTGGTAATTTGAAAACGTTCTTATCACTTTTGGGCCCGGGCTTTCAAAAGGGGCTCCGTCATCAAGTCAACAACAGAAAATTTTTCCATTTTAATTATATTATATAAAAATGTTTCACCATCGAAAAAGTGTAATATACTAGACAAATTTTAAATTGAAAGTCACTCAATCGATTGTATATGAGCCCGTAAACGCTTAGTCCCGGGCCCGAAATTCCTTTCGCAGGGGACCCGTATGTGGTAACACCCCCCCTCCCGAATGAAGTCTCTACGGGCCTGACTGTACCCGCAAGGTAGGTAGGATATCTCCTATCGATCTATTTATCTATCGATAAACATTGTTGAGAATTTTGGAAATATCATTGGAATAGTAGTATTTTAGCGTTTGTTTGATATGGCTGCGTTGAGTAGATCATAAGATAAAAGAAAAGGGTGAAGTGCATACCATGAAAATTAAAAATTTATAAAACACTTTATAATTCCCAAACGGTTGAAATTAAAACAGAACATATGGATAAATTTTGTTATCTCGGAAGCATATTAAGATAAGAGCAGATGGCGTATATGGGGGCATTCATTGCGAAGTAAGTTAACTGCTCTATCCTCTTCCCGTAATGACTCTAGATGCAACATTTTTTATTATTTACCAAAAGGAAACGTATTCTGTACAACGTAATGAAAATGATCAAAATCGGTCTACGCCTTGGTCTCTACTTCACCACCACCCACAACCCACCCTATAAATTTTTGTCGTGCTCCCAATGGGGGAATATACTCTATAAGTCATTAAAGGAATCATCCAAATCGGTCTACTAGTTACAAAGTTAGCATACTTCTCCCACTACAAATACCCTAGGCTACGCATTAGTGAGTGAAATTCCGATCTTTTTCCTAGCCCATCCAATTCATTTTTATCGTAGTGCTAATGGGCAAACATACTCTACACATTAAATAAAGAAGCAACCAAATCAGTCCAGGCATTATAAGGTTAATCTACCCTTGCTACATCCCCCCGCTCTAGGCCTACATTTTTTCTCCTATTAGCAATGGGGGATCATACTCTATACAACCCAAAAATAAAATAGAGAAAAATAAAGATAATTAAATTCAAAGTAGGATATATGTACATACATGTATAAGTCCCAGCAAAAAGATAAATAAAGGAAGAAGAACAGTGCGACCATATAAGCTGAGCGTGAGTGCTCAGTGTTGCCGCCGAGCTTAATTATTTTGTATCCAAATTTCCGAAAAAATGTATCCAGTGACCCAAAAATGTATCCACTTCTACTTTTATGATACAACTTGCAAAATCACAATGAATAATATCATAACTAAAAAATAACGATTTAAATAAATATATTTCACACACTTGTAACGGAAGCTGTAAATATATTTAAAAGTTTTTTGAAATTTTTTAATAACTTTAACCCATTATTATATTATTGTAGGAGTATTAAAAACTTTTTTTTTAATTCACTCATGCACGACGCTCGATAGCAAGCAAATGTACCTGCTCTTCTTGAATTTTCCTACTGCAGATACCATAATTGTCCTGCCAATTAAGTTTGAATAAAATTCTTTGCAAAACAACAACTTTCGAGGTGGTATAAAATAAAATTCGTAAACCTCATATGTAAATTAAGATTTAATTTTATTTAAAAGCTTTTCTTAGTTTAAACATTCCCAGAAATCTTTCCTGAACACAAGAACTAGTTTCATCGAAAACCTTTGTAACTAGCACAAGGGCTTTGGACTTACTTACATCCGTAGTTTCGTCCCCTATACGAGAAAAATTTCTCTTTTCCAGTACTGCAGAAATCTCCCCAACGCCTTTTCTTCCAAAGAGTACTAGTCAACAGTACTAGTCAATTATAATGAAATGGAATACATTTGCCGCCGTCGTGTGTTCATAAGTTAAAACGCTTTTTTAAATTTTTCTCACTACTTTAAGGGAAAATGTATCCATTGCGGAAAAAAGTATCCATGTATCCAAAATAAAAATTCTACATAAAATGTATCCAAATGGATACATTTGTATCCAAGTGGCATCACTGAGTGCTAGATATGTCAAATAGATAATACTGTTTCGATTTCCCAGGTAGGACTTTTTTATATGATGTGACGAAAGCCCAGGGGATAACTCTTCCCCAACATTTTTCGGAAATGTTTTATCGCCATAATTAAGTATTTTTAAAATGTACTGTTGGTGTAAGTGTAAGGTATAGATAAAAATTCAATTGTAGCTATGTATTTTGGGGTCTTTTCTGGGAGTCCCACCAGTCTTTTCACGAGAACCCTTGCAATTTTTCTACCGCCACCCGGTACTTGTAACCACAGACCTGAGATGCATAGCACATTATACTATGAGATACCAACTCGAAGACCTTGAATTATGCAGAAAAGCTTACTTATTTTTTCCTTGTAAATTAAATGATTTTCAAGAGACAGCTTGGTTGTCAGCAGGACTCCAAAATACTTGTGTGCTATTCTACCTCCATTTCAAAATACCATAACCTTTGATTTGTTCAAATTTATCTGAAGGTTCCATAACAAACAGCAGTTCCCTAAGCTGTCAATCATTCTCTGCAGAGGAGCGGATTCCGATTGAAGGAATATATCATCCGCGTACATGAGACAGTTGATAGGCTCCAGTGAATTCCTTACCCTTATTCCTCTCTTCAATAATTCCAGTAAATCGTTTAGTTATAAACTAAACAAGATCGCATTCGCTGGACAAGGAATGACAATCCTGCTTGCGAGACCGTAAAGAACAAAGCATTTCTTCCTACTTTGTCGAAGGCGTAAGAACAATCCACGAAAAACCAATACAAAATTTTTTGGACTGCAAGCCTCAGCTTCGCAATATTTGTCAACACGAAGATATTATCAGCTGTTGAGTAGCCGGCTCGGAAACCAACTCTGTGAAGATATCATTATCGATCAACCACCCAGTAAGCGTACTAAGTAGCAGGGAAGAGTAAATTTTGCTTAAGGTTGTTATAAATAAAATACCCCTTTAATTTTCTGCATTATCTAGGTCGCCCCTTTTATGGATAGGGAAGATTAGGCTTTTATTAGAACTACTTGGTGTCTGTCCTTATAATTAAGGTTTAAAAAATCCTTAAATTAATAAAATTAATTTTGCCAAAAGGTTTAGGTTATTTCGGATAACTTACACATATTATATATATATAATATTGTAGTTTTTAGTTTACATTTTACTCTCTATACAACAAAAAAGAACTATTCACATCGGTCCAAAGTTAAGTTCATCCATTACCCCTCTCTCTCCATACCATACATACACCACACCTAACAAAAAGATTTTTCTCCTTGTACCAATCGGGGAACATGCTCTACCCAGCAGCAAAAGAATCATTCAAATCGATTCCCGCGTTACGAAGTCAGACTACCCTCCCCCCTCCCACCCTCTCCAGCAAAAACAGAAGCATCCATATCGGTCCAAAATGTGCCACTCGAAAAAAATATATTCTATTTATTAAAATTTATTTATTATTATTTATAATTATAATGATTTATTGGGTCTTTCCCTATATTTGTTTATGTGATCTTTAATCTTCATAAAAACTACATTTATATGGACGCATATTAAAAGCATAATAATATCGAAAGATTCTGCAATTTTTTTTCAACTTTCCGGTTGTAATCGCAAGAAATCCCTTTACGTATTTTCGTTTTGATTAATTTACAACATACCTATACAAAAAATTACAGATAAATCGACGGGGAAAGAATATCCAAATTTAATTTTTGTTGCAAAAATGTAAACAGAATTTCTGAACTCAATTTATACAGGTATTATATAGAAATAGTAAATATAGTTAATAAACTGTATATGTATAATAAATACATAAAAAAATCCGCCGATCATTGAATTCAGGGAAAACCCTCCAAGTGCTTTAGATTTAATAAGCTGTTGACCCTATGTTGGCCTTCACCATATCTCTGCCTACAGGCCCCCGTTGAAGTTAATCTGGCCCTGGTCCTAGGGCGCCCCAGACGAGTCAGAAATACCAGCGAAAGAGGTCTAATGGAATTAAAGATACCTTGCCAAAGTTGAAAATATTATTCAAAATGCATTAATTCCTTGCAAACTATTCTCAAAGCGATGGTACAACTTATCTGTACAGCTCTTCATAAACCACACTATCACTGTTCCTTCTGCTGTACGATGAAATATCCTGAATTTTATTGCTACTGCTGCACTTGATATGGCGGATTTTTTACGAACTCTTATAAGGCAAATACCTATACAATGGACCCAAAAGTATTCGTTTTCCTATATGGTTCTACTGTCGAACAGGCGGAAATACCTTTCTTATCGGGTGCAGTAAAAAACCGCTATGGGGGTGTGTTTCTTATCGGTTAAACTTTGTTCCTGTATAATACGTATGATGTTTTTTATTGCCTCATAAATTATCCGACGCCAAAATAGCTTGCAATCTTTTTTTAAAGAAATCGTTAAAAACTACATTTTTAATTTTCTTTATACACTGTACTCGATTTTCGTATATGATATGTATGTCAAGACTAAGTTCGATTGGGCATCAGTACAACTAGAAAGGAAAGATTTTCTACACCAGAGCTAATAGTCGACTTTTGTTACCAATATATGAATCGTTCTGAAATTGGGCAAAGGTTTCAAATCAATACCAGATTGGTCATAAAATATGTATGTCCCATTGTCCTAAATTCGCCAGAGATAGACGGAAATTGGAAATGGAAAAAAGTAGGCGAATATCCAATTATCCTGGCTGTGAGAAATTCGCTATGACATATTCCATTTCCAGATCTTTAGAATTTTTTTCCACTCTCAGGGCTTTATTTCTGCTGAGATTGTTGTGAACTAGAAAATCGCCAATCGCGGTTTTTGCTTTCCCAAATGAAAACTCGTCTTCACCGTTTTTTACTTTCACTTCTTGGCCCAGTGAGCAGAAAGTCCGTTTTTATTAGTTTTATGACTCCATATATTTTCTAGCACTCCAAATTGAATCGAATTTGCTAGTTCCACGTCTTATGAAGCTACTTTTTTAAACATCTTTGAATCATTTTAATTAAATTTAAGGGAGATTTTTGAAGGACCTTTTTACTTCTATTGCCTTTAAAAATTCCCACCTGTAATTATTGGTATGAGGTGTCAACAGAAGAAAATAAAAAGAAAAACTTCTTTAGTGACGTTTTTTACTCAGTTCCAAGGAGTTCGAGCCGTTTAATTTGCGCTTAATCTTTCTTGAGTTTCTAATCCGTTTTCTGTGAAAGAGTTCTTTTGGGTGCTCGAGCACTTATTGATTTCTACAAAAAGCGGAGTCAAATAAGGTTTAAATTTTACACTTCAACTTTAATTGGAGTTATTTGTAGGACTTAAGTTGGCATTTGACAACAAAAGTTTAAACCAATTATAGGGTAATTTCGGGCTAAAAGGTTCAACTTAAAGTTACACTTATAAATTACAAACTTTAGAAATAGTGTTGCTAACAGTTCGTTGTGTTTGAAAGAGAACCAGCCATTAAGTAAATATTGGCAGTTGACGTCAAATTTTGTTGTTCTTTTAATTGTAAGTCGTTTTAATAACTAAAAGGTTATTCTGTATTGTAAGCTCCAAGAGATTCTAACACAAAAATGTTGGTGATTGGTAAAGTGAAAAAGTACTTGAATTCCTTACGTAGGCAAGCCCTTAACTGCCCCTTAAGTCGTGTTAAGATGGGAGACGTTTAATCGGGGCCTATCAATTTTGATAAAATTTTGTTTTATAATGTATCCAAAGCCCAGGGGACAAACCTATGATGCATTATCTAGGGCCAGAAGGGAATTCGAATTAGGGTCAAATTAATGAGGGCTATTAAACGTCTTGGGTTTGCTTTCCTGTCAGCTAGACAAAAGCCCATAGACGGAGTGGATTTTTAACTGACGTCCCAAAAAGGAGAAGGTTCTAAGTACCTTCCGTATTTATTTATATTTTTTAATTGTTTTAATTTAAATTTTTTTTATGTATGGTCGGATATAATTTCGTAACGTGCGGACCGCATTTGATGATCCATTTTTATTGGGTAGAGTATGTTCTCCGGTTGGTACCATGCAAAAAAAATTTTTTTTAGAGAGGGGGTGGGGGTTGAATCTATCTTAGTAATTCGTGATAGCAGGGGAGGGGAGGATGAATTCTTAATGCGTAAACCGATTTGGATGATTCCTTTTCTGATGTATAGAGTATGTTCCCCATTAGTATCACGATAAGAATTTATGGAAGTGAATCTGGGACTCTAATGATAGAAGACCGACACGTTATCACTTACTCCACTAACGACTAACAATGCCCGCATGCGCAGTCTTTGTTCCGAAAACAAGTAAATGAGATTACACTAAGCCAAAGAACTACAGGCCGATAAATCTAACTTCGTTCCTACTTAAAACTTTGTTTAACTAAACTAGTTTACATGCATATATAAGGGATAAGTTATATCAAAGGAGGACTAGACAATTGGATGGTGAGCGATGGAAAATCATTTAAAATATCCTTTGAATATTAAAGCTGAAAAACTGGAAAGGTGAAATTGAACGCATTCATTTGAAGGGCTCAAAGACGGCTCCAAGAAATACGGGGAAGGTGTTAAGGCTGAAACACAATGCGAGCAACATGACAAATGTTGCCGCAAAAAACGCACTTAACGCAAACGCAAACATTAAGTGAAATCTGTGAGATCACAGCAGAAAGTTGTTTCGTGGCTTGTCGACGCATCGTAGAATGACCCTTCTCTGTTTTAGCAAGGCACTTCGAAAATCCATTCGCTAATTGCAATAAGATCAACCTTCCTTTGAATGCCAGCAAAGTCAAAACTGTCCTAGAGGCAGTAAAGTAGAAGCCGCATTTCTTTCATCTTATTTATTTATATGATCTCGGACAAAAACTTGTGTTTGGCGTCAACTTATCACTGCATGTGCGTGGCGGTTGTACAACTCGTCAGTACATTAAAAGAGACCATTAAGTCATGTTAGGATCAGATTCAAATCCAAAATAAAAATTTTTTTTAAGGGTATCCAAAGAAATTAAACAGAGTAAGTCACGTAAGGAAGGAATCGCAATGGGATTATTCCAAGGGAGGCCGCGGAGCGCGAACTTAAAAACCTTATGCGATGCAGTTGATATCCACTACGAAGTTAGGAGCACATACAAAGCTAGTGTACTCCAAAAACGAAGATGCAAATGTAGGAGTGTTTTTAAGTAAGGGTCCTCAAATTCTCTGGGCCATCTTTTCATGAAGTTCAACGTCGAGAACAACGCCCAAATCTTTGAACTTGCCGAGTCTACAGCGTAATCAAAGAGGATAGGAACTGCTGTAAAAATAACGAATCCTAGTAATAGAATACATTCATCTCCAGACCTTCAACGTTAAGCAATAAATTTTTCTTGGTAAGTTGTAAATTTCAAACAGACTACATTTTGGCCTTCAAGAATTCAAAGCGAGATTGTATATCCCACTAGAAAGGAAATTTTTCGACTATTTTTAATCTAAAAGTCTCAGACTCAGTAATTAAACAGCCTGAAACTTTCCTGTTGATAAGGTTATGGTCAACGCCTGTCAATTTACCAATATTGTGCCTGTCCAGATAAAGGACAATCTTAGCTTTTTCAGGACGATGTGGATAACTTGAACCACCGCATCACAGTGTAAAAACTTTAATAAAAACATCTACCAGCAGTCTTGGGAATGCTTTTAATTTGTCACGGGAGAATGCCGGTCTCTGCTGGAATGCAGCCAAATGAGTTGTTAAGAAAATTCCCATTGCGGCATTCCCAGATGTAACTCGAGTTATTTTCTATTCTTTTCCATTCCCCCGACAGTTGTTGATTTTTATTTGCCTTTTTATATCTGAGGGAATATCTTTTACGTGAAATTCTCCTATGCTACGAATGTCATCGGTGACAGAGCTATTCTATTTTTTAATAGTTGATGAAAGCTGATATGAAAAGATTTTTTTATTTAAGCTTAGTTTGTTGAGAAAAGAAAAGACGTAGGATGTGTAATGAAAAATACGTAAATACATAAAAAAAATATACCTACCTTAAATTTCCTAAGAAATTTGTTGAGATTCTTGGCTCAGTCTAGATTAGTTTTGGAAGCACATTTTTTTGCAGGCCTTGGAATTTTTTGCATTTTGATATGACGTTCTGTTTGAACTATGTTTTCTTATCTGGGATTCAGATGGGTCAAAAATTAATGCCTTGTTTGACTCGTAGAAGCACCATCTGACCCTTTCTTTGAAGTGACTAACGAACACTACTCTGATTTCTCTAGTTAGTTAAGTCCAATTTGGTCAATTATAATGATAATTATTGATATAAAGATGAATGTCTTCATATACCAAATCCACTAGATATTTTAACAACGACATTTTAAAAATTAATTTGGCTTGTTAGTTAATCAAACGTAATCAACACAGCCTCTTGCAATCCTTGCGTTATTTTTGATTGTCATTAAAGTTTATTATTCGTATTATACTAGTTATAAGAAAATTTCTAAATATCCTGGTAGGATATATATGTTACATAAATCCTACTAATATAAACTTTTTAAATTAGTCGTGTTTAAAGGATATAAATAAATACTGGAAATCAAGAAAATCATGAGAACACTTCGATGGTAGATGTTGTATCTCTCCTTTTTTGGATAAATGAACTCCTATGGGCCTGTAACATTACATTTTGCAAAAAATTATATACTTATGATGTGGAATAAATGTGAATTAATTATTGTCAAAGGATAAATTAAGGTAATGAGAAAATTGTGAAATTAATGTAAAAATAAAAATATATAAATCATGTTTTATACAGAAGCTGGAGATGAAATTTATAGAACCAAAAGAAAATTAAAACATAAGCGAAGTAGGCCCCCGATAGGGTAAGATTTGTTAAAAAATTAATTGTAAGATGTCAGAGTATTTATTTGTAAATACAGTGTTCCATGTCCAGATAATAAAAAAAAATAATGGGATGATAAGAACACAAAAGTATCATATACACTAAGCGACACGTGCTCCTGCATTTTTATGGCTGGGCTGATCGTCACCATCATTTTGCTAATTAGACGTCTGCGAAGCTGCGAAGCGTATTCCGTACGTAAGTTAAGTTAAAAAAAGTCTAAAATACTGTAATATTTATTTAAGAATAAAAATTAAGTACTCCGGGACAGGTAAAATTAAGGGGTTATATACAAAGTTGGGGCTCAAAAAATCGAAAATTTTTATTGCATATTCTGAAAGTACATGCTTTCGAAAATATCTGTGTGAAATTTCATCCAGATCGGAGCATTAGATTTCAAATGACAGCCGCGTCCAAAACTTTAAACGCGATTATCTCGGAATAGAGTTTTTTGAAAAATACTGTTGCGGTGAACGTGATATCTCAAAAACTATTCAACCGATTTTCATAATTGTTTTTTTTAATTGTTCATATTTATAATCTCGTGTACTTGAACGGTTCCTTTTTCATCTAAAAATGTTCGATTGTTTGCAATTAATTTTTGTTTAGAATTTTGAACACCTCAAAAATCGATTTTTGTGTCAACATGGTTTTTTTATTGGAAAAAAAATAATTTTCGGAAACCGACCCATTCAAGTACACCACAATACAATTTTCTTAAATAATTTTTTTTACTATTTTGATTTCAGTTAAGCGGTTCGCCTTGGAGAGTGTTCACCGCAAGCCTCTGCAAAAAAAACGCGCTTCGGGGGAGGGGCCATAACTCCGACAATTTTTAATATTTTTTTATAATTCAACTTGTTTTTTTTTCTTCGATAGTACTACCAACAAATTATCTTTCGCTTTTTCTAATAAAATTTACATAAAGCCCTTTAAAAAAATCACCAACTTAGCTCACTTTCTACCCTCAACTTTGTATATAACCCCTTAAATAGGAAAATATTTTTTCAAAATTTATATCTTTTAAGCCAACAAAAATCTTTCCAAAAGAAATTAAAATAAACGAACAGAAATTCAAATTTTGTTAAAATTAGTCAAGGAAATCATAACCTATAAAAAGTTAGTCAACAACATCCCGACACTCAAACGTTTATTGTGTGATCTAAATCGGTAAACAAATAAAAAACCAAAATACATAAAATAGTTAAAAAAAAATTTTAAACCGACTTCACAAAAAGCGCTAAAAAGAATAAAATAATTAATTTTTTATTTTATATCTATTACGACTTTTTGAAGTCGGTGCAAATCAAATATCAAACAACTATAACTAAAGTATTCAATCGTCCTTCCTTATGATTCCGTGAGCTGACACTTTCAGGTAGTTTTATAAATTATCTTCAATTGTGGTTGAGTAGTTGTTTTGGTTGTTTAATTTGCACCGACTTCAAAGTGTCGTAATAGATATAAAATTAAAAATTAATTTATGCTTTTTAGCACTTTTTGTGAAGTCGATTCAAAATTTTTTTTTTAATTTTTAGTGTCTTCGTATATACGACTCGAAGAATGCTGCCCGTACGAAAAAAGCAATTTCAAAAGTTGCACTAAAAAAATTTTCCAAATCCGGCAACATATTAATAAATTAGTCACGGTCACCCTTTAGTACCCTCACCTTAGAAAATTCTTAACATGACCCTAGTGCGCCACTTTTCTCTATACAGCGAGAGAGAATTATCGTAGTCAGAGATTCATTGTAACTAGAGTGAGTACAAAATTGTTATCATTTATCAATCAAAATCGGTCTATGCCTTATGAAGCTAGGCGCCGCCCATTTTCCAACTGTCACCATAAGTCACAATTTTTGTCAGAATACAAATAGATACTCTATGCATTCGGAATAATCTAAATCAGTTCACGCGTTAGAAAGTTAGGTTTCCCCTCCCCCCAGCCCAACCCTAGGTCAACATTTTTCAATACAGTACTCATGGGGGATCACATAATACACGAAAAAAAGGAATCTTCCAAATAGGTGCATGAGTAAATAAAATTGTGTAACGCCCCCTCCGCACACCACCTAACTTATAAATTTTTGTCGTTGTATCAGTGAGGCAACATATTCTACACATCAAAAGAAGAATCATCGACATCGGTCCACGCGTTACGAAGTTAGTCTACTCCTCTCCCTCCCTTACTCCCCATCTTAGGACTAAACTATTCTCCTATTAGCGATGGAGGATCACGCTCTCTACAACAGAAAAAGAAGTATCCAAATCGGTCCACTCCTTACTCCTCCCTAGGCCAATTTTTTTTCGTCTACTCATACTATATCATACTCTATACAACAAAAAAGAACCATGCAAATCGGTCTACGCGTCACAAAGTTGGGTTCCACACCACCCCCACCACAACAAAATGTTTTTCTCGTGGTGTTAACCAACGAATATACTCTGCTCAACAGAAAAAGAATTATCTAAATCGGTCGACGCATTACGAAGTATGACTACCCCTCACCCCTCCCCCCACACTAGACCAAATGTTTTTCTCCTATTAACAATGGAGAATCGTACTCTCTACAACAAAAAAAGAACCATCCAAATCGATCCACGCGTTACAAAGTTAGGTTTCACACCAACCCCCACCACCACCCCATCTAAAATTTTGTGACATGGTACCAATCTGTGAACATACTATATCCAACAAGAAAATACTCAGCAAGATAAAAAAATATAAAAAATATAATACATGTCGAACTTATAACCTCTTTGTTTTTGGGAAGTCGGTTAAAAACGTTACAAGCCTATATTTTATTCTGCCCAAACGATATATGCCTAAGTAGACTCCATCGGAAGTTATAGACTTGCAAATGTACTATATCAACGAAAAATATTAAAGAACTTTACAAAAAAATATTTCAACTTCTCCATTTTAAATAAAATAGTGTATACTTTTTGTCAAATAATCAACGCACAAGGCCTAACACGCTCTATACCTTATTAGTTGACATCTCGTTGATTCAAAAGCTACTGTAGGGAGTTTTATGAAATTTGAACTTCTACTTTCCTTTACATGTTAGCTTAAGCTTTCCATAGCTTTTAACTCAAAACCAAAATTATTGGAGATACAACATTTGTGCACTTAGCCATCGATTTGTAAGTACAGTTCCTTACACGTCGGATTATTTTTTCGGCTATTTTTAAGTTACTTACAATATTGACTTCAACTCAGCTCTACAGGTATACTGTAGAGCAGCCCAAATTTACTTAGACAAACTACCTGTCTTATTCGTCAAAACTTTTTTCATCTGCATGTTCAGCAAAAAACTTAATATAATTAACGACCTCTCGCACTACAGGCTAATTGCACTTACTTTTAAGATTTTTGAATCACTTACGAATTTGTGATTTATCTGGAAACACACCATCTAAAATACAAATGGACTTCCCGAAATTTAGATGTAGTTTAAATAATTAAAAAAAGTCCTACGTAATTGGTGTTCCGTAACATATTTGCATTTAAAATAAAGATTTTAATTAAGCAAAAGAGTGAGGATACGTTTTCACACTTGAATTACTCGGTCGTGTCAAAACAAACACGGTAATGCCACTTTTTACATCTTTATTTTATATACCAGATAAATTATGAAAGCTATACACACATAGAGCAAAGAATTGGCAGCCACAGCGCCTCCTACAAGCAAAGGATCTTCTGGCGGTACTAAAATCGCAGAACCCGACTATTCCCTGTAGGGAATGGAAAATTCTTCAGATGGACGAGCCAAAACCAACGGATAATAATGTCCTCCTGCAATTAGCGGAGGAATCATTGCCGCCCCTGAAATAAGCTAAGTTCAAGTTGCACTGTGACTTTAACTCGGTTCAGGTATATGTCTACCGGGGGATGAAATCGGAGGAAGCAAATCCTGAGTCAGTGGGCAAGGCCTATGCTACGGAAGTCAAAACTACGGTCTCAGTAACCAAGGGCATTACGAAGCAGACTGGCGAAAAGGGACAACTCGGCAACCAGAGGCATTGCTGATTGCGAAAACGCCTTGATAGATAGCAGTCCGATCAGTAGGCCCTTCAGGGAATTTTATCCTGCTTGGTGGGACAAGAATATAAGGTCGCTGAGGCAGCCCTCACGGAAACTTTTCAACAAGGCTAACTAAAACTACTAAACTAGCTGAGGACTGGGCTGCATTTAAAGAGAGCTAAAAGGAACTCAAAAAAGAAATTCTAAGAGCCAAACGTACGTTATGGTGGAATTTCTGAGGGTACTAAGCCTCCAGGCTCAGGAAAATACTCGTGGACAACCCCACTGTTCCTTCTTTTCTGATGCAAAGTGACAGAAATCAATGATAGCGCCGGTCGAACGGTGGAGCGAGCGAATAACCCTATTGGAGTAAACTTATCGAATAGTGTCACATACTTCAAAGTAAAATAGGCTATTGAGTCAGTCGATCCATTCAAATCGCCAGGAGTATATGGGACTATGTCCTGTATACTGCAGAAAGCTCATGCCTTGGCAGCTTGTAATTCTTGAAAGGTGCTAACTTCACGCCTACAGGGACAGGTCAAAGTTATCTTCATCAGCAAGGTGGGGAGGCACATAATCGTTAAGGACCTTAGACTAATTAGCCTTACCTCCTTTCTTTTGAAAACGTTGGAAAGAGTCACAGATGTGCATCTACGTGCTGCCCCCCTATTCAGTGATGCAATGCCCAACACGCTTACACGAGCTGAAAGTCAGTAGAAACTGCGTTTCATGAGGTGGTAGGCACCATTGAAAAGACACTCAGATGTAAGGAATTCACATTGGGTACTTTTCTGTTATGTCTGTCAGTAGAGGCAATGCTGAGTAGCCGGCAGAAACATGGCAAACTGGGAACTACGAGACTACAAGAGCAGTCTGTAGGGGGACCCCACAGGGAATTGACTCCTTTGAACTACCCAAACTTGGGGGCAACATTTTAACGGTAAAGACCCAAGTGAAATTTTTGGGAATCATTCTTGATCCAAAACTAAACTGGGGCATCAACATTGAGTAGCGCGTGAGAAAAGCTTCGATAGCATTTTATGCCTGCCAGAAAACCTTAGGGAAGTAATGGGGAATTAGTCCCCGTGTAGTTCACTGGATGTATGCATATATCGATTGTGAGACCAATTTCTGATTTAAGATTGTCATCAAATCAGAATTCCGTAATCTGGTTTGATGGGGCACTTTTGAAAGGAACTGACAACCTTAAGAAGCTCACCAAAGCTCAAAGGGCCGCTACAACTGCCGCATTGAAGACGTTGCTACACCTTCCCCCACTGAACATTCGCGTTGCCGTAAGGTTGAAGGAATCTAACAATTAAATAATTTCGGTTGTCAGTTGTTCCCAATGGTTGGTATACCGATCTTTACGGATTGCTCAAAAGAGAGAAACAAGATTGAAAGGGCAACAAGATTATTTCCGTCGCACAAGAACCTCCAAAGGAATAGTGAAATTTGCTTGTATAGCGATATTCAAGTGGTCATTAATACACTCGACTGAAACACGATCAAATCACTGCTAGTGCGCAGATACCGGACTGGCCCCCAAAGCGTGGGAGCTCTACACAGGGTGCTTCACTGCTCGATACCCGGTCATAGCGATGTAATGGGTAACACGACGGCCAATGTTCTGGCGAAAAATGTTTACAGTTGGACGGTTCACAAATAGACAGATCATAATCTGTAATTTCCAAATAGATCTCCAGACCGACTGTGTCTACTCCGACTTCAGCAAGACATTTGATAAACTCCCTCACTCTATGATTATGCCCAAACTTAGAAAGTTGAGTTTCCCAACTATATTGTTCGACTGAATCTGCTCTTACCTAAAAGATAGGATATATAGGGTATCATTCTGCAACACTTTACCTAGAGTCAATAGGGCTTCGTCAGGTTTGCCGCAGGCTGTTTGCGAATCATTCGTCTTCAGAATTCGGTCCAGAAGCGACCTGTTGTCGAATTCCAGTCTTCCCTCGGAATCTCCTTTCAGTAGTCCTTGGACAAAGTTATGGTGATATTGACTTAATTCCTCTCGATGAAGAACCCTCCAAACTTTAGCTGAAAGCACTCCTAATCGTATTGAGACTCATCTCGTGATGATGGGTGGTGTGATAAAAACGATGAAAATAAAAGAGTGATGTGTATACCATAAAACACTGAAATGTCTGAATCACCCTGTAACTGATAATTTGTCTCTACACCACAATATAAAAAAAACCCCGCTAATTCTTGTTTAAAAAAAACTTCTAAACATTAGACATTTTTCAAAAACAACCCCTCAAGTCTGTCGGTAACTACCCCTACTATAATGACAAAAATTTAATTGTCTAAATTTTAAAAGAAAAAAAAGCGAAATATCCCCTATAATTTTCAGTGTTAAAATATCTTGTTATTATATCATAATCTTTAAAAAGTGCAAAGCATTGAACATTTTTTGACTACGCTTAAAAAAAACCACTTTTTTTTTTTGCTTAAATATTTACAACTTAGAAAGTTTTTTGTAAAAATAAATCCAAACCCCAAATGCATCGGCAACCACCCCTAGTATAACCCTTAACATATTTTTAATCACCAACACTTGAGGTAAGGTTTGTGATTATTAATTGCCACCCACCTCATTCAAACAACGAGTGTTTTTTCCGGATTTTGGTTACTAAAATATATGTAGTATATGAGCCCATAGAGATCCCGCCTTGACATTTTCAGAGAGTGTTGCCAAGTCGTAGACCTGTATGGCCCATGAGGGACTTTTTTAAGGATAAAATATATAACCGTTATCGTGATTGTACTTTTGGACATAAATGGTAAAATCATTATTAAAATTGGCCCAGTATAACGGGAGATATTAATTTTTCAAATTATATAAAAAGGGGCGAAAAACTGCCTTTTCTGAACTATTCAAAGGCCTGCAGTTCCTACGATTAGCGTAATTTTTGCAAAATATTTCAGTTCTGTTAATCACACCTATAAGGCAACTTAACGACTTGAAGCGAAATCGCTGCAGAATGTTTGTCGATGTAATGTGGAACAACCTATATTTCTTTCGCTATCTATATTAACGGTGGCTACTTTCACTAGCAGTTTTATATCATAAATTCTTGAGCGTTTCAAAAAAGTTTCCAAGCGCCGTAAATATCAAACTTGAAAAGTAAGTTTTTTGTTTGGTTTTAAAGTCAAGACCGACTTTAAGTCGTAATCGTATTTCGACCCTTGACTTCGCAGAATTATTAAAGAAAGTTTTTGTAAATAAAAATTAAAAACGAATTCGGTTTAAATCCCGAGAGGGTGTAATGAGTACATTGCACAAGAATCTGAGATCAAGATGGTCGACTCAAGGCAATTTATTAAAAAGCTTTAAAACATAATTTATTGCACGCCAAATTAATGACCAGTCAAAAATTCATTTATAGGCATGGAGTATGGTCGAGGCAGTATCCACAAAGCCTCGCATAACTTCCTCTGCAGCATGCAGAAAAATCGGCCTCTGAGTCTGTTGGTAACCTACTTCTGTTAATTTACGGATATATTCGTCAATGAAATGTGCAAACTTTTCCACAATGTTCCAGTCCAGTCCTTTGAATATTTAAAAAAAAATTCTTTCTCTGACTTTTTAAAACGTAAATTCTGGGGAAATTCAGGAATCATTATATTAGGGCTATCGTGCTGGCTCAAGCGCTTTTTTTCACATTTAAAGTGGTCTTATTATAGCTGCTGGGAAAGCCGTGATAATGGCAGCACCAATGGTGATACTGGTTTATTAACCCATCGGACAGGAATTAAAAGTTTCCAAAAACTGCGGAAGAATCGATTTAGTAGAAAACCCTACTTGTGTTTATATACATATACGAGTGGTGGTGATTTTCCTGGCAGGCTATCCAGACTGGAAATTGGCAAAAATATTATAAAACTTTAATAAAACTTTCAATATTATGTATAAGTTGGCATATATGTATTAAAGACTAGAAATTATATTAAATTTTATCATATGAACCTCATAGTTACCTGGTCCAGACGTGCACTGAAGTAGCGGATTATAAAAGTAAAAAAAATTGTTTTCAAATTTATTAAAGGACTTAAGCCATTGAATAGTAACATATTTACTTATGAGCCATTGAACACATGCATATCTCAATATTTTCAATATAATTTATCATTAAAGAAGCCGATGAAAAAACGATGTAAAAAGGAAAAGTTTGCACCTCAGTTAATGGCTGAATTAAATTCTAAGCTTATCTTGTAGTCCAAATAACATGTAAGCGTTTTTGTGAAGAATCATCACCATCATCCTTATCTATTTAGTTTTTAAGAATTAGTTTAATAAGATTTATCTTACTAGCTACTGATAAAGACATTTTAAGTTCCGTTTTCTTAATTTGGCTTTCTAAATTATCCAGTTCTATAATGTGATGCCATCAAATTACCCAACAAACTTCATTTCGCCACTGACTGTCAAATTACCTCATCCTCTTATCTTAAGCTCAAATGGTATGTTAAGGGGAAAGCTGGAAACACCGAGGCCTACAATAACCAAAAATATGTACTACAGAAGTAGAAAAGCAGCTGAATATATTGTACTCCAACTGAAATAGAGGAGCAGAATCTGACCCCATGGTGGGATTGGGAGTTGGAATCTCTTAAGAAGGAGGTAAGGAAGACATTGAGAATTAATAGAAGTAAAGTAATGCAGGATTTATACGAATGACACAAAGTGTCAATAGTTATGACTTCATGTCCTTTGATAATGACTTACCATTTACACGACGCAAGATAATGACAAATAACTTCTTAGTAAAAGCTCTGTCACTACGTTTTAATTTTAATTTTACAGTGACAAGCGTAGCAATTTGAGTATTTACACAAATGACAGATAGTGACGAGTCGGATTGTGTCAAAATGAGGTTTTGGGTAATGACAGAACAGACAACAGCTGCAATTTGTATTAACGCCTTGACGAACGCTGAGGGTGAATGGTTTTGCGTCCAGATGGGTTAATGAGTAAGTATATATGTGAGGTTAATTGTGGCAAAAGTTATTGGTTCTATATCAGAATGGCTCAGGTAAGGCCCAGGACCAGGCCTTAAATGACGGTAGTGGCTGCTTGCTATGTATGAAAATTGTAGTCAGAATGCTGAGGGTGAATTGCTCTGTGTCTAGGTGGATTAATGAATACGTGAGATGGATTGTGCAAAAGGGATGGTAAATGACCGTTCAAGTATTACGTAACGCAGTTTTCGAAGATTTCTGACCTCCCCCCCCCCCCGCTTGTAACGTTTTGTAACGTTTCGCAACCACTCCCCCCACCACCAAACGTTACGTAACATTCAGATGATTATTTTTCCATAAAAATATCAAATATGTTGCGCAAAATACCGGAATAAGAAGCAATGTTAATTAAACGAAATTTCAGTCCACTTTGGCCCTAATGTGTGGGGGTGAAATTCGTAACTTCATGGCTTAGTGGTTTTGTTTGACCGCAACGGTCGGACTCTTGGAGTCCAAACTATGGACTCGTGGTATACGGCTTATTGTGGTTATTTGCCATATATATACTTGTGTATACTCAGTGACGCGACTCTGTTCGTATGTAAAAAGAAATATATGTGTAGTGTAGATATACTATATAAACTGAGCTGTGAATCACGACTTAAGAGTTGGCACTTTTAATTTTAACAAAAAATTAGTGTTACGTAACGCGTTGCTTAACCCCTTCCCCTCCCCCCACAACGTTTCAAAAGACCCCCTCCCACCATAAAGTTTTATAAGACCCCCCTAACTGCGTCACGTAATACTTGAACGGCCCCTAAAGATAAAATTATTGGTATTGTTTCAGAATGGCCTCTGGTACATCAGTGTGAATCTGGCACCAAAGTCTCCGCCGAACAGTGGGGTATGTAGAAGCAAGATTATTCGAGATAGTGATGTCCTGCTTCGATTCCTTGGAGATCGCCAGAAGTTTTCGAGTTATAATATACTAAGAAAAATTCTTCAAAGACTTCCTCTGCGTCTGCGTCACTAAGATTAGTGAGGAGTGGGATGGCTTCAAGTTAGGATTTATTGCAGCTGCGGAGATGCGGCCAAGGGCTCGCATTTGGTAGGCCAAGGTGAAGTTGGACAATAAAAAATTACTGCAATGTCTTAAGTTGCACAACCCCGCAGTTCCCATGGATGACTCGAAACCTGGCAAAATAGGAACCGCAGAAGAACAACATGTCCTTTCTACTTCTTATCAGCGAGGGGTGCCTTGCGTCGCTAGAAGAAGCGGACTTTAAGCTAAGATTTGGCATAAGAGAGGCCAAACTGAAGGTTTTCCGGTCTAGAAGCTAGTGTCCTGACGCCGTCGACTTGATCGATGACATTGCCATTGCCTTGGCCTACATGGCTCACGGCCAACCAACTCTTTCATCAGGTGTGGGAATGCTGACAATGTACTCGCAGCCGAAATGGAAGACCTGCCGATGGGCTGTGACACAAATGCAAGGCACGCATTATGGGAAACTCGGAGAATAATGAACGAGGTGATTTTTTGATTTCTTAGTCAATACTAACCTTCTAGTTTGTAACAAGGGCTCCTCCCCTACTTTCAGTTTTCCGAGCATGGACGACTTCGTCGGTTCGGAGGAAGTTCTTGCATTAAACTAATATCATCCAATAAAAACAGAAGGGTTGTAAAGTGGAGAGTGTCTGATTTAAGGTCATTATCCGACCATAACTTGGTACTATTTGATCTAGATCTGATAGCGGAAAGGCCTAAACCTTTAAGCAACCCCAAAAGAGCAGACTGGAAGAAATTTAGTCAATTCATCAAATCTACACTCTCAGGCATATCGGATTTAGGCATTGATACAATTCAAGAGCTTAAACCGAGGGTACGCGAAAGTAAGAGAAAGCCACAAGGCTTTAAATGTCTCTTGTCTCTTAAAATACAGTAAAAAATGCTTACCGCCCTGGTGGAGTGAAGGTCTCTCAAATCTCAGGAAGATTACTTGAGAGACTATTACTTGTGTGGGTATCATGATTTTATTCAGCACCACACTAACACAGGCATAAGAGATGTTGCACAGGGCAGGAAAAGATGTGCAAGAGAAGAGATACTAAGTGAAATAAAATATTAAATGTTAGTTCGGCAAATGCCGATGGCCGTGATAAGTCAAGTAAGGGTGATACCATGAAACGATAATTATTGATGAATCACTACTTGAGAGAATACTAACAAATGTGACGGCTTTCACAAATAGATCCGGAGCAAGGGAAACGTAGGGATTGATTTTAAGACAAGGTTAGAAGTCTGATTGATACGTGGGCCATAGATAGGACAGCGCAATTTCGGTTGCCGCTTGAAAAAATGGGACTCTGAGGATACTTACTGCAGACCATGCTTTGAAGATGACGCGACGACGATATGTATAGTGTGTCAATATCCCGCCTTCCAAAACTAGAGATGTACACTGCTAGGGAATCACTTAACTGGAATTAATTAAGGAAACTGCAACGAGGATGCAGAACTAGAGAGAACCAGTCAATCCTAAAATTGCTTCTGTAAGGGATGAAAAGGGACCCGATAGACGTAAGTTTCGAGGATCCTACGGGAGGTGGTTATAGGTAGTTAAAAAGCCCACACGGTCAGGGTATTGACATTTTCGTGTTTTTTTTTTTGAAAATTTATAAGAGAAATTTTGTTGACTTATCCTTTTAACTTAAAATACACCTTGCGCATTGGGAATAAGCTATCTATAAATGATCTATAGTAAGCTGATATAATTGTATGAATTTTAAAAAAAACCATTGATATATATTTAATTTAACTTAATTTTCTAATATACTACACTTTGTCTTTTAAAGCATGTTGCGCAGGATGGGGCCGTAGAAGAACCTTGCCAAATTCGATGCAAATTGACTTATAATTTGGACTAGCCCATGGCCATTGCTTTGCAATCCTTAATAGTATCCAGTATTCGAACCTGCGACTTTAATGCAGAAAGCAGTTATCTCTCGCATCGCCGACAACTTTCAAAACACTAATAATTATATAAATTACGCACGAATTGTACCCGGTCAAAACATTAACGGGTCAAGGGTATGTTTTAAAAAAGCGATTTTTTTGCATTTTCTTAAAATGGAATATTTAGAAAATTTCAATTTGATCCAATGATATTTCATAAATTTCAAAGACGGTGATAGTATTATTCGAAAACCATTCGACAGATCTAAATAATTTTTAAATTTCTTAGTACCCCTTACCCAAAAATCCCTCGGGAGCGCACAGAGATATTTCACTCATCCTATCACCACTATTTTAACAAAGAAAATCGAATAGTACATTTTAAGGTTAAAATTGGTATTTCACAAGTAATCGGAGTATAACCTTCAAGGTACGGAACCATATGTTGCCTTTGAAAGAGGCAAGGTTAGAGGTCTCGTTGGAACGTTGGCCACAGAGGAACACTATAGGACGGTGAGACAAAGTGGACCCGTGTAGACAAGTTAAAATGGCTAAAATGGATAGTAAAAGTTGAGTTTGCCTTAGGTTTAGATGCTTGTCTCTGACCTTTAATATTGTAAAGTGCACGAGGCAGGTCACGAAAAGGGCAGTATTGGTCCGTGTAATGCGCATGCCCCAGGTGGCCAGAAATCAATGCAAGGAGAGTTAAGGACGACTCGAACTTTTGGTGAATAAGTGTGGTGAACATGTATAACGGAAACATTTAGAACTAAGTGGCTGAACTTTCTAGAATTTAGCTATATAGTATAAATAGGGCTGAGTAGTAGCCTAGTTAGTTTATGATTTAGAATGCGAAGTGTTTATATGTGATACTGCGAATAGTGAGTTGTATTGTAACCATTGAAGTGATAAGTGTAAATAAGTGAAGTGAAACGGTTTATTGTAACGAAAAGTTATCAAGAAAATTGTTTAATTAACTAATCAGTGAAATGAATAAAAACTATAAACATTTGTGATTAAAAATGTCTTAATTAATCCGTCGAGCCCGAAGAGCCCCATTACGTTACAATATCAAAAAAAAAAATGTTATAGACCTAGTGGGTTTACAACTTTAACGCCAAATTGCCATGAGAAAACATAGAGTACAACAGGAAAAGAATCTTTATACATTTATACAAAGTATGCACACATTTCGACTATACAAGGTACAGGGCGATTCAATTAAACGATTACAATGAAAATTGAAATTCCATTGTAGTGGGCCCACTTAACACACTGCTGAAAGTTAGAAAATTAATGGAATTGGTCGAAAACTTTTCTTGGAAAAATTCTCATGATTTTCACTCCATACCTCAAGTTGAATAGGAGACGAAAGAACTTTTAATTAAGTCGAGTTCGCCAAAACCGGTCTCAGTATTTTCATTCAAATTCCCGAAATAGTTATTCCATCCAATGTGATGTTTTAAAAATTAACGTTCGGCTGCCAGGTACGCGAAGAGTTCGTTATTGTTGATAAGAAAAGTTGTTTTGTTAGAGATTCCTTTTCAAACTTATATGAAAGCTTAAATTATAAATCAAGCAGAGACGGTTATGAGGGCAAACAGAAACGTTTGGATTCTTCAATTGATTAATTTGTTCTTAATAATTAAGAAATTTCATCTAATAAATCAATGGAAGGTTAGGGAAATTTACAATGACATGTTTATTACTCGTTTTTGCCTATAGTGAAATTCTTAAACTCTTTTTGAGCTTTTCGGTCTAACCAATAAAATCGATAAATTGATGCGATCCGACTATTTGTCATATAGAGGAGTTTTGATGGGCCAGGTTGAAGCCCAGCCGGGACCAACGCTTTTTAAATCTCCCCTACGTTGAAATACCAACAGTGAAGCAAATTCGGCTGAAAATCGCGATGATAAGTTATTGCCAAGCTTTATATATGGGAAATATATTGGAATCTCTTAAAATTTCAGATCGATATTCGAAATATTTCTCGATTTATAAATATTTGTAAATAAATATTTAGTTTTTCGACGACATATATTCGACAGATATATTTGAAGTGAAAACTTATTTAGTGGCGTTGAGCGTTGAGCGATTTTTGGTAGGGGAAAATTGTTACCGACGACAGCCTAACACACATATATAACACATTGTATATACTCGACTGTATTATGTGTTGGACGCTTTTTCGATGGGTAAAATCTTGTGAGTTCGCATCATCGACATGCTGTATTATGTAGTCATAAGGGTGACACGTTGTGCAACATTAGTGTTGTATATATCTGTACAAGTAAAGTTAAATTAACTACGTAGAATGTTCAGTGTGTGTATACTGTTCATTTTTTTAAATGCGTTTTAGTTTAATTATTATTTTAATTGTTTTAGTAGGATCATTGTGTAGTACAACAGTGTTAATATTTTGATATAGAAAAATTAATAACAAAAACAAAACATTTATTTTAAAATTTTCCCAATATTCGCCCCACCGAGATGTCTGAGCCCGATACGACCGAGGGCCTCACAGTGACAGAATATGTGTTCCGCTGTCCTCTTCCAAATAGAGGCGACAGGTGTCTTCTTCAGCTAGCCTCATACTTATGAATATACATATAAGCACCAATACATTGTATATACCGGACTGTATGATGTGCTTGTTAGACGCTTTTTGGATGTGCAAAATCTTGTAACAGCCTCTGTAATATTGTATATATTTGTTGCTCGGAGAAGCGATAGATGTGGAAAGCAGACTAATGTTAATAATTTTCATTTACAAATTGTAAAATTTTAACTTTTGATACCACAGTTAATTAAAAAAGCACTGTTATTTAATAGTTTTACCTTTTCGCCAAAATCCTCGTTATGATTCGCAACAAAAAGGTTTAAGGGATGATCACGTGATTAATCGTTATGACTTTTTTTTCACAAAACAATTAACGGACAAACATTGTTTTGAGCGGTAAACACTCTGCAGAGAAAACAGAATGAGATATCGAATTGAACCTTTCAACAAGCTTTAGAAAAATCTGTCAGCTATCTAACAAACCTACCTAATATTCAAAAAATTAAAAAGTTAGCCGCAATGCCTAAAGGACAGCATAAAACATAGAATTTGGTACCGACATGCGAAATTCCCAAGAAATTGGATATTAGTATTTGTGGGAAACAACTTGCCTATAAGTACGGTGTGGGAACTTCGACAATTTCCGATATTAAAAATACGAAAGATGAGATTTTAAGGTAGCTAGATTACTGCCCTAGTAAGTAGATAAAAATAAATTAACCAGAATGACAGCTATGTTTGAAGCACTAGTATAAAAATTACAAAAAGACGAATGTTAAAGCCAGTTGAATACCCAGAAATGAAAACTAAATTAAACCAGTGGTTTCTCCAACAGAGGAAAAGGAATCGACATATTCCAGAAGACGTGTTAGTAGCGAAAGCCAAAAAACTTTTATTGCAAGTTTACGGACCAGAGTGGGGGTTTTTTAACGCAAGTAGAGGATAGATATTAAAATTTCCAAAACATTATGGGAACGTAAAATTATCTGGAAAAAAACTGTAGATCGGTTTAAGGGGAATTTTTTAGATAAGATTAAGGAATTCAATCTTTCACCGTGTCAAATTTATAATGCGGATGAAAGTGGTTTATACTGAAGACTTCACAACACTTGTAAGTTCATTATTCTCATTCAGCTTATTAGTGCGTGAGAGTGTCACAAAAGCAGGTGAGCAAAAACACCAATAGAAATTATTGTGAGTAAATTATAATTCCAACAATTGATTTATTTCAAACTTAGAGTGTACGGCTTAACTCTTGGGCGACCAACCAGTCGAACCTTAGATGGGCAAAAGGCACTACGTGCCACAAAACCAGACAGATCTGGCTTAAGCTGGATATGAAGCGCCCCAAGCGCCTAGTTACAATGGACGGAACCAACTTAGGTATAGTCATAGGGGTAATCATTGGTCACTGCCTTCTTGAGAAACATGTGAAGAGATCAGAATTCTACTCTAATGACTTCGGAAGCTATAGATAAGGAGGAGGACACTATATATTATTTAAATTGCTTTTGCTCTGCCGCAGTAAGAGATCTGCGGCGCTTCATCGACGGCTCCAGATGCTTTCACTGAGTTGTGGGGTATCTTACTACCGTGACATCCCAATGCATATATTCGGGGTCTAAAGGGATTCTTTGCTGGACGGCCACCCATACCTAACTCCCTAGAATGACCGTCAAAGCAATATCAAATAATGGCTGATTTTTATAAAAAAAAAAATTTTTGTTAAAAAAAATTTGAACTGACTTCACAAAAAGCGCTAAAAGGCATAAAATAATTTTTCATTTTAAATCTATTACGACATTTTGAAGTCGTTGCAAATTAAATAAACCAAACAACTACAACAAAAGTATTTAATCTTATACTTATAGAATTTTTCTCGCGAAATGTCCGGCTCTCATCCACTTTATTACCTTAGTAGTAAGTAAGTAAGTAGTAAGTAGTAGTAAGTTCTATTAAAAGTGGCATCTTAATTATTGCAAAAATAAGCGAAAACGTTTACAAAATCTGGTAACAGATCATATCAAAAAAATTATTATGATTTTCCTATACAAGAGAAGTAAAAGTGGTACAAAGTGGCAACTTTGAGGTATACCAGTCTTAGACGATTGATGATTTTCCGTTTTAACACTCAACAATAACACATTAAGATTTAACGAGTTGCATGCGGATATCAATAATGGACAAAATTATTTTTAAAGCTTGTTACTTTTAAATATACATCGGATATTTACATTTTACTGTCGTCCCATACATTGATAATTTAATATTTACCTTAAAGTTACGTAATTTAGTAGATGGTCTTCAAATATCACTATTTTAATCCTGTAAATCATAACAAAAACATTCTGTTGTTTAAAATCAAAACTTAACATTTTCTCACAAATTGGCTAATATCTAAATTATTTTGTTTGAACAGCGAAATATAAATGTGAGAATTGGACAACGAAAAGGCTTTTCCGAATTGGATTTGAAAAAGATTCGCCGAATGTATGGATGCGATTTTCCGGCATATGATTACGACGATTCAACATATGATAATAACGATTATCTTAATGTTTTTCCAACCTACCAAACAGAAGACGATTAATTTAAAATTAGAAATTTAAAATAGTTTATGATTACATAGGTTCTTAAATTAATCCATAAGTTTTTATATTCAATAATTAACTTTTTTTCGTGATTTTACAGAATATTTTCAGTATGTACATATAAATATATATTACCCTAATTCATGTTATACTGTAAATACAAATATTCCTTATGAATAAGATACAATTCAATTTTTCAACATACTATACATATTATATAACACAATTCTCTCCTATACGCACATACAGCAAACAAATGGAAGAAATAAGATGGGACAAAGAGATGGCTTCTCTGCAAACGATGTTCAAAAGATCAAAAATATTTACAATTACCGTGGTACATACGCAGCATCAGAACTAACAAATGTACCAGATAAAATAGTTTTTTTTTTAAAAAAAGGTGAAGCAACTTTAGAAAAAGCGGTAAAAAGCACACAATAATTTTGAATTTTTAATCTATTACGACATTTTGAAATCGGTGCAAATTCAACAAACCGAACAACTACAACAAAAGTATTTAATTGTCCTTCCTTATGATTCCGTGAGCTGAAACGTTCAGGTAGTTTTATAAAGTATCTTCAATTATTGTGGTTGGGTAGTTGTTTTGTTTGTTTAATTTGGACCGACTTCAAAATGTCGTAATAGATATTAAATGAAAAATTATTTTATGCTTTTTAGAGCTTTTTGTGAAGTCGGTTAAAATTTTTTTTAACAAAAATTTTTTTTACTTTTTTTCATATATACGCCTCGACTCGACGACTGCTGCTCGTACGAACAAAGCAATTTCAAAAGTTGCAGGGGTAGTGCACTACCAAAATTATCCAAATTCGGCAACATATTACGAAATTAGTCACGGTCACCCTTTAGTACCCTCACCTTAGAAAATTCTTGTCATTTTTCTCTATACAGCAAGAGAGAATTATCGTAGTCAGAGAATCATCGTAGTCACTCCAGGTAAAAATTGTTATCATTTCTCAATCAGGAAACGTATTCTGCACAATCGAATCAAAATCGGTCGGTTTTGTCAGAATACAAATATATACTCTATGCATTCAGAATAATCTTAATCAGTCCACGCGTTACAAAGTTAGCCCCCCCCCCCCCCCACCCACCAACACAACACTAGTTCAACATTTTTTCATAGAGTAGTACAAGGGGATCATATAAAACACTACAAAAAGAAATCTTCCAAATAGGTGTGTGAATTATGAAATTGTGTAACGCCCCCACCGGACACCACACAAAATATAAATTTTTGTCGTCGTATCAGTGGGGCAACATATTCTACACATCAAAAGAAGAATCATCCCAGTAGGAAATGTAAGCAATACCGCATGGGAACTCTCATCGATGAAAGTAAGTCATAATGCCTACTTTCTGGATGAAAGCTTCGCTGACTTTAACATTTGATGGAAAATACCCTTTCGATTACCAGCTAATGGGTGAAATTAGCAATGGACGGGAACTGATGTAACCACTGATGAAAAGAAGCGTTCGTTTCGATATTTAATTTTCGTATACTTCTAACCACAGAACCCCCTTTCCACTTCCATTGAGAATCATAAAAAATACAATGCCGGGTTTTTTATTCAATTATTTATATAATTTGTATATATTTATTTAACTCAAACAATTAAATGTAAATATATCGGATTTAATTCATTCACAGGTATACTATGTTTTATTAAAAAAAAGATGTCCATCGAAATATTATACTAAAAACCTTTTCTACAATACTCACAATATTAAAACTTTTTTTAATATATTATAAACTTTATACACTCGCAAACAAAAGGACAATCACGCTGTAAGGGACGTATTGACTGAATGCACTCTTAATTTTTAAACTGACTAATCCGCATAAAACCCACATCGGCGTGCACAGATCTTCAGAATAATTAGTCACGCTTTATATTGCTGACTTTATGCATGACTCTAGGCTCTAACCTTCATCTATGCCTATTGTGAACATTTTCATATAGGAATTCATCGAAGCAAAATGGAATCCGTTCTCAGTTTTCCCACTGGGATCGAAATCGGTCCGCGCGTTACGAACTCAGACTACCCCTCCCCATCTCCCACCCTCGAATAAAAACCAAATTATTCTCCTATTTGCAATGGGGAATCACTGGGGGTTAAAAAATCTGTAAAGGCATCAATAAATCTGTAAATAGGTTTAAAGTTAATTGAATTTTAGGTCTTTCTTCAAACGTGCGGTGAGACCTCCGTTTTGTCCCTATATGTTCTTCGGGTGTCCTGGGAAATTTAACTTCAATTTAAATTGTTATGAAAAACGTGGGAAATGTCTCTTATTGCTCTATTTACAGCAGGTTGACGTAGCCCAATGTTATAACTTTGACACCCACGGGCGTTTACCAACAACCTTAAGTATATAAGTACAATGATGCGAAAAATAATTGATGTAATTTATTTAATTAAAATTCCATATTTTTATCTTGAGCAGCACTGGAATACCATCTGATTTTCTTGGCCAGGTCAAATGTTATCTAATGTCATTATAAAGTTCTTCCGCAGCTTATTGTGATATGCTTAAAGGCATTTTCGGGCAGTTCAAATGGATGGTTAGCATCACGTAATTATTTTATGTTTGCGGTCCAAAATAAAATTATAACTTTACTTATATTTCAGCTATACATATCTACAAACAGGGATAACATATTTAAATTAATTTGATCGCCTGCACTCATCTTCACACTTTCAAATAACTTGAATGACTAGTGGCTTATTCATAGCAACATCATTTTAGCAGTGGCTACTTAAACCTCTACCAAAGTGGCTATTATAGACACTTTTGATAGCCATTTTGTTAGTTGAATACGAAATCGGGTAAAAATGACAATCACAGTGGCTTAGCGAAAATATCCACTGCATAGCCAGTGCCTAACATGATAAGTAAAAATTATTGTTAAGATTTAATCTGCGGAGAGTTTAGATGTAATTAGTATTGCGTAGTTATCAAACGAGTTAAGAGCTAAATCGTAATAACTTAAGTATAACGTTACAATGCGAAGAAATTTTTTAAAACGAATTGTACAGAACAGTGACGAAGGTTTTCAATCTTCAAAAATACTGAAATAGGTCAAGTACAGTGAAAGTTAGCGTACGAACTTCCGTATTTATATTTCGGTTCTTATCACTTTAGTTTGCGGCTTAAGATTGAAAACAAAAATACAAGCAATTTTTTCCTAGAATAAATGAAAAGTATTTTCGTCATATTCTCTACGGTCATCGAGATTCTTTTTGAAAGAATTGCCATTGTTGAGGTCACTTTCCATACTTTTCTTATCATATCGCTAAAACGTTTAAGCGCAGGGTGATTTTTCAGACGTCATTGCAAATCGAACACCAAATGCTTTCAAAGAAGGTATAATCCAGCTCTTTCCAGTGCGCTACATCCATTCAAAGGTCGTATTTTTAAATTTCATATAACCAAGCATTGTTCTCAACATTTTGCATTACAAACATTTTATGTTTGTCGATATTCGTAAAAACTCCTTATTAAGGGTTACACTTGAAGAAGTCATTCTTCTGCACTGCTTCAGAGAAATTGCTATAAAACATGCAGATACCCAAAAACGTAAAATTTCCAAGAAGTGAATGCCGTACAAATCTTTTGTTTATTATGCAATACAATTTATGGCAGTAACAAGCAAGCTTTTACAGCGATTGTATGATATTCTAGCAAGCAATGTAAAATTATATATTTGAAGAGTCCGCCGAAATGGTTTTCGTGTACGCACACTGTACAACCTTCAGCTGTTAAAGAATAAAGAATATCGTTTGAGATTTCCTCATCGCAGCGTTCTTGATCGGGGAACATTCGAAAGGAAATTTGAGAGACTTAAGGAGACCGGAAAACTGTTAGTGAGGAGAGGATTCTTCAACTATTTTAAAGACCCTCCGAGATCAGAATTCGCTCTTGGCCTATGTCTGTCAAAATCAACAGTTTGGAGAATGATTAATACATCTAACATGCACATGGTAGGCATTGTTCAGAAACTCTTACCGACAACGTAAAAAGAAAGAATTGCTAGTGGTTCAAGAAGACGGAGTTGGATCAATGCGTTGAGCCGCACGACCCCGGGTTCGAGACCAGATCTCCCTGTGAGCTTTTATTAAGAAATTAAAACAATCAACTCTGTCTCTGGGTCGTTGTCTAGCTCGCAGCAATGCAAAAACAAGACTCAAGCTTCCTCACTAACCTTACCCTAAAACCCAAAACCATGCTAACACATCAAAGGGTTGTCCCCTAGGATTTGACCACATCGTATATAAAAAAAAAACCACGCAGACACGCCAGTAACTTTAACTTGAGAGCCACGTTTACAAAGGATGGTAGCTTGAATTTCCACAATGAATGTTACTGGGAAAATCCACATAGGACTCGGCAGACCAAATCCCAGTACAAGTTTTTTTCCAGCACGATGGAGCTCTGACTCACTTCACGTCGATGGATTGGTAGAAAGGGATCAATCAGCTGGCCCCCAAGTTCACCTGATCCAACTCGGTAAGACTTTTTTTATGTGGTCACACTTCGAGCAGCTTTTAAATTAATCTTTAACAGTATACTTTTTTAGATTAAGTTGTCAAATAAAATTATGTTTATTTAAAAAAAAAGTTTCAAACACAGCCATTTTACGTTTGTTTGTTATTAAGTTTTCGAATTTGTATTTGGTATCAAAGTATTGGAAAAATTCCAGGTTTTGTTTGATATAAGAAAACTATAGTTTTTGAGAAAAATGATTGGTGTTGGTTATGTGTTCGTACTTTAAAAATAAGACCTTTAAACGAATGACCTTTGAAAGCAGCTTTGCAATGACGACTTAAAGATAACACTGCGTTTTAGTGCTATGATAGGAAAAATGAAGAGTTACTTCAACGATGGAAAATTCTTGAAATAGCTGTAGTTCGGTAACAACTGAGAATATTTCATACAATATAAGATGGACTAGAGGCTTAAAACATGGCACACATACTCCTTCCAGGTGACAACACATTTTAATAATGTAAATATTTTGAAAATTTAAATTAAAAAGAAATAAATAAATGTAGAGACCTTGATGAAAACATGCTAAAAATGCAAAAAATTTAAACTTTACAAGATATGTTAAAATCAAAAAAAATATATATCAAAGATTTGGGGGTTTCTACGAGTTAGACAAATAACCTGAAGTTGAACAACATCATCTCAACTGATATCAATAAGACTGGTGGATTGCCGTAGGAGTTAAAGAGCCAAGAAAATGTTACGATTAAACATCGATGTTGCTAAAGTATTGAAAATCGCCATCAAGGTTTATCGGATTGGCTCTTAGCAGAGTAAAGAAAGTCGATGGATTTTTCATTTTATAGATTTATTATGATGATGAGAAAACAATTTTTCATTATCGGTTCTAATAATCTGCAATGTACCTTGTAAGTGTTAATAAAAAGAATTAATTAATTTTTGGTTGAAACTAAAAAGACGTAGAATGAAAGTCTTTCTTAATTTTTTGAATCTCTGGTAAAATTTGTGTTTTAAAAGATGAACGCAAAGTATTAGTAAATTTGCATTTACTAAAGTAAAACTATGTTGATCTTTAATCATCGGAATGTCTTGTACATGCAAAATTAGTGTTGCTAATTGCATATATGCATATATGCTCTTGTGACATATAATACATAACATAGCTTCGAAATATAAATGTATTTGTAAAACGATACATTAAAAAGAATATTATGCAAATCTCTGAACTTGATCAGGAAAGGGGCAAGAATACAGCCTGGTGGTATACCATACAAATCTGATGAAATACATACATATAGTCTAGATATTGCACTTTGTAAAGTAGCAAAGAGAAAGAATATAAATAACAGTGGAGGAAAATTTACTGAGTAAAGTAATAAGGTTTACAACACTATCCAAATATTATTAAAAATCAAACAAAGTAGATATTAAAATATTACCTTGACATACGAATTCCGGCAGTATCAAGTACCAAGGCAGGCTTTAATCTGCTATCTTTATATTTCTGGTATCTTTTGAAGAACATTTTTACATTCCTTTGTGTAGTTACTTACGAACGAATAAGCTGTATTTTATTGCGGTCAAAATAACATTTTTGAAATTAATTCATCAATATTACGGTATATAACATAATATTTTCTAATAGCAAGATTTCCTATTGATCCCCAGAAATATGTTCAGTTAGCTTTAAAAACCTTTAATTGGTAGAAACGATTTGAAAAAAATTTAAAACACTTTGCCAGAGGTTAATCTCCGCCTGGATTAACTTTACATTTTAATTAAATCCTTTGCAAAATATTTACAGCAACCAAATATAAAATCGATACAACCACGCTATAGCGCCAAACGTTCAAAGTAAACGGATTAAATTAGGAACATGCAATATATCTTCTGGCAGACTCATCTATGCTTCGATACGAGTTTTATCATTCTTTTCGTGTGGTCGGATAGGTAAACATATGTTATCCTTGTACAATAAAAGCGAGATATTTTCCGCAATGTGTCAACACCCCGTACACATATCCATGGGAGATTGTGAAGTGCCGGAAATGGAACTCCTCTGAAATTTATGTACCCAATGCGTTGCAGCATGTTGTAAATTTTCAGTTGCTGATGTTCAGATAGCCATAGGTACGGACGTGCGGAGGTATTCACTGTATTGCGGTGGAATCCTATTGACATTACCCCAGAAAGTGCTTCTCTGGGCAACATTCAGTTAACTAAATTCGTCCTTGGTGCGGTCGATTAAATTGCATTTAATTCTGCAGTTTTGGCTAAAGTGGTGGATTTGTTTGCATTTTTTAGTTTTTGTAAAACATTTGTGGTTTTTAGAATATTTTAGAGGCTTTTCAGGATATTAGTTTACTGATAAATATGTCTGAAAATATAAACATATCAAAAACTCAATGGTACATTTATCACAAATTGTAGTAAAAAAGTACAAAGGCGCTCTATTATTGGTAACTATGTGCCGCAGCACTTGAAGATTTCTACGCTCAAAAACTTGCTCAAGAATACAATCTACCAACCTCAATCTTGAGATTGTTTCATCTCGAGGTCGTGAGTGTTGCCTCCTTCGTCACCGTCAATCCTCTAAATCTACATTTTTCCTGATTTATTCTTCTCTAGGCTAAAGAAGACAGCTGTCTGACGGTAAATGTTAAAAATGCGGGTATTCTTTGGCAATGAAAAAATCACAGGAAATTCTGGTTCACTTCCACACTGTCTAACATACCATAGAATGTGCTGACCTGAGCTAAATTCCTCACATAAAGGGATGCTGCAACGTCATCTGTTTGCCTCAGTCAGAAAAAAAGCAAGGAAAACGAAATTTTGGAGGATACGGAAAGCTGTAAGGACATAAAACTTCCCGATTTTGGGGACACATGAAGAGCTAAAGTTTTGTGCTACTAAAAGTTTTTGTCTCGCTTTTTTCTCTCTTAAGTTTGTTGCTTCACAAGGCACCATGATATCCTGCAGGAGCTGACAGAATTGCTGAAAGTGTTAAATTTTTAATTTATCCTTTTTCGTGCTCTCAAGAGATCGACATTCATTTCTGATGATAAAGCTATGGAAATTAAAATTCTACGATTTGAATTTCACCGGAAAATCTCTTTGGTCTTCATAAAAATTCATGCAGGTAAAAGTGTTTTCTGCCATTCAAACATAAGTTGCGAAATTAAAGGCTTTATAAAAATTTAAAGAATGATACAAATTATCTGCCAGCTTATTTTGAGATGCAAAAACCTGACTTAAAGGATGATTATTTTAAGTGATCTAATAAAAACGTTTATTTTAGGATTTTTTTTTAGAAGAAGTAGAAAATTAATATATGTAGGAGTAAATGGTGATTATTACATTAAGGAAAAACTTTGTCAGATTTTGTCTTTATTGGCGTTAACAACGTGAAATTAGTGCCAAAATAACCTTTACAACCAGATAGCACAAGGTTTTTAACTGTTCTGTTCTGGATACAGTACAAAAGTTCAGAATTTCAATTTTCTAAAATTACATTTCGGTGAGTTTTTTTTCAAAATTCCATGCTATTAATATGCTGCTTTTCCTAAAGCCTGGCAATCCTTACTAGACAATAGGTTAGAAGAGGCTGTTTATTAATAACAAAGTATAATATATTATTTTACTACAACGGACAATAGGGGCTTCCCACGAAAAATCGGTTAATTTTGAAGAAATTTCGGTACTCACCCTCCTCGGTGTACACGAGACTTGTATTGGTAAAGATTTATCAGAATAGTAACTGTGGAATTTTTTTTTCTAACGTTTTATTGAGATATGTGAAAATGAAATTTTGGAAAATATTTAGGGCTTGAAAAGTTCATTGCGTTGGTTCCAAATTAAAGGGTACGATGGAAGTAAAAACAAAATATTTAACAAAAATTGTCGAGGAAGGGATATGGATTGAAAAGATATAGAAGACTGTACATTTTTTTCTTGCAAAACGGCGGAATTTTTGATTAGTTAAAATAAAAAGGAATCTTAAAATTAGGTAAAGCAACTGTCTTAAGTATTTACGAGTATAGGGGAAAAAGAATACCTTTCCAGTAATTTATTTATTATGTTTTTAAAATCTACATTTGATTTAATGATGAGGTGATCAGGTGAAATATTATTTAATTTATCATAGTGGGTATCACATTTAAGAATTTTTAATTTAACAAGTGTAGAGAAGAAATCACTCCACGGTGTTGTACTATTTTTTATAAATATTTTATAATTGGTGATTTATTTAGAGTTAGTGAACCGCTTGTGGTTAAATGTATAATTTATTAATTTTTTTCGGGGTATTATTATGATTGCTGAGAAATTCCGTCGTTTTCCAAAATCTTTTCGCTCTGCCCACATCCTTTTCCAAAATTTTTTATTTAATATTTCTTTTGCGTTGTTTTCATCGTTCTCTTTACTTTGATGGCTCGTTTGTTGCTGTAGGATAAGTAAAACCAAAGATGAATTTGTCCATTCCCCGGAAAATTAAAAATATGCATCATTTTCTAAAATTTTAATTTCGCATGTCTAAAAAAGTGAAAGGTTTAATAAGAAAATTACACAATTACTATAAGTATAGTATATGCACAGTTTCATGTAAATCAAAAGGTGTCCATTCAGATTTTAGTGGAATGAATGAAAAGGTAAAATCATAGATGGGCAGTTTTTATTCGAATAAAAATAAAAGCTAAAAAATCAAATAAATTTAAAAATCGATTAACAATTTATTTGAAGACAAAAATTATTTGTTATTTGATGAATTATTCGGAAATAATTATTTGTTATTTGTCGCTCAATATTCGAATAACAAATAATTATTTGTTATTCGGTCATGTATTATTTGATAATCAAATAATTATTCGTTATTTGATAAAATATTCGCAAATAATTATTTGCTATTCGATCGCGCCTTTCTTTGATAATCAAATAATTAGTCGTTGTTTAATGGATTGCACAAGTCGGCAAATTTAAACTATTAATTTTCTCCTTTAATAATAATGTATTTTTTTAGGGTACAAAGTGTGCTGAATTTCTATCATGTCAGATTTTCTTCTATTGACCATTATTTGTTATTATAACTATCAAATAATGTTCAATAAAAGAAAAAAATTTCAATTTTGCCTTTTAATAATAAGGTGTTCTGTTTAAAAAAAATATTGGTTTTTAATCACGTCACATTTTTTTTAATAAGTTTTTTTTATAATTTAAGAGACGATATTTGGATCTGATGAAGTTTCCTAAAATTTGAATACTCTAGTTTACAACTATAGGCAATTTTATAAATTTTTTCATGTAGAATTCGAATTTGTTGGCGCAATTGATAAATATTATTAGATTATAAAGTTATTTTAATACAAAAACAATTAAAAGTGGTCATTTTTGAACTTTCAGATTAGGATATCTCAAAATCCGGACATGCTAGGTAAATTTTACGGCCAGATTCCAATTTAGCGACCAATGTTTCACATGTGATTGGTAAAAAATTATATTTTTTCTTCAATTATCAAATAATAGGCCCTTGAATAGACATAAATCCCATATTAAGGAATTTTAAAAAATAAACCCTTTCAGAGGAAGATAATCCTAATTGCATTTCAACCAAATGAATAACTATTCGAGAAAGATACATCATCTAACGATTAGTTATTCGCTTATCGAATAAGATCTTACATCCTCGTATAAACTATATGCTATTTTGAACATCTTGTAAGTGAACTACTTCATAATCTTGTACCAATTAGAAGGCGAAGAGTTATTGATGAACCAGGGACAGCGGTTTAATTTGAAAATTAGACTTATAATCTCTCAGCACAATAACGCAAATGCTTGATGGAAAAGCTTTCGTATATCTGAGTCGCCTGAATGTTTTCGCTGATTGAGGAACAGGACGCACAGTGAAATTCGACATAAACCACCTGGAGACGGATCTGGATCAATTCGTTGAGCCGCACGACCACCGTGCCATTTGTCCCGGGTTTGAGACCAGATCTCCCCGTGAGCTTTTATTAAGAAATTAAAATAATCCACTCCGTCTTTGGGCTGTTGTCTAGCTCACAGTAATGCAAAAAAAGACTTTCAAGTTTCCTCACTTCCAAAACCATGCTAACGCATCAAAGGGGTATCCTCTAGGATTTGGCCACATCGTATAAATAAAAAACCTGACTTCTCTCGGTTCTTCCCAACACTCGTATGACACGTTGGATTAGTAGAAAAATGACTACCTGATTCTATCCATTCTTCTGAGATTTTCAACAATTCATGGATTTTCAACAATACATGGTTTTTCGTAAGGATCGTCACCGGGATGCAGGATTTCACTCGAGGCGATGGTGTAATACTGGCCATAACCTCTAATCTTTAATCTCAGGAAATATCCTTGCCGTATTCGTCTTATGATGTGGATCAAATATGTGTGCGCTTTGCTTCAGTAGGAAAATCTCTTTTTTGCTTTGTTTCTTACATTCCTCAAAATTCTGCTGTTGAAGTATACAATTATCACGTTTCTAATATTCCCTGTGTAGTGGAAAATCTGCTTAAGGAACAAGATCAAATCTGCATTTCTCGTGATTTGAATGCTGAAAGCATTGAATGGACTTGGAATGGTAATGATAAGTTCTTAATGCCATTAAAACTCCAGAAGGAATCAGAATTTTTATTGGTGGATGGATTGAAGTCTTTAAACCTATTTCAAATAAATAGCATAATTAATACTATAAGGAAGCTTCTCGATCTAGTTTTTGTACTTGATGATTTGCAATGTATAGTAGAGGAGTCAGCTTTAATAATTTCTAGGAATACAGTTAATCATAAGGATTTAGACGTTGATATTGATTTTATAGATTTTTTAGTTTCTACCGATAGACCAAGTGACAATTTGTCATCTAACTTTCATGATTATGGCAGAGCCAATTACAATTTGATTTATACAACTATAAACAATTGCAATGACAAATTTGGCTTATGCGCTTTTTATTTTATATAACCAGTACATATTCTCTATAGAATCTAAGAAAAAGTCTAATCCTCGAATGTTTTGGACATTTCTTGATAGTAAAAGTAAATCCTATGAGATTCCAACTTGTTTGTCATCGAATGTAACACGTTCTTGTGACCTTTTTGCTGATTATTTTAAATCAGTATATGCTGGTGATGCTGGTAAAATTTCTGTCCATAGTAAGCAAAGTCTGTCAAATTCATCATTTGACCTGGGTTCACTATCTGTGTCTGAAGAAGCTGTAGTGATAGCATTAACAAATTCTAAAAAGACTTTGTCTTCGGGTCCGAATAATATCCCAGTATTTTTTCTTTTGTAATTGTCGAGAAAGTCTCTCAGGCCCTTTAGCCTTTATTTTTCGTTTGTCTTTATCAACTGGATTACTCGTTGAAGAATGGAAATTTTCTTTTGTACGCACTATATTTAAGAGTGGTTCAAAAAATGATGTAAGGACTTTACGCCGATTAGCAAAATCTCTACAATTCCTAAACTTTCTCAAAGCATTATTTGTCATAAAATGTCTCTTGTTGTTAAAGAGCATATCTCTAAATTCCAACACGGCTTTGTTAGTGGACGATCCACTGAAACTTGTTTAGTGTCCTTTGTAAAATTTTGCACTATAATATTTGAGGAAGGTAGTCAGGTCAATGGATCCATTCAATGTTAACCACTCAAATAGAATTGAGAACGTCCAAATGAAATTTACTAGATTTGCTTTTAGAAATCTGAACTTGCTTCAAAAAGTTTAAGGCCTCGTCCAATATTACGAGTATTTTAATAGTTTCTTCTAACAAATAATGGCCTCAACAACCCTTTGTGTCGATGTATAAGAGAATTTAATAAGTGCAGTGACATATTTGACTTCAATCTCAATAGAAACTTGTTTAAAGCTTACATATATAACTTTCTTATAGATATTAGCAGTTAATTAATTAACAGTATCATAAGTCTTATTCTGAATCATTTTTATTTATATAAAATTAGTCTTATATTTAGTTGTTGAACTCAGTGTGTATGACAAATTGTATAGGTAGACAAACAGATAAATATTGTTTTTTAAAACTGTATTAGTCTATAAGAAAATTATTCTATAGACGAACGAATCAATGAATAAATAACTTATAATTCCAATACCCTAAACAACTGGGACTAACGTTTTACACAGGAAAATGCTCTCCTTCATTAGTAAAAAAAATCTTTCGTGTCCATTCCAACATTCCAATCAGGATTTAGACCGCAAAAAAGATGCATGATAGTATTAATTAAAGCGATCGATGATGTTCGCTGCGTAATTGATCGTCACTTGCGATCATTTCTGGTTCTACTTGGTTTCTCTAAAGGTCTTCACAGAGTTGATTATATCACTCTGATGGACAAGCTGTCTGGCCAGTTTCTTTTTATGGCCTCCGTATTCAAATTAATTTTATTTGATTAATTGATTTCTTTAACGGGGTTTATTCTATCCTTCTTGACATAAATTCTGGGGAACCTCAAGGAACTATCTTGGGTTCGCTTCTATTCTCCATTTACATCAATAGGCTACCTACAGGCATAAAGAATTGCAGCTTAGGTAGAATCTTTAATGAAGCGTTCTCTTGGTCTCATGTGAATGTACGGAGCTCTTCGGCGATTCTGGTTATCTGCACCTTTCACAACACTGGAAAGCAGGATTGTTAGTCAAAACGTTAATATTGCTATTATTTACTTACGGGTATAAGATTATTTGTCGGCTGAGCTCTGACTCACAGAGAAAACTACTACATACTACTACTTTAATATTGGGCAATACTATAGAGACGTAAGTATCTCTTTGTAGAATTTATTTTGCTCAATCTCAAAGATCGGCTTCTTTAATACTGGCACAATTTCGATATCAACATCTAGGAAAAATTTTGTTGTTGAGGTTGTAGGAAAGTGTAATGCATTTTCTATAAAGATTGCAGTAGGTTCAGAGAGAATATTTTTCAATTCTTTGTAAATAGTCAGTAATTTGTCTTATGTAGTTCTAATTAGTTAAGCTTAACATATTTTGATTATGTACGATTTTCCAATTTTTTTAAATTATTTAACTTAATTTCGACTTTTCACTAATTTTAATTGTATTGTTTTCTTTCATAATCTATTCAATTCGTTTTTCGGTTTCCTTCTTGTCTTATCTTTAGTTATGCAATTAAAATATCTTTTTCATTTCCTGCCGTTAAGATTACTTTCCACTTGCCTAAAATTATTTAGGAATAAGTCCAGCTTCATCTTATTTTTTTTTAATTACTCAACGTAACTAGACTATGTATACACTTTTCCTAACGTCCATGCCATTTCTTTAACCCCTCCCGAAAATACGTTTTAACAAACTATTTAAAGTAGGCTTCGGTCTCGTCGAAAAGGGAACGTTTGAGCTGAGAGAAGACAATTGAGATAATTTTTTTCCTTGAGCTACGTCTCTATGTTGGGGAACAGAAATTAGTTGTAGGAAGCCAAGTCTGGCGAGAAAGGTGGGTAGGGTAGTGCATCAATTCGTAATGCAATTCATGAAGTTTAGGGCCGGCAATTCCGGATGAATGAGCTCCTGCGTTGTCGTGGAACCCCACTTTCTCTGTCAAATAGAGCCGTGTCTCCGTCAAATTTTTGAGATTGTGCTCCTTTTCTGCAAAAGGTTTATGAGAATTATTTATTTCGAATACATAAAAATCATCGCCATGACTTTTTCGGGCGACGACATCGTGGTTTTCTTCTTGGGAACAAATTCGCCCGGAAAAGTCCACTGATTTGTCTGTTGCTTGGTTTCTGGCACTGGCGGCGAATTGTGTCAAATATTGATAACCGTTCTATACTAGTTCGCTTACAACAAAAATCATGAAGTGGAACTTGACAATTTCCTATTTATCAACGTCTGCCGAACAGTGCCATAGATAGTGAAGGATCACCAAAGACATCATTAAACTTTGCTTTTACTACTACAGTCACTGTATAAAAAATACACAATATTATTTATATATTGTACTACAATAGCTGCAAAAGTGCAAAATCAAAGAACAGGGTATGATTTGAAATAATATAAATATCAAATATACAAATGGGCATAAAATGGAAAAAGTAACTTTAACAAAGTTGACTCTTTACATAATTTCGCGACAGATGAAAATCAATGCGATCAAAAGAGGAATTCAAAAATCACGCGATCGATGCGATGGCTCATTTAACCCAGTGGAAGAAATCGTGATGCCTCAGGGAGCGAGCCGGAACAGATGTCAAAACATGCCATAAGAACAGAACAGTCTATAGACCCCCGAATGCAGTCGAAACAAAACGAATCCTGAAGTTACAGCGTATCTGCTTCAATGCGATTAATATGTGTCACATTAAAAGTAGGCAGCCTGCATTGTCTGACAGTGCGAACTATCTTGGCGTCGTCAGCGTAACAAAGAATATTTGAGTGAGACGCAATCGTAGATACATCATTGAAGTAAATTATGAATAACAATGGCCCAAGGTGGGAGTCCTACGGTACCCCGGAAGTGTTGAAAATAACATTAGACAGGAGCTCCACGAAAAGAAACTCTCTGATTGCGCTCAGATAAGTACGACTGATTTCAATTTACAAAAACCCTTGGAAAC